>CM069449.1:32973922-33060709 GCA_035610835.1 Ophiura sarsii
AAAGATTTTAAAAAGGCCTCCTCCTATTTGTTTAGAAAGTCCCTACGCAAAAAATGTTCTAATATTTTTATTTGCCTAATCTTACCCACACACCAGCAGTGGCACACGGCCCACTTGAGCTTTGATTTCGCTACACGACTGTCTGTCGTCATATAATGTATCACTCGATTTTTAGCGTTCAGGTTGAAGACCGTCGTGATTCTCAGTGTTTGCTTTCCCTCCATTTCTTTAGAAATACTAACATTGCCTGCCACAAGCTAGTGGATATTTATCGCTTTGTTTACCTATCGGAGTAAATATACTTTCCACAGGCTAGGCACAGTCAGCTAGCATGTCACGCAAATGGTCGCTATTTTCTTTTTCAGCCAGCGCGAATGACCTCGCTCGGCCAACGGACGTTTTTGCAAGGATGAAAATGAGAAGAGTTTTAAATTTGCTATTTTTGTGTCATGTCAGGTAACATCTCCACTATAAACTTCTTATTATGGTTGGCAAGGCTTCAATCTTAATTAATACAGGTGATTTGATCGTTTAAATTGATGTGTAGGACCTAAAATACTGAAAACAGTATCGCAATTTTTCTGCAAAATTTACATTGAAAAGTGTCTCCATAAATTTGCCCTATCTCGTTAAAAACGGTCACTACCCTCCTGAATATTTCGCAGCAAGTACAGTGTAGTCTTCGTCTCCGTAAAATGTCAACATTCGTAAGGCTTATTGCTTCAAACGGTCAAGACCAGGAAAATAAGATGAACAGATGATTTTAGTTTTGAAAATTTTGCACATTCTGTCATTCTCTGTGTAGAAAGTCGCGTTACCGATCGATGAACCTATTGTCCCGTCAAGATAAAGTAAACCAGCCGTGCGTGTGTAGTGTCGCGGGAAGCACATGCATTTCAAATGGATATCCATAACATATGCTACTATACAGAGAGCATGTGGAACCACAGCAAAATTCCGATCTTTCCACCCAAAACTGTATATTTCATGTGATTATTAAAAGCATATAATCATTATGTACCCTTCTAATCGTTTACTATTATGAAAGATCAACGCTTCAAATTGAAGTATGTGTTAGCAAATTGATATTCAAATGCTTCAAACGGTCACGACCAGGGCTTTTAATCGCATATCACATAATTATGATAATTTTACCTCTTTTTTAAATCAAGAATTACATCATTTTATACAGTCATAAATGTACAATATATGATATGAATGATAGCAGAAAATGATAAATCAAACAACTGTAAATAAAACAGTCTACATATATATTCTGGTTTTATGAGAAAGCGATCTAAAGTGAGCTCTTCTATTCGGAAAATTTCGGAAATCATCGGAGCTTGCATATTGCAGTTACATCCCGTGAAAAGAAAAAATGACCTTGCCGTGCACAGAGCGTGACCTGCTGGTTGACTGGGCAAACAACTGCGGACAACATCTCAAAATTTCACCCCGGGCGCTAAACAACTGAACACATCTCTCGTCCAATCAAAGCCTTGGACACAGATGGATTCGGCGGCGCTTAAGTGACCCTGATGCAATACACAATAGCATCCAAGCGTCACACTTCTCGATCAACCAATATACCCGTATGAGAGTGTCATTTGGCTGGACCCGTTCGATAATTATACCGATTTGGTCACGGTTTCCTGAACCAAGTGACTCGAAGTCATTATAAATGTTTGGAATATTGGAATATTGATTTTGAATTCAGGCTATAAGAGCTAGCTATCGTGATAGCTAGCACAAAAAGCCTATATAAGCATGCTGGTTGAATTATTATTAAAAACAGCCACTCCCAACAAATAAAGTTAACAATTTTGCTGTCAGCCTTCAGACATGAGAAAAGAATAGTCTTGATCCAATCTCATTTATGCCACTGGCTTTAGTTATGTAAATAAGAAGCCAGTCGGCTTATGTCCTTGAATCGATTTTCTTATTTCCTACACCATCGATCCGATGGTGAATAACAATCACACTTTTCCTAATAGATCAGTCGGGATTACACTTGATTTTGTGAAACCCGGACACAGGTCCTATAAGCTGGTTTTTTGTTTTAAAATACTAAGGAAGTATTCAATAATCACCAAAAAAAATGCACACAAATTTACTATTGGGGAACTCTTTTTATAAGAGGTTAAAGTTGGGACCGTGAGGGGAAAAATCCCAAAATACGATATTTGAAAGTTTCAGTCAGACCTTTTTTTCTGCTGGGACACTCTATACTTCATCAGCCATTAAATTATATTCATGCCTTGCTTATTCATAGAGATAACACACCTCAATAGAGCACAATACAATTCAATACGGATTAGGCCTGGCCGGTTAGTATGATAGACTGGTTATTATAGAGTGTGTCTCTAATGAAAATAAATAGCCCTAGCTAATGCATAGGATTTATCTTCGCTAAAAGCAATATGGTATATTAAAACAAACAGTTGTTAAATATTAGTTCACAGTGTTGTTTTATTTTGTGTTTATTCTTTTAACAACAATAAATAAATGTTTCATAATACAATATTGTTCAAGTATAGTGTATAATTTAAAATACATTTTCATGTTGATAAGGCGATTTTAATTTTTGGAAGCAACTGCAAATCTTTACAGTGTTGATAACTGAGACCATTATGGTCTCAGGTTGATAACTTGTCCATACAAATAACTTGAGCTTGATTTAATATTAATTAGGGGTGTTTTTTTGTGCATAAGAGAGAGAACGTAAATGTTAAGTGTATGAATATCTTTTCATCTATTCAACACCTATTGTCTGAGCACTTCAATGGGAATTGATCACACACAGATAATCTAATAGCAACCAAACGTAGGCCTATTAACAATGACATGTCATGTCAATAAGATAGTTGAAGTTAAATCCGTTGAGAAATGATAAAGTTACTAGGTTCTTTTCTGTTCTCAATTTGACATAGGGCCTAATACATTTCATACATAGTTAGATCGACAAACCATTATTGCACTATTTTAGAATAAATATGAAAATGTCCAAGGTAAAAATCTAATAAAAAAAATTAAAAATGCATGACATTACTTAAACGCCGTAAAATGAAATCTTCAGCTTGGCAATGCTGCATCATTATTAATCAAAGAATATCAATAGGATCCACATGTTCTACAAATATCTTCTACATGCATCGTGATACTTTTTAGTATGATTACTTGTGTCGGAATGTAAGCCCAACACAAAATATAGCATATCATGATTTTGTAAAATTAAAATACTGTATTGCAAGTTGTCAGATTTTAATTGACATAATAATTGCACGTTATTTGCTTTAAAGCAGGTTGATATCGATATATTTCATTTCTCTGCCTGAAATTACAAAACTAAAATGTGTTTCACACATCACCTGTTACAATAGCATCAACATTATTTGCGTTTCTTTGATATAGTACACGTGGCACCAAAATGAAAAGGAAGGGTATTTCTAGGGTATTTTTCTGAAATGTCGTACAAAGAGAACCTTGCACGTAAGTAGCATTCAATGAACATCTTTAACTATGTCCAAATAAACTGAAATGGCAGTTGAACTTTGTTGAAATTATAGACAAAATATCGTCTCTGTTGTAGACTTAAGACAGCAGCAAAGACAAAATTCCTGCAAATGATATATCATTTTGATTAAAAGGTATCCGTAAGATAGTTTCCAATATAAACCAAGTTGATTATATGAAATTAGTTTAAATAAATAAAAGAACCACAGATTCATTTTCCGGAATTTTCAATCGATAGTTAAATTGAAAAATATTAAAAGGACTCATTAAGAATGTTGACTGACCCAATATTAACAGATCTGTTCTCTTCTTTTAGTTGTCAGTGAATACAATTTACTTTCAGAGGGGTAACACATGATCGTTCCAGGATCCTGAAATACCCTCCTATTTGACGGCGTTTCGCGGACAATTTTTGCTAATTTGACCCCCTTTTTCGCACAAAAACGCTGACATTTTGACTGAAAATAACCCCCCTTTTTCACCATTTCAAGGACATTTTGTATATAGTCCTCCTATTTGCGCAAAAACGAGGACACATCTAGTTCAAAATACCCCTTTCCCCTATTCTCGGGACAATTTGATATGACACAATACTCATTCTATTGTAGTAAAATTGGTTTATACCAACTTGCAATGTTGACCACCCTGGAAATGCTAGCCAGAGGCAGTCCATCACACCTCATCCCTGCAAGTAAATCTGATACGTTAATAATAATAGTGGGCAAACACTCTGCACACATGGTCATCACTGATTTCTGCGTTCAATATTATAATTCTTTTATATATATTTTGTTATTTTCCGCGATTTTTGGAACGATCATACAATGTTGACTGAAACCACCGGGGTTTCGACACGGTTAAAATGATCCGTAATTTGATTTGACACTAGCCCCTCACCCGGGTTTGGATGTTTCTGATCATGAGTAGGCCTGTCTCTGTTATACTTTTATAAATAATCATGGATAAAAGGTAACATTTTAAACTACTTTTTTAAACAATTTGTGTTTGCCCGTTTTACCATCTGAACGAGACGCCCCTCCTCCAAATAGGAATCCCCTCCCTTAAGGAATAACCCGTTTAGGCCACGAGGCTCGTTATTCCGTATTTCATATTAGGGATATTCATAACTAATGACACGAATGATAGGGAGTAGCGAACCCTATTTCAAATAAAGGATAGTGAACCAAAACATTGATCAATTGTTCAACGGGATGTGCTGCGCCGTTGAAA
This sequence comes from Ophiura sarsii, assembly GCA_035610835.1. Taxonomy (NCBI): domain Eukaryota; kingdom Metazoa; phylum Echinodermata; class Ophiuroidea; order Amphilepidida; family Ophiuridae; genus Ophiura; species Ophiura sarsii. The sequence goes on from CM069449.1 coordinate 32,978,666, forward strand.
TTATATTTTACCAAACTGATATCGTGTTCAAATGGAGTTTTCACGGTTCTTGTGAAATTAACGACGCAAAACACCCCCCCCCCCCGTAAATTTTAAACGGGTTTCAATTTATCAAAACGATAGGCAAAAAAACCATCCGAAATTGAACTCAAAACTCGACGTTGAGGCTCAACTGGGGTCGCAGTTGAGGTGTGAAAGTAGAACCTACGGCCGAACAGAGGCGTGAGAAGGAAGTATTATGCAACGCACATCCCATCGACTATTAGTAATGTGAGTGCCCGCCCAAATTAACTCCTACATCGTGGAAACGGCACATTTAAAACACTTATATAGATAATCAGTCGATTGGGGAAAGTTATAATTGTACCACAAGCCCATTCGTTATTGGAATAGAGACCATTCTTGACTACTGAAACTTGTTTATGTAACCCTCTGATATTCCAAATACTCTTACATTTTGTTCCATGATAACTGAACAAAATAAACAATCAATGTTAACACTTAACCCCTTGGTCCATCATCAATACAACACTCAATCAATGAGGTAGACCGTCTTCTGTCGATTAGTAATTTTTACTCACTGTGGCCGACCATACAACCTCCCTATATCATTTGACGATAAACACCGGATAAACACCGGATAAACACCTTTGTAGTGGCCATTTAACAAGTTTACAATTAAAATACATTAATTATACTATATATTATATCCCTCCAGAGGACATCAATATCATCAAAAGCCTCAAATATCTATGAAATGTATCGTTTACCGTATCATACACATAACATGCTCTTCGATGTGTATTTTGAATTGAGGGTACACACCACCATAACCTCCGCGGGCCAGGGTGAAGGGGTACTAAAGTCCCTAAAAAACTTTGATTGCTGCTTCAAATGTGAATATTTTGACCAGATTTCGCCATAGGTCTTAGATTTTGTTTTATTAAAAAGTTGAAACCTTCACGATTGTAATCTGAAATGTAAAAAGTCATGAATTATTCTTGGGCGAAGTCTTGATCACACGTGTGAAGCGGCCCGAAACTCCGATTTTCCTGTTTTTTACGCACTATAAAGGCGGGTGCTTTGCGAAATCAAAATTACTGAAAAACTGGGACTGTCGATCATATATGAAATGTTGATAATATTAAAGAAAACAAAAATACGAAGATTTTACAACCAAAATGAATATCCTAGGTAAGGAGGGAGACCCCAGGAGAAGCGATTGAACATCGGGTTTCTAACACGCGTTTCAATGGAAGCGACTATGGTGGTGTATACTTTAATATAAGTATTATTGCGCTTTATTCCGTTGAGGGCGCCAAGACGGAATAAATCAAATCACCTGTCAAATCATGAGATACTGTATTCTGGAGTACTAGAGTATACTCTGACATGATACTAATCATGTGATACTGTATTAATATCCCATTTTATTTTACATGTTCTACTACATAGATTGGGTGGTAATGTTACTTTTGTTATTTGACTTCAGAAAAAAGATAGAATCTTCAAAATAGTACATGTACACTTTTAATATTCCAATGGGGCAATACACATTCCTGCCTATTCTTTTGGAGATTGGGGTAGTCAGAGGATCTTACACAAGATCTAGGGCTTGTCCCATTTTTGTTGGACATTTAATGACACCAATACGTACATTCTATAACATCTAGCCACGGTATACCCTAGTGGAACAAATTTTGGGTGCTCCAGTATTGCCCGATACTGGAACAATTGCAATTTTATGTTCCGGTATCGAACAAATAGGGTCACATTATTCACCCTCTGGTAAATGAATGACCCCTTTTTAAAGCCATTATTGGTAAATGTATGGGTATAAAAATCTTAATTTTGCTGTTTTTCACAGAAATTTTAGCAAAATCTGTCAACAATTATGGGTCTTCGGTAAACGTATGGGTCCATTTTACCCCGAAAATTGGTAAATGTATCGGTAAGTTTTTCGTTTTGCTGGTGGCACATCCCTACCAAAAAATAACTGAGTATCCCCCCCTGTTTGGATTTGAGTCATTTACCATACACTATCTTCAAAAGGAACATGGACACGTGATACACCATAATGCATGGTGGAAAATCAGTGGTTTAGCAAAACGGGAATAAAGACACTAGCCATATTAAATGGCAATGAGTTTCTCTTCACTTCGGTATTCGCGAGAAAAAGAAACCTTGACATTTCAATGAATAAACACAAGTTCATTCTGATGAGCGTGTATTGTGTATCGAGTTCATTATTGAATCCTGTGTGCGGATGAACTAGTGCCCAATAGTCTACCGGACAAGGACAAATTCGCATGAGCGTTTCCCGTCACCTTGAAAGTCATACGAAATGCATCATTGCCATGCCTATGGACCAAGGACAGTCACCCGGGCAGGCACCTGTATTTCCAATTATCCAAGCTACCATTCCGTCACTGTAAAATGTATCAAAGCCTTCTTTTTACCTATTTAAGGGAGGTTAGAAGTTAGAGCTCGGTTTTCAGATAACCGTGGTAATCTTTCGGAAGTTAGAAGTTAGAACAACGATTTTCTAACCGTGATGATTTGTACATGTGTCTTCCGCCTTCTATTGGCCTATTTAAGGGGGGACTCAAGGAATTTTTTGATATGATTTTTTGAATTGCTGTAATTATTTAACTATTAATCAAATGCATATAAAAGTATACATTTTTGGAAAGGAAATGGAACAGAGGGTCCAAATTTGGCGTCAATTTTGACCAAAAATGTTGATTCTTTGAGAGATTTTTTTTGAACAAAGCAAACAAAAATAATGTTTAGTAAAACATGCCCAAATCGGTTGATGATGATATAAAGACCCTAATGAAGGGACGATTTTTTTTTTAACGTAATGTAATATTTTGACCAAAAAGTGCAACAAAACGTGAAAAATTGATTATTTTTTTTACACTTTTTAGTCAAAATTAACTTTTTTGAAGTTAGAAGTCAGAACAAAGATTTTCTACCCGTGATAAATTCTTTCGGGGTCGCCCGCTCTCTTTTGACCTAACGGGGGTTAGAAGTGATAATTTCTTTGAAGTTAGAAGTTAGAACGGAGATTTTCTAACCGTGATTAAAAAAATTCAAGTTAGAACCACTATTATTTTCTAAATATAATTTTCTTCTTCTTTATATTATCGCCCGCCCTCATCTATACCCGTCACACCTTTTAATTCTCGCCTGATCTTCTCTATTTGAAACATTACAAGGCATGAATATTAGAAATTCGAACCGTTATTTCTTTACCTATTTTTGTATTCTCATTGTTTTCGTCAAAATTAGGCAGTCCAAACTATAACATTAAGAGTTCGGTTAGATTTTTATTTTATTTATTCAAAAGGTTCGATTTTTTGTGGCCCGAAACCGTGTAGTATCTAATTAAATGTTATGTGCAACATTAATCATGTTTGTAATAAGGATTTCTCTTCCCAACCTCTTTCCCTTTGTTGCATCCTTGACTTTATTCAGCTCATTATACTATATTTTTATATGAAAGTCCAGTTTTACAGTTCGGGAAACTTTCGTCTGTATTTTGGCAACACTGATAGCTGTTATTGCAAGTTTGGTACCAAAATAAGTCTTCTCTATCCAAATAGGTTTTTACTCTTATACTGCGAATTATTTATCCGGGAATATAAAGTTTTGAAAAGATTTCGAGACTTTTCGAACACCCTGTATGAACAATCATGTGCTAACCTTTTTAAAGTCTGCAGTACATACATTGATGTGCTAACCATTCTGAATGTTAAACAATATTTCGTTCACTACAGAGTCAACTACAGAGGGCGACAACACATGCTAATTATTTCGTTAAACGATTCGAAAATCATAATCATAACATTTTGAAATTATCACTCACCAATAGCTCTCCGTCTTTAATAGGCGTGAAATAATGACGTGCATACCGTTTTGGAAATAGCTCTTCGTGTTTGTTATGATTTTATGTGCTAACCATTTCAAAATCTGCAGTGCGTGCTTGACGGGGTGCTTGATATGAATTGATGTGCTAAGCCATTCTGAAGATTAAACAACTATATTTCGTACATTACAGAGTCAACTACAGATGGCGACAACATATTTTGAAGTGTGCTGACCTAGGGGGGGGGGGGGGGGGGGGGGTACCGCGCCATTTTGCGATATTTTGCGAAAACGATCGTGGTTATCACGTGATACGTATCGTTGAAAAAATAATTTACACTGTTTTAACGAAATGCACTATAGGATTGTGTTACCAGCCTGAAATCAAAGAGGTCGCAAACTTGCTTACAATTCGTCGCTGTTCTGACATACCGGCACATCACAACAGAAATAAGTAAAGAGATGTGCCGGTATGTCAGAACAGCGACGAATTGTATATTAGCCTAGCTATAACAAGCTAAAAGTGACATCTCTGAATGTATAAACAAAGTGTGCAAAGGAGAAATTGTTGGGCACACTGGTAAAATGGTTTTACAACAAGTTTTGCTACCATTATCAAACTGAACTCAAGTTAAATCACTTATTTATCGAGCAATAATATAATTGTTTACGCATTTTAATTGTTTATATACAAAGTTAAATAAATCAAGAGTTAAATGATAGATGAATAAATAAAAAGAAAACTATAAAGGCATGTGCGGCCTTTATAATTCATAAACATTGACATAACAACAATGATGTTACATTAATCCACCATCAAGTTTAAAGAATAGAAAAATAAAAGGATAACAAGGAATATACGGGAATCGAACCCGTGATTGCCGATTGCCAACGACATGGCCAACGTATGCACGCCACACATACATTAGAAGTATAAGTTGTGACCCGTGCCCTCATCGCCCATAATTTGTTTTCTGGATGTGTCCAAGAAATTGGATTGACCCCAAGGTTATATAACTACTTACCAACGACATAGCAACGACTGTCACCCAGAGTTCACCTCTATGTTAGGGAGCAAATCAACACTCGACCGCGCGGCAACCGGCGGTTGCGCCAGGTTGGCCGCATATCATTGTTTAGAACAATAGAAACCGGCTGCAACCTCACGTAACTGCACGGAACCGGCGGTTGCCGGGCGGTCGAGTTTTGATGTGCGATCGATATCGGGTTGTGCCCGCCAGTGGACGAAAGGACCATTAACACCAAGGACAGAGTTAGTTGAATTTATTCCTCCACAACATTTGCTTAGCTCAATCAGGGCATTGACCACATACAATTATGTCATTGTGCCCTATATGTTACTTTAGTAAGGTCACGTACTAATGTTCATACACAGAGTGAACAAAGTTTGTGAAGGACAAATATATAAAACGAACCCGCGAAATTCAACAGACTTATGCATAACGTGTAAAGCAATAGGCGACTGGAGACTCGTTGTCTGATCATCCATGTGTTGCATGGACCAGTTAGTGGTTACTTAGCAACTCTCGTTCCGGTTGGTTCATTGCATATACTCTATTCAGATTCAACAGTGTTATTGATACACCTATTCAAAACTCACGCCAGACATGAGACTATTTCAATGGCTATACAAAAGTGGCATTATCGCATTACGCTAAGCTAGGATAATGGTCTCTACACTGTTAGAAAAAAGGGTGCTTCAGGGGTTCTTGACTGTCCCGTATTATGGAACCCTAAGGGTTAAAGGTTCTTTGATTTTAAAGGACCCATAAAGGTTCTGTAGAGAACCTTTAGAGGTTCTAAAGACCCATTTTTGCCCATTCTTTGCCCATTTTGAACCCCTTGAACCTTAAAATGGTTCTTTTTGGAACCTTTAAGGTGCTATAAAGGGTTCCATGTACGGGACAGCCAAGAACCCCCGAAGCACCCTTTTTTCTAAGAGTGTAATAGGACTTAAATGACAATCATGTTAAAGATCGGCAATGTGATTAGTGTTTTAATCATGGATCATTGATATTCCTTCTGTCTACTATTCCTATGGTACATGCCATATTATAATGTAGTAAAGAACGAATGCAGAATTGCATGGAAAAGTACATGTACCTATAAGATTACTATGAGACTGTACATTGCTGTTAATATATTCATTTTTGTTAATAATAATGAAGGTTAATACGTAAAGATTATTGTCTGAAAGATACATGAATTTTTACCGGAGATGTTTCCACGTAGAGGGCGTGTTTTCTTTCTATATTGGCAAAAAAAGATAAAGAAAATAGACTTAACTTCAATCGATTTTGCTGGCAAACTGAGCCCAAAGATATATTATTTGTTGTTAATCTATATACTAATTTTCGGAACATGGCTTTATTAGATAGTTCAATATAATTTTACACTCGCGTCCCTCTTCAACTGAAAAAGCGTGGTAATTGCGCCTCTAATAGACGAGCTAATATATTAGATAGTTCAATGCCAGTATTTTCCCGTTTTCAGGCATGCGCAGAAAGGATCACAGATGATAATCCGAAATGTTGAATTTCTTTTACTCGGGTAGCTACTGTTCGGGCAAAATTGTGGTTTTCGGAGTGAGTGATGACATATGGTCTTCACCCAAAATATTTTCATCAGGGATATAGCTACATTTCTGTATATGCGGCCGTTTGTTATTCTTAAAGATCGCATGAGTACAAGCATTTATACGTCCGACAAATAAAATTATTTTACGACATTTTCTAAATGTAAATAAAAACTCTTACACAGATCTTAAAGTGACACTTTCGCATTAGTAACATAGATGAACGCGTAGTTAGCTAACGATAAAGAAACTGTGGCGGTACCATAACAACCGTTCCTATGTTGAAGCTGCGTGACCGCGTTTATCATGGCGCGCGCGATTCGGCGCACACGTAATGACGCATACAAAGTGTATACGCGTTTGTGGCGCAAACTGCACATTGTAACGTGGCAGGGTGAAAGCAGGCAGTCCGTACACTCTTAGAAAAAGGATGCTTCAGGCTTCAGGGATTCTTGGCTGTCCCGTATGGAACCCTTTATATCACCTTAAAAGGTTTTTCAAAATGGGCAAAATATGGGCAAACATTGGTCTTTTATAATAATAATAATAACACACATTTATTGAGCGCTTTACTTTAGTGAGATCTAAACTCAAAGCGCTGTAGGCCTACAACATATAAATAAAAGATTAAAGCAAAAATACAACAATGATCATAAAACTACAGAGATAAACATACACAGAGTCAAAACCTCTAAAGGTTCTCTACAGAACCTCTCAACAGAACCTTTCGGGGGCCTTTAAAATCAAAGACCCTTTAAACCATATACGGGACAGCCAAGAACCCCTCTAGCTCTGAAGCACCCTTTTTCTAATAGTATACCCTAAAGCCACCTCCTCCTCTCCGCACTTCCCTTACTTGATAATCTGGATATAAGGGCACATGGGGCATCTGGATAAACGGAACGTGTGGTACATTATCATGATTATTAAGGGCATCCGTGGTATCAATACGGGGTTCACTATAAAACGAGTCTCAAATTACCTGGATATACTATGCGCAGGTGGGCCACCTGTGATAACTGGATTTTAAGGGTGTACACTCAGGTAGTATCTCGGGAGGCTTTATAGAACACATTAGGCCAAACAAAACCCGGATGGCACACACTGTGCTCAAGTACAAGCGTGGAATGGTACAAGTGATCTTGATGATAGACTCCGCCGACCATAAAACTATAACGGCCGACTATAAAACTATAACGCTCAGAACGTAGACCTACTGAATTACCTGGATATAGTATGTGCATATGGGCAGTGGCGACACCAGCACCAAAATGTTAAAGGAGGAAAACGGGGGTGGCGGGGCCAATAAAAGAATCGGGGGAGACATTTAAAAGCTAATTTTAAGTAACTTTCAATTTTGACATTAAAATTCAACTTTTTATTATGTGGCGTACAAAATAGGTAGAGACATGCGCTATTAAGAACACGTATTAAGGGGTATTAAGAACACGTTGATGGAGTAGGCCTACTTGGATTAGGAACATGGGTATCTGTATTATTTAAGAGCACATTGGGCCTAAGGCTCATGGTGTATTAAGGGCACCATGTCACTTACATTATATCAAGGGCACTTTAGTACCTGAATTATTTAAGGACATAGGCCTACTGTTGATATTTATATAAACATTTATAACGCTTTGATATTTATACTCACCTCTGCCTATTGTGATATGACTTTTACTGCCCGCTATCTTCGGCACCCGCGTTTAATTTACTTGACTATGATAAAGTAAGGGCACCTGGGTATCTCGAGATAACGGCACACTGCAGTGGGTCTACCTTGATTATATGGTATCCGGTGCATTATTGAGGGCACCTGGGGTAACTGGATTAGGGGGTAGGGCTTAGGCCTAAGCATGGGGTCCCTGGATATAATAAGAAAACGGGTACCTGCATTTCAGGTCTCATGGGAGGCCTACATAAGTATCTGGAAACACAAACGTAGGCCTACCTAGATTAAGTGTCAATAAAGATAAGGACCAGCAGGTTGGCGGAAGAAGGGGGTCGGCAAAATGCACTCATATTGGGTATGTGGCATCCCTATGATAGTCTCATTCTTCCAGTGCGCTAAAAAAATCACAGTGTTTCTAATTTTAGAAAAAAACTTATCACAAAAATTGCGTAATTTCACCTTTTTTTCCTTACTTCAAAATACATGTTATTTGATAAATGGCATTGCCATTGCTTACAAGTTAAAGTTTTCAAAGTGATGTTCCAATGATAAGTTATTGATAGAGTCCTCTTTATAAATACAGTATAAACTAAGCATCAGTGTTTCTATTCTTAGAGAAAATTATGATAGTTTTTCCAATTTACGAGGTATTTTTCACCAAAAAGATGATTTTTTTGATGTTCAGTTTTTCAGTTGGTCAGCGGTTTCAAATAAATTTGCATTGTAATCACAACTAACACCCCTTGGCCCCATGTAAGCAAAAATAAAACCATTGAGTTCTAGCTTCTGTAAAATAAAAACACTCCAACAATGTTAATGTTGTTTGGGGCATATGCTCCTATTTTAGCATTTCTAGATAAGGCCCATATTATGCTCGATAGAATTCGGGGCCATCAAAATTCACCAATATTGGGTCTGTGACATTTCTATTATAAACTGTTTCTTCTCCTGGTGTGCTAAACAAATTACAGTGTTTCTACTTTAAGAGAAAAAAATCATAAAGAATCTTATAAATTCCCCATTTTCTCCAATTTGCATATGAACGTTTTTGAATTAATTGTTTTGCCATTCCTAACTACTTCCAGATTTCAAACTATTATCTTGAAAAAGAGTGTCAATAAAGTTATCTTCTTAATACTTTAAATAAGGTATGGGTGGTTCTATTTGTTTGGAGAAAAAAATGTTTAAAAAAAGAAAGAAAGTATTTTAATGCTTATAAGAACTAGTTCCCCTGTCTACACGCCTTAAAAGCTCTCCATGGAATAGAACTTTTCACGAACTTCAATAAAACTTTCTGCAGTTATCATTTTATACATAGTTAAAGCATTATTATAATGTCACGCTCCTTTACAGTGTTTCTAGGTAATTTCAGAATTATACAAAAAGATGATTTTACAACACATGCTGTTGTTCATCAAAACATACCAAACCCAATCTTAATCGATCATTTTACAATATATTCTAAAACCTAACTCATCATAGCAAAGGTGATTTACAGCAGCAGTTCAACTGTAGGCCTATAATCTTCATGACTGCACTTTTTTCTCTTCATGGGATAGGTACTTCATATTGATTCATCATTGTTTTATAGATGGTTGTGTCAACGGATTTCACACTACACATACCTTAAACATTGGTATCGAAATATTCAATACTTCACTAATATGTGAAGCTCATCCGAGGTATATACCTTTCCAATTTTTCTGAAATTACATTATGCTATGTCACTTGCCTTTACCAATGTACGTATTAGTGGATACATTATGTTTACCATACACAAGTTCTTTTTACACTCTCTTTTGCTCAAATAGAATGTAGATGTCTCTTGTCACTTATAAAAATTAAATGACTTTACCAGGAGCAAAAAAACAACTGTTTTGGTTTCCTTCCTATGTACATTTGCATGCCAAAATGAGGTCTAGAAGTGGATTTATAAAGAAATCCTTCCTTATCTTTGAACCAATAACATCTATGTTAAACTGCTCACAAATGTCTTTAAGTTGTTTAAGCTTCCGACGCTGTTTTTCTTTGTCAACAAGCATAGATTCTATGTCTTTAAACATCAATGGTGCTGGTACTATAGTCAATATCTTCGTAAACAGCTGTTCGGATTTCATGCCTCGCAGATATGCAATTAACTAAAAACTCACCATTCCTTCCTATCATATTTTTTGACACTGACCTTAAAACAGTGTCAAAATATTAGATGCAGTATGGTCTGAATTAGTTTATTTAGTATGGCAAGTACCCCTTCAATCTAGAAACACTGTAATTGTAATAATCAAAACACATTGACTTATATTTTTGTTTGCAAATTTGACTTTTTATTTAAATGGATTTTAACACAACCCACATATTTTTTCTAGTTTAGGCCATTTTGAATGTCATAGACAAAATATTTTTTCATTGAAAGTACCATTAGACTAGAAACACTGATAAAAACTTGTTGAAAACAATTTAATGTTACCATTGGATAGTTTTGAATGAATTGAATCATCATTCATGAAAACTTAAAAAGGGTTTTTGACAAAAATGCAGAAGATACTGTGACAATTGGAAGTTGATACTCTGAAATTAGTCTAAGTTATGACCCAGTGTTTCTATAACATATAATTGAAACACAATAATTGTATTTCACACATGTGAACGGCCATGGCTCCTCTTTATAACCAACATACAAACTAACACCTGAACCACTTTTTATTTAAATGGATTTTAACACAACCCACATATCTTTTCAAGCTTAGGCCATTTTGAATGTCATACCCGTAATTATTTTTCATTGAAATGTACCATTAGACTAGAAACACTGATAAATAAACTTGTTGAAAATAATTTAGTGTTACCATTGGATAGTTTTGAATGAATTCAATCATCACTCATGAAAATAATGCGGAAAATACTGTAAAAATTAGAATTTGATACTTTAAAGTTTGTCTATGTTATGACCCAGTGTTTCTATAACATAATAATTAAAAAACAATGATTCTATTTCACACCTGTGAATGGCCATGGCTCCTCTTTATAACCAACATATAAACTAACACCTGAACCACTTTGTAATTAAATGTATTTTAACAGAACCCACATATCTTTTCCAGTTTAGGCCATTTTGAATGTCATACCCGTTATTATTTTTCATTGAAAAATACCATAATACTAGAAACACTGATAAATAAACTTGTTGAAAATAATTTAGGGTTACCATTGGATAGTTTTGAATGAATTCAATCATCATTCATGAAAACTTAAAAGGGTTTTTGACAAAAATACGGACGATACTGTGAAAATTGGAATTTGATACTCCGAAATTTGTCTATGTTATGGACCCAGTGTTTCTATACCATTATAACTAAAGCACAATGATTTTATTTCACACCTGAAGGGGCCATGGCTCCTCTTTATGACCAACATACACACTAATACCTGAACCTAAATGGATTTTAACACAACCCACATATCTTTTCCAGTTTAGGCCATTTTGAATGTCATACCCGTAATTATTTTTCATTGAAAAGTACCATTAGACTAGAAACACTGATAAATAAACTTGTTGAAAATAATTTAGTGTTACCATTGGATAGTTTTGAATGAATTCAATCATCACTCATGAAAATAATGCGGAAAATACTGTAAAAATTAGAATTTGATACTTTAAAGTTTGTCTATGTTATGACCCAGTGTTTCTATAACATAATAATTAAAAGACAATGATTTTATTTCACACCTGTGAATGGCCATGGCTCCTCTTTATAACCAACATACAAACTAACACCTGAACCACTTTGTAATTAAATGTATTTTAACAGAACCCACATATCTTTTCCAGTTTAGGCCATTTTGAATGTCATACCCGTTATTATTTTTCATTGAAAAATACCATAATACTAGAAACATTGATAAATAAACTTGTTGAAAATAATTTAGGGTTACCATTGGATAGTTTTGAATGAATTCAATCATCATTCATGAAAACTTAAAAAAAGGGTTTTTGACAAAAATACGGACGATACTGTGAAAATTGGAATTTGATACTCCAAAATTTGTCTATGTTATGGACCCAGTGTTTCTATACCATTATAACTAAAGCACAATGATTTTATTTCACACCTGTAAGGGGCCATGGCTCCTCTTTATGACCAACATACACACTAATACCTGAACCTAAATGGATTTTAACACAACCCACATATCTTTTCCAGTTTAGGCCATTTTGAATGTCATACCCGTAATTATTTTTCATTGAAAAGTACCATTAGACTAGAAATACTGATAAATAAACTTGTTGAAAATAATTTAGGGTTACTATTGAATAGTTTTGAATGAATTTAATCATCATTCATGAAAACTTAAAAGGATTTTTTACAAAAATGCGGAAGATACTGTGAAAATTGGAATTTGATGCTTTGAAATTTGTCTATGTTTTGACCCAGTGTTTCTATAACATAAAAGTTAAAACACAATGACTTTATTTCATACCTTTGAGGGGCCATGGCTCCTCTTTATAACCAACATACAAACTAACACCTGAACCACTGACCAACTGAGAACAGGAGACATTTGAAACATCACTTTTTGACATAAAAACATGGAAAATTGAGGAAATAAAAACTCTCATTGTTAAAAACTAGAAACACTGCAGGTCTATTATTTGATAAAATATAACAAGAAATATGTTTGCTATATGCCAATAAAAAATGGATGTGGAAGTATTTACATGCACATGATGGGAGTGCCATTTGTCTTTGCTCATGATTTGAAAAGTTCATTTCCCAGTTGTCAAATTTGTGAAAATTGAACTGCATGTATAATATAATCTAGAAACACTGAGATTTTTTTATGCCCACCATGAATGATGGTTTGTCTAAAGGTATTCATAGACTTAATATGAAACAAATTTGCTGACCCCCTTCTTCCGAAAATGTCCCAAATCTGCTGGTGGTTAGCTTTATTTACACTTAAGGCACATGTATACCTGGATTATCAAAAGCACCTGCGATATTCGGATTATTTAGGGCCCCGTCTGGATTATGTATACATGTAGGAAATGTTCTTGATATTATTGTATCAAATTTTCTTACGCTTTGTTTACTTATTCCCCGTGAAATATTCTAGCGGGTCCAGCGCAAAGCGCTGGTGCCCGCTAGTAATACTAAATCTATATACGTAAAGAATATTTTCTGAAAGATACATGAACTTTGACCGGAGATTTTTCTACGTAGAGGGCGTGTTTTTTTCTACATAGGCAAAAAAGAAAGAAAAAGGACTTAACTTCAATCGATTTTGCTGACAACCTGAGCCCAAAGATATATTATTTTTTGTTAATAATAATGAACGTTATTACGTAAAAAATATTTTCTGAAAGATACATAAACTTTTACCGGAGATTTTTCCACTAAGAGGGCGTGTTTTCTTTCTACATTGGCAAAAAAAGAAAGAAAAAGGACTTTACTTCAATCAATTTTGCTGGCAAACTGAGCCCAAAGATATATTATTTTTTGTTAATAATAATGAATATTTATACGTAAAGATTATTGTCTGAAAGATACATGAACTTTGACCGGAGATTTTTCCACGTAGAGGGCGTGTTTTCTTTCTATATTTGCAAAAAAAGAAAGAAACGGGACTTTACTTCAATTGATTTTTCTGAAAAACTGAGCCCAAAGATATATTATTTTTTGTTAATAATAATGAATCTATATACGTAAAGAATATTTTCTGAAAGATACATGAACTTTGACCGAAGATTTTTCTACGTAGAGGGCGTGTTTTCTCTCTACATTGGCAAAAGTTGAAAGAAAAAGGACTTAACTTCAATCGATTTTTCTGGCAAACTGAGCCCAAAAATATATTATTTTTTGTTAATAATAATGAATGTTAAAACGTAAAGATTATAAACCAAAAACCGAGTCTTATAAACCAAAAACCGAGTCTCGAAAACCAAAAACCGAGTCTCGAAAACCAAAAACCGAGTCTCGAAAACCAAAAACCGAGTCTCGAAAACCAAAAATCGAGTCTCGAAAACCAAAAACTGAGTCTTAAAAATGCTTGTGTACTTTCATCAGAAGCTGTTTTCTGTGAAAATGAAACATCCTTTACAAATTTACCTGTTGTCATTGCTGTCATGAGTTTCGCATACTCTGGGACCTTTTTTGGGCCTGTGTTCCTGCTTTTTAGGCGCGGCTCTTTTCTGATGGCATTGTATATTTGGCGTCTGTCTCTAGGAATTTCACTTTGTGACTGGGCAGAGATTGCCCTGCCTTGAAACTTTGACATGATGCTCTTAGGGGCTTCAGTGGCAACATCTTTTATTCTTTGCAATATTGACGGTTTTGTTCGAACATATGGCTCCATGATATGTTTACTGTTTTTGTGACTTTTTGATTTCTTTAGACTTTTGCTGGTTCCTTGTTCAACTTTTACAACAGTTCTTTTTACCCCCATACCAGAGTGGTAGCTGTAGTGTCAACGAACATTGAATTTGTCACAAGCATTTGTTGGTTTACTTGTTTTGTAAGATAACTGATCACCAGGCTCAACCCATATTTCCTGCGATGGACATCCATGTTTGTCATATGCTCCATCTGTCCATGGTCATCCGTTGTCAAGTCCCGCACATCTATCTTCGTCAAATCTAGTACAAATATTACATTGTCTACTACCTTACTTGGAACACTATTTGATATTCTATCTGGAGGCACAATTTGGCAATACATCCACTATTTCTGACATTGTCAGACTCCTGGAGGTACGCTTAAATATTGGACATCCTGAAAAATAAAGACAAAAAAGAACCCATTATTATATTGGTCACCATTCTAACGTGAATATAATTTAGAGGAATTTATAAAAGAAACTTATTAGTGATTAGAATGTAATTAATAGTTTTTTGAAGAGTTCTGTTATTAAAGGTCAGTAACCCCCATGAATTTACACAACATCTGATACAATATTTCACCCACATGGCAACTCCTTTTGATTTTAGACGAAAATTGTTTTTTTATGATTGTTATATTGCGATATGACATTATGATTTGGTTGATAAGGGATCGTTATTTGGTTTCCAAAGGGAATAGAAATGAAAAGTGTTAATTCATTTGTGATTTTCAATAGTGCAGATTTTTTTTTCTTGCGTCGCCTATTTTTTAAGTGCACTTAAAAAGATAAAAGTATGTGCCAGCAAAGATGTTTCTAAGGAAGCTGAATACAATACAATGAAATGTAATTCATAATTTGTCTATATTATGCAAATGAGTTTATATTCAATAAAATGTGGGTACAGTGACATTAGCTCAGTAACATTCATATAAAGGTACGAGGTATGGTGACAAACCATACAGCGCAAGATTGATCTGTTGTTGATTTTTGTTGGTTCATCCCGCGAACATCTATATCAGAGACATCAATCCACCTATCCACAAATTAGCCTAAGGATGAATTTGTCAATGTTGACTGTTTTCATTCCACCAAGCACAAAATAATGTCCCATCCCACTTTCAAATTATCACCATCCTCAAACTTGGAACTTGAAGAAGTTCTTGTAGTCTGTTTTTACAACACCAAACCTAAAACAATGTATCATCATTTTGGTCCATTCTTCGTGACATTTTGTTGACATCAGTGAAACTAGCTAAAATAAATAATAGGCAAATAATTTATACTGGCCAATAACAGCATAGAAACTGTGCTATAAACTAGTTACCGAGTTTAGATCCCTACAAGTACATGTAGAGTTTCATCACCATCCTCAAACTTGGAACTTGAAGAAGTTCTTGTAGTCCGTTTTTACAACACTAAACCTAAATACAATGTATCGTCATTTTGGTCTATTCTTAGTGACATTTTGTTGACATCAGTGAAACTAGCTAAAATAAATAATAGGCAAATCATTTATACTGGCCAATAACAGCATAGAAACTGTGCTTTAAACTAGTTAATGAATTTAGCATGTTTTAAAATTTTAAAAATTTAAAAATTAAAAATTTAAAAATATAATTATTTAAAAATTGAAAAATTGAAAAATTGAAATAATTAAAAAAGTTGAAAATGTATAAATTTGAAAATTTAGAAATATAAAAATTTTAAAAATTTTAAATTTTAAAATGTAAAAAAAAAAAAATGTAAAAAAATTAAAGATTAAAAATAAAAAATAAAAAATGTTATTATAATAATACCTTGACAATATTCTACATTATTTTTGAGATTATTGTTTCGCACAACAGTAAATAAGCTTACCTCTGGGATAGCTTTCTGCCAGCAACTCGCTTGCCTTTCGTCAGCCCCAATAACAATATTCTACCTTGTTCTCCTCAGCTTCGGCTTTTCCATCAGAGGCCTTACCTGTGATTAAAATATAATTACGTGAAAAAACATTATGTTATGATTATTCAATAAATAATCTTTTGAAGGCCTACATCATCAAGTGTGCAATTTGTTTATTATATGGGTAATTATAACTTTCTATTAATGGAGACTTATAACACAATCCTTTCGACTCACGAAAATATTTGTACTTATGTTTTGTCCCGGGGGGAGAGGGCACTGACATTGGAAAAGGGTATAGGTATGTGCCGCCCTGAAGACCCCCTTTTTACCCTCTTCTGCTAGTTCTTATGACCCCCTTTTGAGCCTGCATCCGCTCTTAAGACCCCCTTTTTTACTGAAAAATCAAAAATTGCGAAAATGTGTGTTCCAAAGCCCAATCCACATCCTTGCTATCAAATTTGGTAAAAAAATCCAGTTCTCAATACCTACTCTTTTTGAGAAAATCAGTTCTTGAGACCCTATTTTTCGTCATAAAATTGTCTCAGTTCAGTTCCAAAGCCCCCCTTTTTGAGACCCTGAGCGGCCCAACCCTACAAAAAAAATGTAGTCCCCCCTGGGGTTTTGTTCTTATCACCATGTTTCTCTGCCAAATTTAAACACACCCCTGTACAGGTAGTGTCTTAGCATTGACAATTGCCAATAATTGGGCATGAAGCAAGTCCACTAAAATCCTGTGACCTGGACTGATTAATATTTGTTTCATTTATTGTGACAAGTACAGCAATTTCATAGAGTAAACCAGGGCTACTTTTCCATCAATATAATTTTATCATGGTGTTCCAAAATAATTGTTTATGTAATTGTAACATACCAGTTTGGCCAGCACTTTGGTTGCAATTCCTTTTTTTCTTGTTTTTCATCTTCTTCTTTTTCTTCTTGTGAGCCGGTTGACTATTGCTGCTATCAAAACAAATAATCATGATTATTATTTTATTTTACAGCACACCCGTGCGTAATTATTTTTAGTTATCTTGACAACACTTAAGAAGGGTCAAAAACTGTGTTTTTCATAATTTTCTCCAAAATGGTAAATTTTATGTTCATGGTTAGAATCATTGAACCTTTTCCTTCAAGAAAATTTATACTTTTCTATATTACGAGTTTTTCGTAGGAAAATTCCAAATAGGAAACTTTCTTATTTTTGAATTACAACTGAAAAGGCGTATTTAGAAAATTGGTTCCAGAAAAAGTATGTTAATTGGAGACGACCTGTTATTAATTTGATCTCGAACTAGAACTAGGCTATGTAAGACAGGACTTTTACCAACGGAAATACATTTTTGCCGATGGAAACTGAATTTTGAGACAGTGAAAAGCGACTATACATGTAGACCTATTTCGGGAATTCTGTGGAGAATAATGGCCGTAAAATTCTGTGTTTTTAGACATCTTCGTAATTTTTATTTTTTTAAAGATTAATAAAAACAATCACTCAACATTTTTTCAATGTGTGGACAAAAATGCCTTCGAAAAAGAAAGCCATTATAGCCACGACATTGGAACGGTGGCCACAACATGGCGGTCTCCTGTTAGTCATGTGTCGAATAAATTCATTCTCAAAAATTTTCGACGTACTGATAAATGCATTATGCAAAATTCTAAATATCCAGATATCAGCAGGCTATAGATAGAGTGATCTAGATTTCCCCACCAGTTAATTCAGTCCCCCAGATCCCAACATGCCAGATACCAGTTTTTTAGATCCCAGCATCGTAGATTGCAGCCGGTCAGATTCTAGCATAACAATTTCTAGCCACCCAGATCCAAGCATGCCAAAAAATCTCAGCATGGTTTCCAGCATAGCAGATTCCAGTCATCCCAAATCTCAGCATTAACATACCAGGTAAGTATGTTGGTTCACCAGATTCAAGAAGTCCCAGATTGCATCATGCAAAATTCCAGTGCCACATCAGTTTCTAGCTCACCAGATTCCAAGCGATCAGATTTCAGTACACCAGATTCCAATCAACTACATAGCCCACAATGCCAGATTCCGGTCATCCAGACATCCTAGCAAGCCAGATCCAGTTGTCCAAATTTATCAGGCAGGTCTATTAGATCACATCAATCACAGCACAGCTACAGCTTGCCAGACTTCAGTCATCCATCTTAGCAAGCTCAAGTTGGCTAGATACTAGTTTTCCACATCGCAGCACTTGAGATGCCCATCAACCAGATGTCATGCACGGTTCCAGCATCCAGATTCCAGCAAGTTAGAAACTTAGTTGTCCAGGTCCCAGCATGCAAGTGGTCTTGACTTTTCAAATTCTAGTACTTCAGTTTCCAGTCATCCAGATTCCAGCACACCGGATGCGGTCACCCAGCATGCCAGATTCCAGTTGTCCAGATCCCAGCATATCAGATTCAAATGGTCCAAATCCCAGCATGCCAGATTCCAGTCATCAAGATATCCTACTACGCCAGATTCCAGTTATCTAGCTCTCAGCACAACAGATTCTAATTGTCAAGATATCCAAGTACAGCTGATTCTATCTAGTCATCTAGATTCCAGCACACTTGAATAAGTACCTAGCAGCCTACCTAGATATATTTATATTTATAAGTAAGATGTGTGTGTCACAAAACATCCAGATGTGTCAATAAAGATATTCAATATTATCATGTGTGTAAAAAATGTGAAAAATTAGAGAATAAAGTTATTGTTATTACACCGTAGCCAATGTTATAATATATATTCTGACATTAATGGACAGTAGTGTTGTAATGTTCTAAGTAAATGGTCAAAATTGGTCAAAGTGTGGTCAAGAAAGTTTTAATAGAACAAATACAGTAAGATATAAATATCTGCCCAAGACAAATAGATTTGGCTCTGATCACACCAAGTCAAATTCCTTTTCCCAAATTTTCTGTGGTCAAAAAACCCTAACCTTTCTACACCATACAAAATCAGACAAAATTAAATGTGTGCTGTTGAATTTATATGATTAATGCCTATGAATACAGACCATAATTGTGGATAGGCATTAGTTGCCAGCCACACTGACTTACCAAATATGATAACCCCGATGACTCCCCCCCCCCCCCCCCCATACAAGGGCCATTTTTGAAGAAAAAAATGGGAAAATTCCCAAAATCAGGCCAAAAAAACAAACAAAAATTGGCCATTATGGAAAATGGATTTTTGAATATAACTCAGTCATTTTTGGTCCAATTAATTTAATTGTGGTGGTAATACCACATTTGTTGGGGCAAGGAATAATTTGATGTATTTTAGATATTATTGATAGGTCTGACAGCCGAAATACAATGTGTTTTGAGAAATACGCATGACAATCATTTACTTAGTTTTCGATAAGCATAGCCCTACAAAAAAGGTTTCCAAATTCGGAAGTTGATGACATTTCTGTTCGACGGCAACAGAACAGTGAATCAGAATTGATTGATATTGTTAATCATTTGTGTTGGTAGGCCTATAGACCAATGCCTGTTTAATTACTGATTATTATTATTATTATTATTATTCTTTAACAACAATCTATATATTTGGTACATAAATCAAATATTGACTGCTTTCATTCGGGTCATATTCAAATTATAGGCCCTCAGTGATCTCAAAACAAGACTATGCCCCTCGCCTACACCTTGGGGCATAGTTTGGTTTTGAGATCACCTTAGACCTATAATTTGAACCATGCCCCTCATTGCAGTCAATATTTGTATACTTATAGCCGACCTCTACTTACATACACACCAAAAAAAGGCATCTTCTACAAGCTTTTACAACAGCAACTTATTCAAAACATAAATACTTGGATTCACTTCGATTTTGTGATATCACAAAAAGTTCAAAATATAAAAGCATCAACGTTTATTACTACTCTAGCATGCATGGTCAACCGTCATTATACATATTTGCAGCTGAGAATGATAGAATGTACATGTATAGAGATGCAAAGTCTTGATTCATGGCCTGTATGTCAAGAATGCATTATGATGTCGATGCAACAGGATCAAATGTGCTGCACAGTAGAAATAGCTAGTTCGTATCAAACATGGACAACAGCATGAACTACTTACTATATGAGGCTCTGTCTCAAAACATATCTAGCACAAGAAGATGAAACAAGTGCCTAGTTGACAAAAAACATGTAAAATACATCCAAAATACAAAAAGAAACAGATTATTCCATAGAAGAAGTGGACGTTTAATGGTAAGTTTCAGTATTGTATCCATTCTTTAGGCCAAACAAAGAAGGTCTGTCTCAGAAGCCCGCCCGCATTGGTATGTGAAATGAGCTACGGCGCGAGGGTCTATGCGCTGGGGGCTTTTCTTTTTTTCTTTTTTTGATTTTTAAAAAAAAAGTTTAAAAAAAGTTCTCCGTAAGCTTGGATAAGCAAAAACAAACAAAAAATAGCAAAAAAATAATAATAATCGCATACCTCATAGCCTATTTTCTAAAATAAAATAAAAATCGCACAGCACTTACCTTTTTTGCACAATGTTTCTGAGACAGACTATCTTCTTTGTTTGGCCTTATTATTAATTAGTAAATTTATGTAAGTATCCTTGGGTGGTTGGGTGGGCTTAGTGGATATGAGGTTATTGGTAAATATGATGGATTTATTTTTCTCTGGCACATCCCTAGAAAAAAAGTATTTGAGTGACTCCCACCCCCCCCCCCCCCCCTCTAATGTTAACCCACTTTCTACTATTTAGTTAAGAATATCATACCAATCTTTTGATAATTTGAGAAATGTTTACAAATTTGCACAATATTTGGAAATTTAAATTTTCAAAAATTATGGGAAATTCCACAAAATGTTCTGAAAAATATGTGAAAACAATTTAACGAAACCAAAACAGACTGACTAACTGATCCTACCTGAGAGGTTGGTGTGCCCATAGAACAGGGTGTTTTGTGTATGCCTTTTTCTAAATGAACATTGTTGGACATTGACATGATAAAACACACAGGATACTCACGTGTAATCACGGCAAAAGGGTTCACTTGTCGGCAAAAAAAGTTGCGACACAAAAAAAATGCTGGAAATTGAACGCTGTTCCTAGATCATCCTCGCTCATGGTGAAATCTCTCGGTAATCTTGAGTCATGCCACATACTAATACCAGTTTCAGTGTGAAGAAAGTAGACTTTGTCCCTGTGCTGTCTTTCTTTGCTCTGTAAAAGAACAAGATGGGAGATAGAGAATAATAATTAAAAAAAAGTAAAAATATTGAACAGAATCTGGATTACTCAAAAAATGCAAACCTATCCATAGTTAATACAGACAAGGTTAAATGAATACATGAGACCAAGAAGTTTTCAAAAATATATAGAACTACACAAGGATTTTGAAGTGAAATTTCGATTTCTGAGGTACACATATGTGACGCGATCAAGAGGAATGAGTCGGATGTCGACCCTGGTCGAAAATGAGTTTTTAATACAGTTTTAAGGAAGACACCTAGAGCTTTCAGAAACTGAAAACCCCATGTCGATACGACGTTTTGTTTCAAAGTTATGTCAAATTGTATACATGAATTTCCATCAAAACTTATGTATGGCGAATTGGTTCATTTTGTGGCATCCCTCTACGGAATAAAGCTAATCTAATATATATTGCGCTTTATTCAGTGAGCAGATCTATCGAATGTGTTTGACCTTGTTTTTATCTTCCCCGCCCGACGACCCATGCTAATTATACGGAATAAAGCTAATCTACAGGCTGTAACAAAAAAAGTTATACAGTTTTGAAAAAAATATTAAAAATATCTCCCGTAGAATTTCTGTTGCGAATTTTAATGGCCTGCGAGGGGAATTTTCTTAGCTTTTGAATAAGCTTTGTTTCATAGCAATCGATGGTCGGTAAGCAGAGATATGATCAATTGTCTAAAGTAGTCATGAAATCACCTGGGCCACTTTGGGTTAATTAATGGTAAAATCACTGGGATGAATATGAATGGAATCGAACCAGGAACATAGCAGTGAAAGCGCTCTTGTTAGACAACAATAGTTCGTTTCAAGTGGTTAAAAGTATTACAAAGACGGTTAGGTCTTTACAAATATTATTTATTTATTTTATGAATTTATTTATTCAAATGAAATAAAACTATTTGAAAAAAGAATTATATTGTTCTCTCTAATGTTCCTTGCATGATACCCTAATAATTTAATTTATACAAGCAATATTGTATGATATTATTGTAAAAGTGGCCCAACCCGATTTCTAGACGACTTAGTAGATTGGTCATAACTGTTAAACGCAAGTAGTTAAAAATACCAAATAAAATGATTCTGGTAGCCAAAACGGAACTTAACACAGAGTGTAAGAGATTTTGACATTGCATGATTTTAACATTGAATTAAAAATAAAATTGCGATTGTATAACTTTTTTTGTTACAGTCTGTATACAGTTATTGCGCTTTATTCTGTGTGAACAGCTATCGAATGTGTTGACCTTGTTTTTATCTTCCCCGCCTCTGACCCATGCTAATACGGAATCAAGGTAATCTAAATATATATTGCGCTTTATTCCGTGAGCCGTTTATCATATGTGCTTGACCTTGTATTTATCTCCCCCGCTTCAGACCTGTGCTATAATACGGAATAAAGCTAATATAAATATTATATTGTGCTTTATACCGTGATCAGCTATCCAATGTGTTTGCCGGGTGTGTTTGACTTTGTTTTTTATCTTCCCGTCTAGGACCCATGCTAATACGGTATAAAGCTAAATATATAAATTGTGCTTTATTCGTGAGCAGGTATCAAATGTGTTTGGCCTTGTCTTTATTCCCCGCCCGATCGATTGATCGACGCTAATATGGAATGACGCTATTATATCTTATATTTTGCTTTATTCCGTGAGCATTTATCGCATGTGTTTGACCTTGTTCATAACGTCCCCACCCGACCCATGCTAATACAGAATAAAGTTAAAGCTAATCTAAATATAATTGCGCTTTATTCCGTGAGCAGCTATCCAATGTGTTTGACCTTGTTTTTATCTTTCCCTTCTGACCCATGCTACATTAATACGGAATAAAGCTGATCTAAATATATATAAACATGACAAAACAATTATAGAAATACAGCATTTGTCTCATTACGTAAGTGTAATTGATCGGCTTCTGTTTCAAATGTGCGTATAATATTTGTTGAAGAAATCCAATTTGATCAAAATTCCAGCCTTAATATACTCCTCATACTCATAGTCATATAGGTCTTAAAGACGCATTTTTGTGCAGTTAAGGTATAGGCGTAGACCTAATGAGGATTATAAGGATGTCAACATTACTACTCCAAATATTGAATACTCAATTAATGCAACCAACATAACATTTTACCAATACTGTACTTGAGTGTGCATTTACCCAGGGGCGTAACAGAGGTTGGTTGTCAGGGGGGCACAGCCAAAAAAAATCCTGGTTAGAATAATTCCGTCCCGGAATTGTTCGTAAAAGGTTGGGAGGGGGGGGGGGGGGGGGGGGGGGGGGGGGTAGGGTCAAAAAAAATTGCACGGTCAAAAAATTTCGCACGGTCGTCGGTCACAACATTTCGCAAGGTCACAAAATTTCGCACGGTAACAAAATTTCGCACGTTCACAGAATTTCGCAGTGGTCCTTTTTAGTTTTTGTACTGCAAAATTTTCTTTCTTTCTTTCTTTCCCTTTCTTCTTTTCTTTCTTTCCCCTTTTTTCTCCTTTTCCTTTTTCTTTTTCCTCCCTTTTTCCTTTATCTCTCTCTTTTTTCCCTTTCCCCTTCTTTTCCTCTTTTCCCTTCCCCCATTTTTCCTGGTGGGTAGGTTTGAATTTCCTGCTGAGCACCTTCAAGGGGGGGGGGGGGGGGGGGGGGGGGGCCCCCACGGCTGTTACGCCACTGCGTTCACCCGTCTCTCAAACTAATACATGTAGTATTACTATTGATTGAAATACGAAATAAATACACACACGTTTTGTATGATCCCTTTTCAGCAACTTAGGGGGTCTGATATTTTCTAAAACCTATGACATGGGCGCACCACACCAAATATCTTTCTCATTGAAATACGTGTAAAAGTGCCATATTTCAAGACACCTTTTCTACCCTCCGGTTACATTTATTGCATACTTGTCACCTATGACCATTTTCAGTAACATCTCAACTTTAATTTAAGCCTTGTTTCATGAGGGGTTATTAAGCTAAATTTTCCGCTACGGACCTGCACACAGCGCCCTCACTTTTTCACGTTTTCTGGCATGCCTGTTCACCATTTAGGCAGGTGCTATTTAGGTCGATAAATTAAAAATATGGTATTTTATCATTGTAGGTGCAACGGATAGGTCCCACTCGTTCATTTAAATACAAACATACCATCCCCGGAGAAACAAATTGCCCGAAAACCTCACATTTACAAGCCTAGTCTTCGTGCTTTTCCGGAACTACTACAGGATTACACGAATTGCGCATTGATTTGGTGTGGTGCTCTCACATGTTGAGGATAATGCCACATTTTCTGCCAAAATGGTCAATTTTAAAAAGTTACTTTTTCGGTATGGATGGGTAAACTGTATGCGTGCGCTGTGTGTGGCACTTGTGCAGAAACGACGGGCTAGATGACGGCGCGCATGCTGCAGAAAATGTATTTTCCACGGAGCAAATTACTATAGTGTAAACATGGTAAACCCTATGGCCTATTAAAAAAGTCAACTTTTCCTAGTGTGTAGACGGAAAAGTGAAGTCAAATGAGTGAGCCTACGATCCTATTTTTTCGTTTCCGTGAAGAAAAAACTTGCTATTAAAATATTAATTGGAGGAAATTTATAATTATGCAAAGGTACTTACCTGCAGTATAATTATGATTATACTAGTCCTCATCCTCATCTGAATTCTGCACTTAATATCGGAAGAAGAAGAAGAAGAAGAAGGTCCTGCACTCACGTAGGCTAGCAAATTGCGCGTTTATGAAGGGGTGAGGGGACACACCACTAAATACGTCCCCCATTGAAATACACGCGTTTCGGCCCTTTTTCAAGACCGTATTTTTACCCCACGTAACAATGATGGAAGTTTTTATTTCGCATGAATGTATTAGATATGTGTTGAATTTTATTTTAAACTTGATTTTTCTTGACCCATCTAGATGAAATTTTTCGCTACGGGCACCTAAACAGCGCCCTCACCATTTTAAACCGATATTTTCGCTTCCTCACCTGTTCCGGCAACGATATCCTTCCGCAGCCTAGGCTCCCGTGCGTATTCGATTCCGACGATTTTTGACCACATTAGCAATGCTGAGGTTCTATTCTATCTTTTTCATAAAAAATAAGCAAGATTTACTTCTATTTGCTTCCCCTGGGACGATGATCAAATTGATATAGGTACTATTTCTCCGAACCATACACCAAACGCGTAAGGATTTAGTGTAGTGCCCCCGTGACATGCTGCACGTTAAATACAACTCGTAAGTAAATTGATTAGATAGGACATGCGCAGTTTGTTTAAAACTTTTAGGAGACTATACGCTGGTTCCCTGCGTCTGATGGTCTTCCCAAACACACGAACCTAGACTTTATCCTCCAGTCGTACAATACGCTCCACTGCGTTTGCTGTTGTGACGACTGGAAATGTTCCAGCCCAAATGACGGAGCACTTTTTGACAGCAATTTGCTTACCGCGCGAGCTGCGCCTTGCACAAACACGCGCATTGGTAGGGCACTTACGCACACGCGGGCGCGCACATTCATGACATGCATTTAAAACACGGCTGAATCATGATCAAGTTGATTGATCATGCATTTAAATTCATTTGTGTTTACTAGCAAAACCGTCGTTTTCTTTCGACAGCAAGCCTGCATTTTGCAGCTGTTTACATACCGGGTTGTTGGTCAATATTTTACGATGTACATATTTTCACATACCTAAAATAGATGGAAGAAACTCCCAAACCTAAGTTTTAAAAGGCCTGCTGCTGCGCTGTCCCATGTTTTTCATTCTTTTTTCGTAGAGAATTAAATCAATGAAGTGTTATAAATGATTTCCAATATCAGCCGGTAAAAAGATATAATTCGTACCGATGTGGCAGTAGGCCGTGCGCGGGCATGCAAAAGTCTGATAAGTGATAAGCTTAAAAGTTTTAAATACCAGCTGGATGCATGGGCTGCTGCTGTACTGTTGGATCATCAAGCACTTTTGGTCACTATTGCATGTATTGGCTCTGTCATTACAACATGATCATCGTTATAGTATATAACTATTAGTATCTGTACCAGACCACCCCTCCAAAAATACTACTCACATACATACAAAAATACGCCAACATTGGTTGGGCTGTTAGGAATCGATCAGTATCATATTTTACTAGTTTAATGTTTTAATGTGGGAGTAGCATCTTCATTTTGCTTCATTTCGCATTTTATCAATTAGCCCCCCTAATTGATAAAATGCGAAACGGACTCACTGCCCTGCCTAGCAATGGTGTATCAATAAACTGAGGGCACGCCAACATTGGTTGGGCTGTTAGGAATCGATCATTATCATATTTTACTAGTTTAATGTTTTTAACGTGGGAGTAGCATCTTCATTTCGCTTCATTTCGCATTTTATCAATTAGCCCCCCTAATTGATAAAATGCGAAACGGACTCACTGCACTGCCTAGCAATGGTGTATCAATAAACTGAGGGCACGCCAACATTGGTTGGGCTGTTAGGAATCGATCAGTATCATATTTTACTAGTTTAATGTTTTTAATGTGGGAGTAGCATCTTCATTTCGCTTCATTTCGCATTTTATCAATTAGCCCCCCTAATTGATAAAATGCGAAACGGGCTCACTGCACTGCCTAGCAATTGTGTATCAATAAACTGAGGGTACGCCAACATTGGTTGGGCTGTTAGGAATCGATCAGTATCATATTTTACTAGTTTAATGTTTTAATGTGGGAGTAGCATCTTCATTTCGCTTCATTTCGCATTTTATCAATTAGCCCCCTAATTGATAAAATACGAAACGGGCTCACTGCACTGCCTAGCAATTGTGTATCAATAAACTGAGGGTACGCCAACATTGGTTGGGCTGTTAGGAATCGATCAGTATCATATTTTACTAGTTTAATGTTTTAATGTGGGAGTAGCATCTTCATTTCGCTTCATTTCGCATTTTATCAATTAGCCCCCCTAATTGATAAAATGCGAAACGGACTCACTGCACAGCCTAGCAATGGTGTATCAATAAACTGAGGGCACGCCAACATTGGTTGGGCTGTTAGGAATCGATCAGTATCATATTTTACTAGTTTAATGTTTTAAAGTGCGAGTAGCATCTTCATTTCGCTTCATTTCGCATTTTATCAATTAGCCCCCCTAATTGATAAAATACGAAACGGGCTCACTGCACTGCCTAGAAATTGTGTATCAATAAACTGCGGGTACGCCAACATTGGTTGGGCTGTTAGGAATCGATCAGTATCATATTTTACTAGTTTAATGTGTTTTATGTGGGAGTAGCATCTTCATTTCGCTTCATTTCGCATTTCATCAATTAGCCCCCCTAATTGATAAAATGCGAAACGGGCTCACTGCACTGCCTAGAAATTGTGTATCAATAAACTGCGGGTACGCCAACATTGGTTGGGCTGTTAGGAATCGATCAGTATCATATTTTACTAGTTTAATGTGTTTTATGTGGGAGTAGCATCTTCATTTCGCTTCATTTCGCATTTTATCAATTAGCCCCCCTAATTGATAAAATGCGAAACGGGCTCACTGCACTGCCTAGCAATTGTGTATCAATAAACTGCGGGTACGCCAACATTGGTTGGGCTGTTAGGAATCGATCAGTATCATATTTTACTAGTTTAATGTTTTTAATGTGGGAGTAGCATCTTCATTTCGCTTCATTTCGCATTTTATCAATTAGCCCCCCTAATTGATGAAATGCGAAACGGGCTCACTGCACTGCCTAGCAATTGTGTATCAATAAACTGAGGGTACGCCAACATTGGTTGGGCTGTTAGGAATCGATCAGTATCATATTTTACTAGTTTAATGTTTTAATGTGGGAGTAGCATCTTCATTTCGCTTCATTTCGCATTTTATCAATTAGCCCCCCTAATTGATAAAATGCGAAACGGGCTCACTGCACTGTCTAGCAATTGTGTATCAATAAACTGCGGGTACGCCAACATTGGTTGGGCTGTTAGGAATCGATCAGTATCATATTTTACTAGTTTAATGTGTTTTATGTGGGAGTAGCATCTTCATTTCGCTTCATTTCGCATTTTATCAATTAGCCCCCCTAATTGATAAAATGCGAAACGGGCTCACTGCACTGCCTAGCAATTGTGTATCAATAAACTGCGGGTACGCCAACATTGGTTGGGCTGTTAGGAATCGATCAGTATCATATTTTACTAGTTTAATGTGTTTTATGTGGGAGTAGCATCTTCATTTCGCTTCATTTCGCATTTTATCAATTAGCCCCCCTGATTGATAAAATGCGAAACGGGCTCACTCGGTTCCGCTCCATTTCGCTTCATTTCGCTCCATTTCGTTTCGTTTCGTTTCGTTTCGTTTCGTTTCGTTTCGTTTCGCAAAGTATCATAACCCAAAAATTTCAGTCTATTACATTAGCATGATTAGCCGTGTTCAATGAGGACTCTTAAAGAACGACTCCTTCGATACCTGTGAGGAATAAGAATGATAGGGTACTCTAAAACTAACCCCTGTTACAAAATTGTTTTCCGATTTTAGTTTGTTAAAAAATAACCGGCGCTTGTGACGTTAACAAAGCATGCTAATCTGTCTGTCATGACACCATGTTTAGCCTAATTAGGCGTCAATTGAAAAGCAGTAAACTTGTTTTCTGAGATAGAGATATAACTAGATATGACTCCGGTCTAAGACCAGGGGACCTTGATTTTTGTCTTGTTCCTGACATTTGCCCCGAGGTCATGATTTACTTTTCTTATTGTCTAATGAAAAGAGATCAGATGCATCAAGTATGATCGAAATCGGAGCACGTCTTGGATTATTGATCCCTAGTGACCCCCATATGACATGTCAATTTTAATCGCTGGACACCCAATAATGTCGCTGTGTGACCGTTGACCCCAAACTGTGAAGACCCTATATGTAAGTCAGTTAGGGGGTCATACTGACCAAATCTGGTGATTATAGCAGTAAACTGTAGGAGGAGAAGCATTTTAAGTAATAGAAGTGAAAATTAACATTTTGACCCCTAGTGACCCCTTTTTGACCTTCTACCTGGTCAATATGATTGACTTATTTTCTTGGCTCATCAAATCAAACAAGATGCAACAAACCCGGTCCAAATCGGAGCATGTCTTAACTTTTACCCCTGTAAAGTTCAATGACCCCTCCCTAGTGACCCCTTCTTGACCTTTGACCTGTCAATATGATTAACTTATTTTCTTGCCTCATCAATTCGAACAAGATGCAACAAACCCGGTCCAAATCGGAGCATGTCTTAACTTTTACCCCTGTAAAGTTCAATGACTCCTAGCGACCCCTTCTTGACCTTTGACCTGGTCAATATGATTCACTTATTTTCTTGGCTCATCAATTCAAACAGGATGCAACGAATCCGGTCCAAATCGGAGCATGTCTTAACTTTTACCCTTGTAAAGTTCAATGACCCCTAGTGACCCCTTCTTGACCTTTGACCTGGTCAATATGATTGACTTTTTTTCTTGGCTCATCAATCCAAACAAGATGCCACAAACCCGGTCCAAATCGGAACAAGTCTTAACTGTTACCCCTGTAAAGTTCAAAGACCCCTAGTGACCCCTTCTTGACCTTTGATTTGGTCAATATGATTAACTTTTTTTCTTGGCTCATCAATCCAAACAAGATGCCACAAACCCGGTCCAAATCGGAGCATGTCTTAACATTTACCTCTGTAAAGTTCAATGACCCCTAGTGACCCCTTCTTGACCTTTGACCTGGTCAATATGATTGACTTATTTTCCTGGCTTATCAATCCAAACAAGATGCAACAAATCCGGTTCAAATCAGAGCATGTCTTAACTTTTACCCCTGTAAAGTTCAATGACCCCTAGTGACCCCATATGACATGTCATTTTTAATCGCTTAAGACCCTATATGAGCATGGACCTAAGGAATCTTTTGACTAATTATGAAGGTCATGAGTCATTTCCTCTGAGACAAGAAGCATTTTAAGTGATCGAATTGAAAATTTACATTTTGACCCCTAGTGACCCCAAATTTTTTTTAATTTTAAAAACCGTTCTTTTGTATATGCGTACGGTCAAAAGGAATATGTGGACCAATTTTGACGATCCTAGGTCATTTCACTTAATTGGAAATGCGTTTTAAGTGAAAATCACGTTTTGACCCCTTATGACCCCTGTGTGACCTTTGACCCCAAACTGTGAAGACCCTATATGTAGGTCAGGTAGGGGGTCCTACTGACCAAATCTGGTGATTGTAGCATGTAAACTGTAGGAGAAGAAGCATTTTGTAGAAATATTGCCAGAAGAAGAAGAAGCACTAGATATGACTCCGGTCTAAGACCAGGGGACCTTGATTTTTGTCTTGTTCCTGACATTTGCCCCGAGGTCATGATTTACTTTTCTTATTGTCTAATGAAAAGAGATCAGATGCATCAAGTATGATCGATATCGGAGCACGTCTTGGATTATTGATCCCTAGTGACCCCCATATGACATTTCAATTTTAATCGCTGGACACCCAATAATGTCGATGTGTGACCTTTGACCCCAAACTGTGAAGACCCTATATGTAAGTCAGGTAGGGGGTCATACTGACCAAATCTGGTGATTATAGCATGTAAACTGTAGGAGGAGAAGCATTTTAAGTAATAGAAGTGAAAATTAACATTTTGACCCCTAGTGACCCCTTTTTGACCTTCGACCTGGTCAATATGTTTGACTTATTTTCTTGGCTCATCAAATCAAACAAGATGCAACAAACCCGGTCCAAATCGGAGCATGTCTTAACTTTTACTACTGTAAAATTCAATGACCCCTAGTGACCCCTTCTTGACCTTTGACCTGGTCAATATGATTGACTTATTTTCTCGGCTTATCAATTCAAACAAGATGCAACAAACCCGGTCCCAATCGGAGCATGTATTAACTTTTACCTCTGTAAAGTTCAATGACCCCTAGTGACCCCTTCTTGACCTTTGACCTGGTCAATATGATTGACTTATTTTCATGGCTCATCAATCCAAACAAGATGCAACAAACCCGGTTCAAATCGGAGCATGTCTTAACATTTACCTCTGTAAAGTTCAATGACCCCTAGTGACCCCTTCTTGATCTTTGACCTGGTCAATATGTTTGACTTATTTTCTTGGCTTATCAATCCAAACAAGATGCAACAAATTTGGTTCAAATCGGAGCATGTCTTAACTTTTACCCCTGTAAAGTTCAATGACCCCTAGTGACCCCATATGACATGTCATTTTTAATCGCTTAAGACCCTATATGAGCATGGACCTAAGGAATCTTTTGACCAATTATGAAGGTCATGAGTCATTTCCTCTGAGACAAGAAGCATTTTAAGTGATCGAATTGAAAATTTACATTTTGACCCCTAGTGACCCCAAATGATTTTTAATTTTAAAAACCGTTCTTTTGTATATGCGTACGGTCAATAGAAATATGTGGACCAATTTTGACGATCCTAGGTCATTTCACTAAATTGGAAATGCGTTTTAAGTGAAAAACACGTTTTGACCCCTAGTGACCCCTGTGTGACCTTTGACCCCAAACTGTGAAGACCCTATATGTAGGTCAGGTAGGGGGTCCTACTGACCAAATCTGGTGATTGTAGCATGTAAACTGTAGGAGAAGAAGCATTTTGTAGAAATATTGCAAGAAGAAGAAGCGGAAGAAGCAGAAGAAGCAGATGAAAGAAACGGCAGAGATAGAGTACCTCGATTTTTGAAAAAATCAAGGTAAGAACTAGATATGACTCCGGTCGAAGACCAGGGGACCTTGATTTTTGTCTTGTTCCTGACATTTGCCCCGAGGTCATGATTTACTTTTCTTATTGTCTAATGAATTGAAAAGAGATCAGATGCATCAAGTACGATCGAAATCGGAGCACGTCTTGGATTATTGATCCCTAGTGACCCCCATTATGACATGTCACTTTTAATCGCTGGACACCCAATAATGTGCATGGACCCAAGGAATATTTTGACCAATTGTGACGGTCGAAACAATGATTACATGTGAGGCAGGAAGCATTTTAAGTGAACGGGTTGAAAATGAAAGTGACCCCAAATAATGTTTCACTTTAAAAACAAAACTACTTTATATATGGAATATGTTGACCGAATCTTAAGGGCGAATGAAACCTTGAAAATCGTTCAAGATAAATATTCCATAGAATCAATAGATGCGGGCCTATATACAATTTTGGTTAGCGAGAGTAGTTCACAGACAAGAAGAAGCGTGCGCTTAATGGTGCAGGGTTAACATCGCCTACCGGTAGTAATGATCAGCTGACTACTTGCATACAGTGAACAAAAAAAGGTACTCACCAGTTAATTAATTCGTTCCTAACTTCGGAATTATAGCTTCTTAATAAAAATGGTAAATTATAAATGTATAAAAAAGATGCATATCTTTAATATGTCCTAAACCAAATCTAAGTCCGTTTGTATTTTCATAATGAACACGCAGCCTTCGTCAATAGTCAATATAATCGAATAATTGAATAACTTACAGCGACAATTCACTGGTGTCAAACAAAAGTGTGAGATGGAAAACTAACATCGATTTGGTTTAGAACTCAACACTTGGCTAATATTCACTCGATCTTCTCGTGCAATATTTCATATGAAAGAGGACAATTTTCTCGACAAATGAATTATACAATATTTTCATGTAAGATGTATAGTCTTTATTTATTAGTAAGTTACTTCTTTTGTTCACTGTATAGTGAAATTCAAACGACGCGTGCACGTTAGCACATTGTTTGTTTTTAGGAATAGCCCCGTTGGGATGGCAGTATGTAGTGCTACGCATGATGGACTGCACAAGAAATCTTCTTTGAGCAGGAGACGTGACAAGAACAATGGACAGTGATAATGCTGGCACAGACAAATGAGTTAAATATTTTACCAGTTTATTTAATTGAAATATTAATTTTCCTTACTTTATAATGGACAGCTAAATTAAGAGGGGTGCTTGTACATGCTGAGCATGACATTATATCTCACAGTAGCAGTTAAAACTGTGAGACTGTGCACTGTGTCTGAACAAACCATAATGCATATTGTTCCAGCCAAAGATGTTCACCATTGATCATACAATCCATGGACCAAAAATTGAACCATATTTCATTTTTTGTCGTAATGTGAAAAGTAGTATTCGTGTTGACATGAAGATTCTAGAAATGAATGATTATGTCAGTCATTGATCCTAGATCTATGGTTGATCTTGGTTTGAACATTATAATAAGTCAACGGTAAATGGTGGCCATTTGGCATTTTGGGGCAGTTCTGAAGAATTTTGTTAACGGTTTGTTTAAACTCTTTGCAAACTCTCGTGATTTTCTAAAGTTCATGCATGTCATGTCCATGCAAAACAGGCTACAGCCCAGGGCTGTACCGGAGACGTATGAAAAATATATGCAGATGTAGTGATTGTTCATTAGCCACCAGACTGTATGTAGATGTAGCGATTGTTTATCAGCCAACAGACTGTAGATAAGGTGTAATGGTTGTTTATCAGCCACAAGACTGTTATCAGTAACCCAGTCTGTATGGAAACAAGTGTCACTTAGCCATCTGGCTGCACGTATTATGTTGTGATTGTTTATCAGCCAACATACTGTATAGCGTAGATATAGTGATTGTTTATCAGCCACCAGACTGTATGTAGATGTAGTGACTGTTCATTAGCCAACTGACTACGATGTATATGTTTAGATGTAATTGCTCATTAGCTATACCAGACTAGCTGTACGTAGGTGTCGTGATTGTTTATCGGCCACCAGACTGGATCAAGATATAGTGATTGTTCATCAGCCACCAGACTATACGGAAGATGTAGTGATTGTTCAGTAGCCACCAGACTGTGTGTATTTAGATGTATTAATTGTTTATCAGGCACTAGACTGTACGTAGGTGTCGTGATTGTTTATCAGCCACCAGACTTTATCAAGAAGTAATTATTGTGTATCAGCCACCAGACTGTATGCAGATGAAGTGATTGTTCATTAGTCATCAGACTATGTATGTAGATGTAGTAAATGGCTGCACGTATTATGTTGTGATTGTTTATCAGCCACCATACTGTATGTAAATGTAGTGATTGTTCATTAGCCATCAGACTACGATGTATAGTGATTGCTCATTAGCCACCAGACTAGCTGTACGTAGATATAGTGATTGTTTATCAGCCACCAGACTGTATGTAGATGTAGGGATTGTTCATTAGCCATCAGACTACGATGTATCGATGTATAGTGATTGCTCATTAGCCACCAGACTAGCTGTACGTAGGTGTCGTGATTGTTTATCAGCCACCAGACTGGATCAAGATATAGTGATTGTTCATCAGCCACCAGACTATACGGTAGATGTAGTGATTGTTCGGTAGCTATCAGACTGTGTGTATTTAGATATAGTATTGTTTATCAGCCACTAGACTGTACGTAGGTGTCGTGATTGTTTATCAGACACCAGACTGTATCAAGAAGTAATTATTGTGTATCAGCCACCAGACTGTATGCAGATGTAGTGATTGTTCATTAGTAACCAGACTATGTATATACATTGTAGATGTAGTAAATGGTTATTATATAGCCACCACCTGTACGTTTAGATGTCGTGATTGTTTATCGGTAAACAGGTTATACGTAAATGTTAGTGATTGTTTATCAACCACCAGACTGTATAATATAGGCACTACCATCTGTGATATCGGTATAGAAGGTACAGTGATTGTTTATCAGCCACCAGATTGTGTGATACGTATGTTGTGATTGTTTATCAGCCACCAGACTGCCATAGATGCATGCAGTTATTGTTAATTAGCCACCAGACTGTATCATCGTGGATTGTACGTGGATGACGCGATTTATGTTATTAGTCACAAAATTGTACATGTATGTGATTATTGTTTATAAGCCAACAGAGTACATATTGTTTGAAGAGACTACAACTGTGCGTGGATGCGGATCTGTCACAGCTTAGGTTTGTTTTCTCCAAGTAGCAATGCAGTAACAATTTGCACATGTCCATTTGCTCAAGAATATCGTCTTGAATTTGTGCAGACTGGTTGTATACTACATGTTTATCTAGTTTAGTCAATAAGTTCCACAATGTTGAGGACCAACATTTCAAATGTTAAATTCGTCATCATCTGAACAGCGAATTTGCGTCAAAAGGGTACTAAGAGATTTGTTGCAGGCTGCGCCCTCAAATAAGGATAACAACCGGGATTTCTACATTTTTACATACTGCATTACATACACAAACTTGTAATTATAATTTTGAAAGAAATTAAGAAAGGGATTAAGAAAAATCAACCGTCTTTGTGCAATAAAACATCGTTTTAAAATATTCCATCCCTGGCTCGGACAGCATTTTATGGTACTTAACAGCGTTACGCTATTTTACTTCCGATTCAAACTACATACGAAAGGCCTATTATATAGAACGCGTTTTTTTAAAAAAAAGTTTCAATAAACTGCGATGATATTTCAACATATTTCAACATTGTTTTAATCAGGTTTTGCTGCTTTTTTGTGATTTAGAAACAACAATAATGGCCAATTATATAATGATTATCTCTAATATTGAAGTAAATGTTGTCAACAAAAAAATCTTAAGCATCTCTTTGTACCCATTTCATGCATATATTATTAGTTATATAATTGGGAGGTATTTTGAAGCATCCCTATAGGGCTTCACAAGTTCTTTGTCGCCTTATACTAGTAGATATATGCCTCCCATTACATCTAGAATTACATGGTACATAGTAACATGGTCGGGGTTATGATATTTTCATGTATGAATGTCATGTGTTAAACATTTGCTGTGCATTCTGTCAGAATACACAAGAATATAATATTCTGGGCATAGAAATAGCATGGGTTACTGGTAATGAGCCCCATGTTACTACCATATGATTCTACATGTATTAGCTGAAAATGCTCTTGTAAATCTTCAAACATTATACTATATAGCAATACCGTGGTATACAACATGTACAATAAGATTAAACATACACACCTGTATTATGTAATGTCAAATACAAATGAAACTTTACATCCATAAGCATTATGTGCGTGTAAATCATGCAGGTATATCCCTAAACCTACATATTCTTATGCAATATTTTCAATCATTTACAATAATATAACATTTTACATACTGAGCAAGTATATTTCTATTCAATCAATATCGGTGGTGCTAGTCAAAATTGCCAATCAACAGCAATTACCACCAAATACGCATCGTTCAAGACCAAAATACTGTGTTTGTTTTATTGAAGATAACCTCTGATAATCACCACAAATATTCCTGAAATACTGAGTTATTTTGATGGAGGTTATGATCACGTGTTTTTATTTGGGCCATTATTACGATGGCCCATCATCACCAAGCAATTTTGCATTCGAATCTTAGGCCACGAACAAAAAAAACCAACCGTTTTACGGGCAAAGAGACCTCTTAGGTAGTGTATGTCGGTTGGGCCTTTTTCGGTTGGACCTTTTTAGTAAAGAATCCCCCCCCCCCCAAAAAAAATAAATAAAAATAAAAATAAATATATATATATAAAATCGGTAAATAATGGTGAATAGATGTTTGTTTATTTGACGCCTTATACACGTAGATATATTCCTCCCAATACATCTAGAATTTCATGGTACATAGTAAACATGGGGTTATGAAATTGTGTATTCTAGAATGTCATGTGTTAAACATTTGCGTACATTCTGTCAGAAATACAATTATTCTGGGCATGGAAAATATCATGGGTTAAAGAGTCCCATGGTACTACCATATGATTTTACATGTATTGGCTGAAAATGCTCTTGTAAATTTTCAAACATAATACTATGCATGTGTAAACCTAATACAGCCATTTTCTGATTTCTGATGCCCGGAATCGTGGTACGCTGCATGAATATACTACAAAACTAAGTAAACTATAGCTGCACAGTACTGAGCGACCGATTCACTAGTTGTACCGCTCAGGTACTGTATACATAATAATTAAATTTAAATTCATTGCAAGGTATAACTTTTATGGGATTACATATTATTATCAAATATTACATAATATACAATACCATGTACATACATATGCATCTTTACAAGGATTGATACATCACTCAGATCATTATAACGAAGACAGCATACCCCCAAAAGACGAAATATGAGTTGAGAAAGCTAGCATGGGTGGAGACAGGGGGCCACGTCTCCACTCCATAAAATCCGCATCCCTCTCCTGAAAGCCCCCGCCCTGATTTTGGCGGACTTAAATAATTACGGCCTATTGCCTACATTTTGCTGTTTCGTCGCCTATAATTCGTCTCGTGGGGTATAAATAATATGATTGAATAAATGATGGAATAAAAAAAAAATTAAAAAAAAAAAATGGCTCCGAGAGCCTGCATCACAACAGGCTCCGAGAGAGCCTGCAACAACAGGCTCCGAGAGCCTGCATCACAACAGGTTCCGAGAACCTGCGACACAACAGGCTTCGAGAGCCTGCAACAGGCTCCGAGATTTATTATTGCAGTGTTTGCAGTGAGCTTTATTTTTGACAAGTGTATCTAACAAAGATGACAGCGAGAGCCAACAATAATTTTAACCATGTTAAAGTTGATTTTCAAAATCATAATTCCAATAAACGTCATATTATTCATATAATAACATACTGTGGTTTTCAGGTGCTAGTCTTTCTTTCAGTTTTACTAAATACGATTGTGATCAAATAAATCATGTCAATCATTTTATTTTGTATACATAATCATGATAATCGTGGTTGTCAAAAACAACACTGTCATCATTCTAAATCGTATTGATTAAAATATGTATACCAATCAACGTTAATATAGTTATAATTAGTCATGTTGATAACACACTGGTTCTAATTTCATAGTGTTTACATGTTTACAAAGTATTATTTTAAACGATACTGTAAATTTCGTCAATCAAGTCCTTCATTATATATATAATCGTGGCTGTCAAACGCAACACTTTCACCATTGTCAAAATGATATGGTTAAAATCATAATTCCAATAAACGTCATATTATTCATATAATAACATACTGTGGTTTTCAGGTGCTACTCTTTCTTTCTTTTTACTAAATACGATATTGATGAAATAAATCATGACAATCATTTTATTTTATATACATAATCGTGGTTGCCAAACGCAACACTGTCATCATTCTAAATCCTATCGATTAAAATATAAAGACCAATCAATATTAATATAGTTATAATTAGTCATGTTGATAACACACTGGTTCTGATTTCGTACTGTTAACATGTTTACAAAGTATTATTTTAAATGATACTAATAATTTCGTCAATCAAGTTCTTCATTATATACATAATTGTGGTTGTCAAACGCAACACTTTCACCATTGTCAAAATTATATTGTTAAAGATCATAATTCCAATAAACGTCATTACTCATATAATAACATACTGTGGTTCTCAGGTGCTACTCTTTCTTTCATTTTTACTAAATACGATAGTGATGAAATAAATCATGACAATCATTTCATTTTATATACATAATCGTGGTTGCCAAACGCAACACTGTCATCATTCTAAATCGTATCGATTAAAATATAAATACCAATCAATATTAATATAGTTATAATTAGTCATGTTGATAACACACTGGTTCTGATTTCGTACTGTTAACATGTTTACAAAGTATTATTTTAAATGATAATAATAATTTCGTCAGTCAAGTTCTTCATTATATACATAATTGTGGTTGTCAAACGCAACACTTTCACCATTGTAAAAATGATATTGTTAAAGATCATAATTCCAATAAACGTCATTACTCATATAATAACATACTGTGGTTCTCAGGTGCTACTCTTTCTTTCATTTTTACTAAATACGATAGTGATGAAATAAATCATGACAATCATTTTATTTTATATACATAATCGTGGTTGTCAAACGCAACACTAATCATTCTAAATCGTATTTATCCAAATCTTTATACCAATCAACGTTAATATAGTTATAATAAACTAGTCATGTTGATAGCACTTTGGTTGTTATTTCTTACTGTTTACATGTTTACAAAGTATTATTTTAAATGATACTGATAATTTCTTTAATCAAGTTCTCTTATATGCATAATTGTGGTTGTCAAACGCAATCTTTACACCAATCAACGTAAATATAGTTATAATCTAATGTCTGAGACATTTGGTAATAATTAAGTAGTTTTGTTGTTGTTGTTTTTCGTGTTTTTTATTTATATTGTATGTTCGTGCCTTGAGCGATCTTATTTAGAGTGGATATGTGCCTTGTCGCTATTATTATTATTAGTATTAATTAGTCATGTTGATAACACACTGGGTTCTTATTTCCCACTGTTTAACTGTTTACAAAGTAATGAACTTCTTGTATATACATAATTGTGGTTGTCAAACGCAACATTGTTAGTATACTGTTGTTCTCAGATGCTACTTCCCATTTATGTAATCAAAATATAATGATAACATAAATCATGACAATCATTTTTATCTTAGCTCTTTTTAAGATAGGTCAAATACTATAGTACGTCGATATCTGATAACGGCAACACCATACTAATGGTCTACCTGAAACACATATCTCAAAACATCAACGGATTCAAGACTGGGTTGCTAGACTTGTTACTCTCTCCAATATTTACTTGTTGATAGTCTCACTATTAGTTATACTTGATTGCAAGAAATACTGGTTCATGATAGCTATAGTATGACGTCAACACCCCTGCTTGGTATCGAGAAGTAGGCGGTCGAGGTTTGATATAGATGTGATCAAGGAGTGTAACATTTGTAGTTGTAGGCTCTGTGATTAGTTGGGAATATTGTCTAAGTGGTGGAAGCACGGTCTCTTTCAGGAGGTTGTGATTGAAGTCTCCTGCAAATACGGCGTAATCGGTATCCAAAAGTTCTGTTTGAGCAGTGATGTTACTAATTTCCTTACAAAATGCAACTTTCGAAGTTGCTACTGGCTTGTACACTGCAACAATTAGTAGATTCGATGCACCATGAGTTTTAATTGCAAGAGCATCACTTTCTTCGCACAACAGCGGTTGCAATGTGTAATCGATATCGTTCTGAACATACATCGCTACACCTCTACCTTTACCGGTATTAAGCATTTCAAGTCGATAGCCATCGATAGTTAGATTATCCGATTGACTACTGTTTGTGATCCAGGTTTCTGATAGACAAATCACGTGTGCCTTTTGGAGTTCAACGTTTTTCTTCAAATCTTCAATGTGTGCATTAAGGCTTTGGATGTTGTGGTGGGCAATTATGAAATGTTGATTATTATCAATGCTTAGCAAAGGATTTGCTCTAGAAAGATCAGCCGTTGGCATTTTGGCAACTTCATCATCAACTTTCTCATTGCAAAATATTGCTCGAGGGTTGTAATCCAGTAAATACATTCCATGTAGATGCGTGACACGACTTAAAGCTACATACGCCATTGCAGTCTTTAGACCTTTCATTGAGATTACGGCTTGGTCATAGGTCTGACCCTGTATTTTATGAATTGTCACAGCCCATGCTAGCTTTAATGGAATCTGTTGGCGTGCAGTGGTAAAAGATTTTCCTTTTAACTGAAAGTTGTCAATCTTTGGGATTATTGGAACACAATTTGCATATTGTGGCGGTATGGTTTCAGATGTTCGTGTTTTTTGGCCAACACGTTGACTGTCAAATTGCACATACACAACTTTGGGCATATTTTGCGAGTTTCCAAATTCTATTCCCTTGACTATACCAGATACTCCATTGCAAAGTCCATCAGTAACATCTATGTTAACTATAAGCATGGCTCTAGCACCTACTGCTAATGTCAAGTAAGGAACCAGTGCTGTGTCATTTTTCTTTGTTGTATTGTGTGGTGTTTCATGTCTTTTGATAACTCGTCCACCATTCTGATCAACATCTACAGCTTTGACTTTGTACTTCGGAGTATCTAAAGATTGCAACTGTATCTTATTGTGGTTGTCACAATCTGCGTTTAAATAGAATAGGTGTAAAGCATCTGACGGAGGTGACAAGACATTTTCATGTACTATTCTAGATTTCAGTAGTTGTTCATCAGCTTGTTCCAGCGGCTCTTTTCGTTTTCTCACACGCAGGCGATTGAGCATATTTGCAAAAATAGCATCATCTCTCTGGCGCATAATTTCAGTTAGTTTGACACTCTGGAAATGTGGGTTCCATAGATCTTTAAGGATTTGTTTGTGTGGAAAGCACAAGGGTGTTGGTGGCATTATTGGTGGTAACTGATGAAAATCTCCGACTGCTAGAATAGCAACGTTGCCAAAGAAAGATCTATCGGATGCTCCTTTGATTTGTTGTAGTCGACCATGTATGTAAGATAATTGTAATGTGCTCACCATCGAAATCTCATCTATAATAAGAAGTTGAAGATGTTGGTACTTTGCACGAAGTGTGTTGAGAGATGCTTCAGCAAGTGGTCTGTAATCTGGTGTAGCCCTTGGTGGAATCTTTAAAGCTGAACATATTGTTTGACCTGAGATGTTGAATGCAGCTGTTCCTGTCTGAGCAACCAACAAGACTGTTTCATCGTCAACAGTGACATCATTCATTCTACTAAATGCAGCTTCGGCATGATATTGAATACATCTAATGACATGTGATTTGCCTGTTCCAGCTCCACCAGTTAAAAATATGCGAAATGGTTGTAAACCGATATCTCTTGATTTCTCATTGCACCATTTACTAACGAAATTGAACAGTTGTCGTTGTTCATTGTTAAGTTGTTGCATCATTGAATGGGCCTGTTGTTCGGTCATCAGTGGATTGCGAGGTTCAATTCGACATCTGGGTAAATGAGACTGATTGGGTCTACTTCGTGGCTGAAGGTCAGGTATTTCTATTTCAGCTAAATCGTCTTCAGAATCGAATGTTATGTTTTGTACTCTGTCATCATCCCGATCTTGTTCATTCTGTGGGGCAACAGCTGCCCATGCATCGTCAATGTTTCCTGCTTCCTGTAATGCTTCCCATGCTTCATCAATATTGTCATTCTTTGGTTCAAAGTCTTCCATATTCTGCCTTACAATTTCTCGCACTGCTACCCTCTTTCCCTCGTACGTGACATATCCATTCATGTGATAGTCTTGATAAGTTTCATATCTATCTGGCTTGATTTGCTCAGTTTGGTGTGGAAGATATAAACGTAACATATTCATGTGATATCGTTCACTGTCTTTCTTTGCAGATATTCGTGGATAACGAATAATCGCAGGCTTCCGTACACGTTTCCTCATACAGCCAAGCTTGTCTTTTAACTTTATTACATGTTTGCGTGTTCCTGCATTGGATGTATCATCATTGTCAGATACCCATTCTTCGTCAGAGTCAGCGGTGTCAGATGCACTTGATACGCCGTAATGCATGGAGTAGAATGTGGCCATACACATGTTTTTATACTCGTCACTTGTTGGTCTAGCCAAATATTTGTCAATCTGTGTTGGCATCCATACTTTATCACTGTTTCCTGCATTGTCCTGTAGTGTTTTCAGTGGCAATGATATTTTCTGACCATTGGAATCAGTTTGTATGAAGATAACGTTTCTTGTACTTTTCTTTAAAGGCATACTGCATGTGAGGTATGTGGCTCCCATAACACTGACTTCTCTGTGTTGTAGATATACGCTTCCAAGTGTCCTTAATTGTGCTACGGCATCATCGTTTCCTTGAGCAGC
This sequence comes from Ophiura sarsii, assembly GCA_035610835.1. Lineage (NCBI taxonomy): Eukaryota > Metazoa > Echinodermata > Ophiuroidea > Amphilepidida > Ophiuridae > Ophiura > Ophiura sarsii. The sequence continues at coordinate 33,022,044 of CM069449.1, forward strand.
CTCTTTTTGTGCATTTTTTAGGAGGTCGCCCATTTCTCTCTCAGCTTTTGTGATGTAGGACACTATATACATAACACATGCGTATGCATCTAATACATATTGAATGTCCATGTTACCATTCCAACATCGAATCAAGTGTTCATTATAGTTATTTACCCAACGATCAGAGATGCGTCGTTTGAGATAAATTGTTTTTCTATTTGACATGATCTCAAGTGATTCTTCTAATTTACGCTGAGTTACGTTCGCTGCGTCGAGAACGTCATCAAATTCTTCAAATTCTTGGTCTTTATCTGACAGTAAATCCCAAATGGTCTTTAGTATTTCTTTTGCCTCTGTTTCTTCACGTTTTCTTTTCTCTAAAGCCTCTGTGCGTTTCTCCTCGTCATCATCAGCACCATCAACATCATCATCATTGTGATAATTTAATTTGTTTGGTCTACAGATAAACGTGTAATTACTTGGTGGCTTTGGAAAATAAAAACGACATACTAATCCCGTTTTCCTACACGATTTTGTATGATTTTTACTATGCATTTGAACATGAATCACTATCTCGTACAATGCTTCGTCATCCTCGGGGGGCATTGCGCATGTAATATTCTTATCTACAAATTTTATCACATCTTCATCACTATCTTCGTCTAATTTTGGGGCATCTTTTACCCATACAACCATATGAATATGAGGCCAACCTCTCTGTTGAAACTCGGTCCTATAGTAATAGTCTTCGACTTCACCAATTGGTTTAGCGTTTGACATGATCACATCTTTAATGAAAGTTTGTACTCTATATTCAAACATTCTGGCGGCTGTTACGGGATTTGACATAATGATTTGACAATGTTGTTCCCATGTCATATTCTTGTGTTCTTCATCTGTCATAGGAGGTTTGCCTTGTTGGATTAGAATAGCGTTGTCAATTTCAATCCATCGTCTATCGGCTGCACTGAATGTTAAAAAGAAAGTCGGAACACCAAGTTGTCGTATCATTGCGAATAGCTCTTTTTTGGATTTCTCCCAGTATGCAGGCGTGCCTCTTATTTGAGTTAGAAATCGGTATCCTTCATCTCTTTTAATAATCTGTTTCACCTGCTCTCTGTCCCTTAACATGGATGCTGTTATCTTCCGACCATCTGATGTTTTTGTGGAACCAATTCGCATTGCAATAGATATTTTGGAATGAATTTGTTGAACTTCTGTTGCATACAGAGCATAAAATATGTATTCAGGATTGCTTGCAAATCTATTGTCAGCTCCGAAAAGTCTGGCATTGAAGTATCGGGAGGGTGACATCTTTGTACCTCTATTTTCAGTGTATGTATTCTCACCTCGAGGAAACTCTACTGGGAAACATTTGGCTTCCATTTCTAATACCTTTTCAGGAGTATTTCCTTCACCTGGTGCTAAAGATAGAATTGTGCTGTCATGTTTATCTGCTGCATATTGGGCAAAGTCTACTGGGTGTAGAAATGAGTACAGAGGTGCTGAGGTGTTAGTAATATCATCATTGGTATCTTGCTGCTCATTATCATCATCATGGGTGACTGTCGATTCATCGGAATGTGAAGAGATATCATATTCAGTGTTTGCATCTTCTTCAAGCATGTCAACATCAGTTGGCAGATCATTGTGGTTGTCGTCTGAATCAATATCATCACTGAATTCATTTGGCGTATTGCTGTTTCGTTCACGGTCTTCATTTTCATCTTCGGAATTGTCATGTTCATTTTGATCATTGTCGATATCCTCATCACAATGAATTAATTGATCGTTCAACATCCCGTTAAAGCCATGAAAATCGATTTCGATATTATCATACTCAGTGTTATTGTCTTTTAACCACAACAGAGCTTGTCTTATTCTTGCAGGATTTATATCTTGGCACATGTGGTGTCCTTTGTATTCCAGCTTCCTCTTCAACTTAACTCTAATCAGACTTTCGTCTGTTGGAAGTCTAGGTAGACATTGTGAAACAGTATTCAGATCAGATTTTACACATACCACTTGTCCATGAATTCCCTTTTGACTTCCCTTTATAAGTATAAGCATTTTCATGAATAGAATTGCAGGAGCAATCAAATGTCTTTCAAGAATATTCAACTGTGAAAGCTGAGGAGGCTGTTCATGTAAACTCAGTTTGTTTATGGTCGCTAGCGTTGGTATTTTAAATTTCACAATGTTTGGATGACACGTTTTACAGATCCATTTGGGATTATCAATTTGGTTGCCATCAGAAGGAAGCTGATCATAAACATTTCTGGAAGGTAATGCCTTTATTAAAGCATGTCGGTTGTATCGATCTCGTTTCAAAGCAATGATCTGGTGTTTAAAGAATATACGCCGACATACTTCACATATGTAGATAAGTTTTTGACCTGTTTGCGAAAATGTATGGAATCTTTTAATCACGCGATCTATGTCTGAATTTCTGTGTAATCTATTGGCACGTGTTTGTTGGATCTTCGCTCTTTTCGTGGCAGTATGTTTGTACTTTTCTCGTGATATATGTCCTTCTTGCTTTCGTTTTCTTTCTCCGATTATCGGAATAGCATATCGGTCTTTGAACTGCTGTCTTCTTCGTTCACCTTCTTCAGGAATTGCATATCGGTCTTTTTCCATCTGTCTTTTTTGTTCACCTTCTTCACGAAGAGCGTATCGGTCTTTGACCTGCTGTCTTTTTCGTTCACCTTCTTCAGGAATATCATATCGGTCTTTGACCTGCTGTCTTTTTCGTTCACCTTCTTCAGGAATTGCATATCGGTCTTTTTCCATCTGTCTTTTTCGTTCACCTTCTTCACGAAGAGCGTATCGGTCTTTGACCTGCTGTCTTTTTCGTTCACCTTCTTTAGGAATATCATATCGGTCTTTGACCTGCTGTCTTTTTCGTTCACCTTCTTCAGGAATATCATATCGGTCTTTGACCTGCTGTCTTTTTCGTTCACCTTCTTCAGGAATATCATATCGGTATTTGACTTGCTGTCTTTTTCGTTCACCTTCTTCAGGAATAGTGTATCGGTCTTTAGACTGCTGTTTTATTCGTTGGCACGTTTTAGGAATTGCATAATGTTCTCTACCCTTATTGCGCTTTTTGGCCAGAAGCTTGTTTTTCTTTGATTCTGACATGTTGTTATACCATAGCTGATAATTTGAAAGCCCTTCTTCCGTCTGATCGTTTGATTTGGGTCTCAGAGATGACTGATTATAATCTATGTCAGTCCATGTTGAACAACCAGGTTCATTTTTCAGATCATGAAATGATTGTGAAACTCCGTCATCATTACTTGGTATTTCGCATTTGACCGTGATGGGTTGCATTCCAATCAGTGAATCTGCCTTCAGTCGTAGTGACAAACATAAGCATTGGATGTACTGAAGCAAATTGTCAATGTCTGTTAAATATAGTGCAACAGCTGATCCTTCATTATCAACTAGGCCATTTTCATTCCTACTATGAGGGTCAAATACTAAATACCTGCCATGTGCATATTCACAGATTGCCATCATGTATCTGTCTAGAACCAATATATGTTTAGTGCTAACGTTCAACCCTGTTTGTATTATAGTATCTAATGAATCAAAGATAGAGTCGGCACCCGGGTTCAATTTTCCACTTAGAAGATTATGATACTGTATAGTATAATTACACTTTTGGATCACAAATGTTGATGGAAGTTGGTCATTTGACAATAGTTTATCAGGAAGTAGTTCATTCTCATCTAACATTTCAACAGTGTTTTTGTATAACATATCACCATTTCGCAATATGTCATCAATATGCTGTGGCATTAAATTCTTCATAGTTTCATCAGATTCACAAAGCATAACAAGGGAATTGCAAGAACATTGACGACCAACAGATTCTGGGGAAAACAATTCTACATCGCCTTGATGGAAATTACCACATACAGTTTCTGATATCATGGCTTCAAATTCATTTGGATTTACAGTACTTGGTGACTGTTGATGTTTTGAAGTAACTCTGGTTGTCAAATTAGGATTTGTTTTTTGTAAACTTGGTGTTCTCACGCTGTCTGATTTGGATGTATTATTTGTGGATCCGGTTTGAATTACAGCGATAGGAGATGAATCAGGAACATTACTGTCGTTCAGGGTTTGTTGCTGTATTTCACAATTAACCGTTATCGGTTCTACAGAAATACATGTAGACAATTTCAGTTTTAGTGAGGAACATAAATCGATAATATGGCTCAACAATGTCTGAATATCTGCAAAATATAATAAAGCAGTTCTTTGGTCTGTACAATTTGGGTCAAAAATCACATATTTTCCCTGTTCGTATTCATTAATAGCTAATGTGTATTTGTCGAGCATTACTATATTCTTCGTGGAACTATTCAAACCTTGACGTATTGTAGAATTTAATGAAATAAAGTCAGAATCAACTTGTCCATGCAAACGATAGTTGTGTTGAATGGTGTAACAACGTGTTCCTGAAACGAACAGTGATGGATATTGCTCATTTGACAAAAAATTGTCTGGATTAAGTTTACCACTTTTGCGTAATATTTCATAGATTTCGCTGTATAGTTTATCTCCATTTGTCATTATATTTTGTATATGATGTGGCAATAATTTGTGCATATTGTCAGATGGTTCACAAAGCATAACAATGCAGATACATGATCCTTGACATTTTGCATCTTGGTAAACTTTACCAGTGTCGTCTGAAATATCTGGTTCTTCTAAACTTGAATTACTTTTATTTGAATTGACAATATATGCTGACCTAGCACGTGACTTTCGTGACTTTCGCGGCATATTTATTTTAACACTTAAGAATATGGATAGAACAATAAATGTAAATATTTAACTTGAACAAATGGAATTAAACGCAAAACGATATTGAGGATAATGTGAAGGATATAATAACGAAACTACTTTCAAAGTAACAATCAATTGGAACAATAAATAACCTTTTCCATAATCTAGTTAGCACTTCTATTTTAAAACGAATACGAGTATCACTTAGTAGTTCAACGGCTTTAAAACGGAACTCGCTAAAAGGCTATCCGTAATAGAACTTTCTCTGGGTACTAAGATATTAACGCACTGTTTTTCTTATATGCCCCTCTTTTTGGGGAACGCACTGTTTTTCTTATGCCCCTCTTTTCGGGGAACGCACTGTTTTTCTTATATGCCCCTCTTTTGGGGAACGCACTGTTTTTCTTATATGCCCCTCTTTTTGGGGAACGCACTGTTTTTCGTATACACAAGTCCTCACAGCCTGAGGCAGGCACCTAGAAGATGCAAGGCAACTTCAAGGTCGAAAGAAAGAAAGAAAGAAAGAAAGAAAGAAAGAAAGAAAGAAAGAAAGAAAGAAAGAAAGAAAGAAAGAAAGAAAGAAAGAAAGAAAGAAAGAAAGAAAGAAAGAAAGAAAGAAAGAAAGAAAGAAAGAAAGAAAGAAAGAGAGAAAGGAAAGTAGGGGAGAACGAAAGTAGGGGAAAAGGAAAGTAGGGGAGAACGAAAGTAGGGGAGAATGGAAGGTAGGGGAGAATGGAAGGTAGGGGAGAAGGAAGGTAGGGGAGAAGGAAGGTAGGGGAGAAGGAAGGTAGGGGAGAAGGAAGGTAGGGGAGAAAGAAGGTAGGGGAGAAGGAAGGTAGGAAAGAAAGAAGGTAGGGGAGAAGGAAGGTAGGGGAGAAGGAAGGTAGGGGAGAAGGAAGGTAGGGGACAAGGAAAGTAGGGGAGAAGGAAAGTAGGGGAGAAGGAAAGTAGGGGAGAAGGAAAGTAGGGGAGAAGGAAAGTAGGGGAGAAGGAAAGTAGGGGAGAAGGAAAGTAGGAGAGAAGGAAAGTAGGGAGAAGGAAAGTAGAGGAGAAGGAAAGTAGGGGAGAAGGAAAGTAGGGGAGAAGGAAAGTAGGGGAGAAGGAAAGTAGGAGAGAAGGAAAGTAGGGAGAAGGAAAGTAGAGGAGAAGGAAAGTAGGGGAGAAGGAAAGTAGGGGAGAAGGAAAGTAGGGGAGAAGGAAAGTAGGGGAGAAGGAAAGTAGGGGAGAAGGAAAGTAGGGGAGAAGGAAAGGTGGAAGGGGAGAGAGAAGGTAAAGACAGACAGACACAAGAGCACGCCAACACCAAACAAACAGGGGAGAAAGGACGGTAGGGGAGAAGGAAGGTAGGGGAGAAGGAAAGTAGGGGAAAGGAAAGTAGGGGAGAACGAAAGTAGGGGAGATGGAAGGTAGGGGAGAAGGAAGGTAGGGGAGAAGGAAGGTAGGGGAGAAGAAAGGTAGGGGAGAAGGAAGGTAGGGGAGAAGGAAGGAAGGGGAGAAGGAAGGTAGGGGAGAAGGAAGGAAGGGGGAAAGAAAGAAGGCGGAAGGAAAGTAGGGGAGAAGGAAAGGTGGAAGGGGAGAGAGAAGGTAAAGGCAGACAGACACAAGAGCACGCCAAAACCAAACAAACATAAAACCAACATAATGTACATAAAAGGGTGGGAAAACAGAGGTTATGAATTAAAGAAAAAAGAAAAAGAAAATGATTAGTACGTTATTCAATTTTACAATTATAAATGTTATTTAAATAACGTGATAATTAGCCTGACATATTTTCGATTTGATTAGCAGTACGAGGACTTTCTTTCGTTGTTCATTTCGATTGTGACCCGAGTGGTGGAAGTTTATGCGTTTTGGGTAGGGGGAGGTGTTGGTGTGTGTATACATACCCCAACATGCCTTCAAAATTTTCTTTTTTTCTTATCTCATCAATGCGCACAAGAAAAAAGTAGTCCCGTCAAAATCGGAGCATGTTTTAAGATTTTCACCTGTAAAGTTCAATTACCCCTAATGACCCCGTGTGACATGTCACTTTTAGTGCAGAAGCACCCTATATGAACATGGTCAATATCAATCTTTTGACCAATTCTGACAATCATGAGTCATTTTCCCTCGGACAAGTAGTATTTTGGGTCAATGAAGTGAAAATTTACACTTTGACCTCTAGTGACCCCAAACATTTTTCGATTTAAAAAACCGAACTATTATTCATGGGGACGGTCAGGAATCTTTTGACTAATTCTGACAATCATAGGTCATTTTCTCTCGGACAAGTAGTATTTTGAGTGCGAGGAGTGAAAATGTACATTTTGAACCCTAATGACCTTTTCTTGACCTGTGACCTTAACGGTATGATTGACTTTTGTTCTTGTCTCATTAATGCCCACAAAATAAAAGAAACCCGGTCAAAATCCGAGCATGCTATATATTTTCCCTCTGTAAAGTTCAATGACCCCTAGTGAACCCGTTTGGCATGTCACTTTTAGTGGAGAAGCACCCTATATGGACATGGATAAGAGGAATCTTTTGACTAATTCTGACAATCATAGGTCATTTTCTCTCGGACAAGTAGTATTTTGAGTGCGAGGAGTGAAAATGTACATTTTGACCCCTAGTGACCTTTTCTTGACCTCTGACCTTAACGGCATGATTGACTTTTGTTCTTGTTTCATCAATGCCCATAAAATAAAAGAAACCCGGTCAAAATCGGAGCATGCCTTATATTTTCCCCCTCTAAAGTTCAATGACCCCTAGTGACCCCGTTTGACATGTCACTTTTAGTGGAGAAGCACCCTATATGAACATGGAACCAAGGAATCTTTTGACTAATACTGAGTATCATAGGTCATTTCACTAAATTGCAAATGCGTTTTAAGTGAATATCACGTTTTGACCCTTAGTGACCCCTGTGTGACCTTTGACCCCTTATGCTTTACAACCTGAGTAGTGGTGCACATAAGGGTTCTTATGACCAAATATGGTCAAAATCGGGTCAATGGTTACGGAGCTATAGGTCCCATGACAGAAGAAGAAAGAAGAAAGACATCATAGTAAATACATTGTAAAGTTAGGCATTTTTTACCGCATTATAGTCAATGCATCGTAAATATAGGCATTTGTTACATCACCATAGTAAATACATTGTACTGTTAGGCATTTGTTACCGCATAAATAGTCAATGAATTGCAAAGTTAGGCATTCTTACAGATTATACACAATATATTGTAAAGTTAAGCATTTTTTACATCATCATAGTAAATACATTGTAAAGTTGACAGGCATTTGTTACCGAATTATAGTCAATACATAGTATAGTAAGGATTACTTGTAGCATTAATGCCAATGCATTGTATAATATTGGTTATTGGTATAGATTATATTTTGAATGGAATGGAAAAGTAAAGCATTACTCCTGCATCATAGGAAAAGTAAAGCATTACTTCTGCATCATAATCAATACATTGTTAAGTTAAGCATTTCTTACAGCATTATAGTCAATACAATGTAAAGTTAGGCATTTCTTACATCATCATAGTCAATGCATTGTAATCTTAGGCATTTGTTACCGCATTATAATAGTCAATGCATTGCAAAGTTAGGCATTCTTACATATTATACACAATACATTGTAAAGTTAGGCAATTTTATTTATTTTATTTTATTATTTTATTATACACAATACATTGTAAAGTTAGGCAATTTTTACATCATCATAGTAAATACATTGTAAAGTTAGGCATTTGTTACCGCGTTATAATAATCAATGCATTATTAATGCAGTAAGGATTTCTCACAGCATTAATACCAATGCATTGTATGAACATTGGTTATCATATTGGTATGGATTATATTTTGAATGGAATGGAAAGCAAATGCATTGTTAAATTCGTCATCCATACAGCATTATAATAGTCAATACATTGTAAAGTTAGGCATTTCTTACAGTATTAATTTAGACAATGCATTGTGAAGTTATGCTTTTCTTACATCACTATAGTCAATTGTCTTATGAGTTGATGAACTGTTGTCACAATATTAACATTTTTTCTTCTTTTCACAGCAAAGTATTTTTTGAAAATTGTAAAATCGGCCACGGACCTCCCTATAGGCTGTAGAAGGTCATCACCAATACACGAGATACACCCTGAAGTATGTAGGCCTATCGGTGTATATTAGTTAACTAAAATAATACTTGTAAAATACTACCCATCCTAGTTATACGTACAGCTTTTCACTGTATGATACAAATGTGAGAAACTTTTTTCACAGCATGAACATTGGTACGGTGCGATGTTATAATCATGAAAGCATATGACCGGCGTCGTTTCTTTTCATCAATATTTTGCAACTTTTCTGAATAAATTAGACAAACCTTTTCAGGTGGGATTGATGTACAACTAAGGGAGCGTTCATAAATACTTTGGTGGGGGTGGGTGGGCAAATTGGCATCCCGGATTCCCGGGCATTAAAAAAAAAAGATCCCCCCTTCGAGAAAGTCTTATTTTTATTGATCCCCCCTTTCAGGGTCTGAAATTTATTTTGACCCCCCCCCCCCCATACAAGTATGCCAAACCACACTTCTGTTACATTTGTAGGTTTGGTGGGGTAATAACGGATTATGACTGAGTTGTTTTGAACATTAACTTCCATCAGCCTTTAAACATAGGCGTAGCCAGAAGAAGGCTTGTTGCCCGGGGGGGGGGGGGGGGGGGGGGGCACTGACCAAATCGGCGTAGGGTCCAGGGGCCTGCTTAAGGGCCCTGTTGGCATCCAGGGGCCAAGGGCCGGCAGGGTTAAGTGAGCAGCGGCCCCTTAGAGCTGTAGGTTTTCTGACCTGATATCTTAACAGACGCGCGCAGCGCAAGAAAAATTTGCTACTTTTAGACTTACTTTGTTATGATTGAGGCTTGCCTTCCTAAAATCTTCTGAAAGGTAATGGCAGTTTTGGGAACACGCGCGCGCAGCGCTCAATTTTTTTGCGGCTTTTTTATATTAGAAATTTGTTTGATACCCCTTATCGGCAACTTATTTTGTTTGATCCCCCCTTTTTGAGGCTTATTATTTTTTTGATCCGCCCCCTGAATTGCCCAACCCCCCCCTACCAGAGTATTTATGAACGCTCCCTAAGAAGAATTTTGCGAGATTTCCATCGATTTATAAAAAGCAGTGAAATTAACAAAGTTTCATTGTTAAATAAAAAAATTAAGCAGGGATATGCCCTACCCTGCGGGTCGCAAGATCACAGATCATCCAAGATGTTACCACATCTGGATGGCTGATCAAGAAATTAAAAAAATCTAATAATTAATATAATTGAAGAGGTGTTTAAAAGGGTCTACAATACATCCACCTAAGCCAAAAGCATGATACGAAGCTGGAATGGATAAGTATAACGTGTGCCCTTAAGACCGCTTAACATTAAAAACTTTATAATATCACTCCGCTGGAAACGACCGAATGCGTAATGTTGTTAAACCAATGCGCGTAATAAAATAGTACTACCTAATTTATAAGTCTAAATGTACGCTTTTACACCTCTTTTTGAACCAATTACGTTGCAAAAACGGCTGATATAATGTAAACATTCTCAAACTGAACATATAATATCTCTGTGATGCGTTATTTCGCCAAAATGAAGAAAGCTTACTTTACAACAACAAGTTGACTAGCGTGTGAATGACAACTTAAATTGCGTATTTTAACCACAAATACTCTGATCAATGAACATAACATGCTAACCGGGATGACTCTGCAACTCCTGCAATCTCTAGATATCATTCTAAAGTCTAAACGTACCTTGTGTTTAAATTTCCGAAGAAATTAAGATATTATTTTATCTGGATATTTTATCGCGGCGTGTAATTTACACGATAGCCTAGCTGATTTTACGATCTAAAGTTTAAGGGCACCTGATACCAAAAAGATCGTCAACATAAAATTATAAATGCCATCCCATGACAAGTTAACTAAACAGTGGCGCAGCCAGAGGGGGGGGGGGGGGGGGGGGGGGGGGGGGGGGAGGGGGGGGGGGTCGGCCCCCCCCCCAATATTGACGTCGTGTCGGTTGAGATTGTCACTGTCGGTTCATTTGACCAGAGGAATCATGGAATTATGATGGTCAAAAGCAGTCAAAAGTACACATATGCAATATTCGTTGGTACAAAGCTTGTTTAGAGCCAAAATGTACCTCAATCGTGCCAAAAATAGGTGTAAAGTCAAAAAAATTCGCGCGCTACGCGCGCGTGTAGGGACTAAAACCAATCTTGTCGGTTCATTTTCAGTTCTCGCCCCCCCCAATATGAATAATATTGGGGGGGGGGGGGGGGTGAATAACCTAGCTACGCCACTGTAACTAAAATATTACTCATAAAATACTACAGCCTGAGGCCTGAGATTATTTCCTATACAATTTACAATGAGTGCAGAAAGAAAAACAAGATTTCACGGACTGGTCATTCACATACCAGCGTGGCTTTGTATACCGGGCAATATTTTGCTTACTGCACCGTATACACAAGACGAAAACAATGCAATTTTATTATACATAGTTAGACATGATCATAAAATTTTGAAAATGGATAACATGGAAACAAAGTGTACTTTACAATAAAAAAAAATGATGGTTCAACCTTCCTTGTCTGCAGGCTGAATAATAAAAAAAAGGTATAACCAAAACTAATTCAGACAATCATCAGTCATTTCCTCACGGATAAGTAGTATTTTGGGTGAATGGAGTGAACATTTACTTTTTGACCTCTAGTGACCTTTTCTTGACCTTTGACCCCAAACTTGTAATTGTCTTTGTTCTTCTCATCAATGCCCACAAGATGAAACAAATCCGGTCAAATTCAGAGCATGTCTTACATTTTACACCTGTATAGTTCAATGACCCCTCCCGTTTGACATGTCACTTTTAGTGGAGAAGCACCCTGTATGAACATGGATCTAAGGAATCTTTTGACCAATTCTGAGTATCATCAGTTATTTTCTCTCGGACAAGTAGCATTTTGAGTGAATGGAGTAACATTTACATTTTGACCCCTATAGTGACCCCAAATATTTTTTATTTTAAAAACCAAACTATTGTACATGCGTACGGTCAACAGGAATATGTTGACCAATTCTAACGATCCTGTCATTTCACTAAATTGCAACGGCGTTTTAAGTGAAAATCCCGTTTTGACCCTTTATGACGCCTGTGTGGCCTTTGACCCTAAACTGTAAAGACCCTATATGTGTGTCAGGAAGGGGGTCCCACTGACCAAATCTGGTGATTATAGCATGTAAACTGTAGGAGGAGAAGCATTTTAAGTAATATAAGTGAAAATTACCATTTTGACCCCTAGTGACCCCTTCTTGACCTTTGACATGGTCAATATGATTGACTTATTTTCTTGGCTCATCAAACCAAACAAGATGCAACAAACCCGGTCCAAATCGGAGCATGTCTTAACTTTTACCTCTGTAAAGTTCAATGACCCCTTACGACCCCTGTGTGACCTTTGACCCCAAAATGAGAAGACCCTATATGTAAGTCAGGTAGGGGTCCTACTGACCAAAAACTGGTGATTATAGCATGTAAACTGTATGAGGTGAAGCATTTTAAGTAATAGAAGTGAAATTTAACGTTTTGACCCCTAGTGACCCCAAATATTTTTTGATTTTAAAAACCGAACTATTGTATATGCGTACGATCACAAGGAATATGTTGACCAATTCTAACGATCCTAGGTCATTTCACTAAATTGCAATGGCGTTTTTTTAAGTGAAAATCACGTTTTGACTCCTTATGACGCCTGTGTGACCTTTGACCCCAAACTGTGAATACCCTATATGTAAGTCAGGTAGGGGGTCCTACTGACCGAATCTGGTGATTATAGCATGTAAACTGTATGAGGGGAAGCATTTTAAGTTATAGAAGTGAAAATTAACATTTTGACCCCTAGTGACCCCTTCTTGACCTTTGACCTGGTCAATATGATTGACTTATTTTCTTGGCTCATCAAACCAAACAAGATGCAACAAATCCGGTCCAAATCGGAGCATGTCTTAACTTTTACCCCTGTAAAGTTCAATGACCCCTATTGACCCCTGTGTGACCTTTGACCCCAAATTGAGAAGACCCTATATGTAGGTCAGGTTGGGGGTTCTACTGACCAAATCTGGTGATTGTAGCATGTAAACTGTACGAGGAGAAGCATTTTAAGTAATAGAAGTGAAAATTAACATTTTGACCTCTAGTGACCCCAAATATTTTTTGATTTTAAAAACCGAACTATTATATATGCGTACGGTCATAAGGAATATGTTGACCAATTTTGACGATCCTAGGTCATTTCACTAAATTGAAACGGCGTTTTAAGTGAAAATCACGTTTTGACCCCTTATGATCCCTGTGTGACCTTTGACCCCAAACTGTGAAGACCCTATGTGTAGGTTAGGTAGGGGGTCCTACTCACCAATTCTGGTGATTGTAGCATGTAAACTGTAGGAGAAGAAGCATTTTGTAGAAATATTGCCAGAAGAAGAAGAACTAGATATGACTCCGGTCTAAGACCAGGGGACCTTGATTTTTGTCTTGTTCCTGACCGTTTGACCCCAAGGTCATGATTTAATTGAAAACCGAACTATTATATATGCATACGGTCAAAAGGCATATGTTGATTGATTCTGCCGATCCTAGGTCATTTCAATAAAATGCAAGGGCGTTTTATGTGAAAATCACGTTTTAACCCCTAGTGACCCCTGTGCGACCTTTGACCCCAAACTGTGAAGACCCTATATGAAGGTCAGGTAGGCGGTTGTACTGACCAAATCTGGTGATTGTAGCATGTAAACTGTACGAGGAGAAGCATTTTAAGTAATAGAAGTGAAAATTAACATTTTGACCCCTAGTGACCCCAAATATTTTTTGATTTTAAAAACCGAACTATTTTATATGCGTACGGTCATAGGGAATATGTTGACCAATTTTGACGATCCTATGTCATTTCACTAAAGCGCAAGGGCGTGTTAAGGGGAAATCAGTCACGTTTTGACACCTTATGACCCCTGTGTGACCTTTGACCCTGAACTGTGAAGACCCTATATGTTAGTCAGGTAGGGGGTCCTACTGACCAAATCTGGTGATTATAGCATGTTAAATGTAGGAGTAGAAGTATTTTAAGTAATAGAAGTGAAAATTAACATCTTGACCCCTAGTGACCCCTTTTTGACCTTTGACCTGGTCAATATGATTGACTTATTTTCTTGGCTCATCAAACCAAACAAGATGCAACAAATCCGGTCCAAATCAGAGCATGTCTTAACTTTTACCCCTGTAAAGTTCAATGACCCCTATTGACCCCTGTGTGACCTTTGACCCCAAATTGAGAAGACCCTATATGTAAGTGAGGTTGGGGGTTGTACTGACCAAATCTGGTGATTGTAGCATGTAAACTGTATGAGGAGAAGCATTTTAAGTAATAGAAGTGAAAATTAACATTTTGACCCCTACATGTAGTGACCCCAAATATTTTTTTGATTTTAAAAACCGAACTATTATATATGCGTACGGTCATAAGGAATATGTTGACCAATTTTGACGATCCTAGGTCATTTCACTAAATTGCCACGGCGTTTTAAGTGAAAATCACGTTTTGACCCCTTATGACCCCTGTGTGACCTTTGACCCCTAACTATGAAGACCCTATATGTAGGTCAGGTAGGGGGTCCTACTGACTAAATCTGGTGATTATAGCATGTAAACTGTAGGAGGAGAAGCATTTTAAGTAATAGAAGTGAAAATTAACATGTTGACCCCTAGTGACCCCTTCTTGACCTTTGACCTGGTCAATATGATTGACTTATTTTCTTGGCTTATCAATCTAAACAAGATGCAACAAACCCGGTCCCAATCGGATCATGTCTTAACTTTTCCCTCTGTAAAGTTCAATGACCCGTATTGACCCCTTCGTGACCTTTGACCTGGTCAATATGATTGACTTATTTTCTTGGCTTATCAATCCAAACAAGATGCAACAAACCCGGTCCCAATCAGAGCATATCTCACGTTTTACCACTGTATAGGTCAATGACCTCTAGTGACCCCGCATGACGCGTCAATTTGAATCACTGAGATCGCTGTATGTGCATGGATCCAAGGAATCTTTTGACTAATACTGACATTCATGATTGAGCCATTTCCTCTGAGACAAGAAGCATTTTAAGTGATATGGTTAGAAAATCAACATTTTGACCCCTAGTGACCCCAAATAATTTCTGATTTTAAAAACCGACCTATTGTATGCGTACGGTCATAAGAAATATGTTGACCAATTGTAACCTGACGTATACACATACAGACTCACACTAAAGAAAAGCCATATCAATGTGAATTATTGTCAAAAATGCTTTGCTTGGAATTAGGGTAGCCTGTCATTACACATGAGACGCACCCTAGAGAGAGGTCATATAGGTCATATAAGTGTGATATAGAATCATAGGATGTTACTACGCTGCATGCTTTGGGTAAAGTCTTTTGAATTTTCCACTATTTATCCCAAACCAAATACTGCCCTCCTGTTGTGTCTGCTTTTTCTTCAAAAGGCTTATAACAGAGATGTTCACTGAAGCATACCATTATAGTTGTGTCACATCTCTTTTGATAGGGTGTAGGTATTCATATTAATACTCAAGTGGTTTTATTATGAACATCCTATGAATTAAGAGATGAGCTCATGGTCTGCTCTCTCATGACCTTTTTTGAATAAAAACTAGTTCTAGTCCTAACTTTTGATAAAAGGAGGATGAGGGCACTTTTTCTTTTTTATAGTTTATCTATCTATCTATCTATCTAGCCTATTTCACTCCACTGCAGAAGGAAGGCCTCTTCATCTAGCCTATTTCACTCCACTGCAGAAGGAAGGCCTCTTCATCAATTTTCCATTTCACTCTGTCCTGACAGGGAGGTGTCATTTGACGCCTCTGACAGGGAGGTGTCATTTGACACCTCCCTGGTCCTGAGCTGTCCTTTTCCAAGTAACGTTGCCATACTCTTTGATGTCGTCTGTCCAGCGTCTGTTTGGCCGGCCTGCCTCTTCCTCTGGTGCATGCTTTCCAGTCTGTTAATTTTATTTCCAGTATTTTATAGTAAACAATGCAAAATGATTGATTGCATAACTTGAACTTGAAGAGGACGAGGGCTTTGTAAAATCTTTTTATTTCATGGTTCTGGGGGGTTTGTGAACACAAAACCTGCTTTAAAATGCTCATTGGACTATAGTAGATCTATTTACCAAGATGTCAGCTTTATAAATTCCTAACAAAAAAGTTAAAGTTAATAAAGACGCCTTCCACATCCAGTGCCGCTAATATCAGTTACCGGCTGCCGGCGGGGCTGCCGGCCCGTATCAAATGCCTCTCGGTACTAAGAAACAGTTGTGAGATTGCCTCAGTAATATCACAATATCTCAACTTTCACTTGTGATGATCATGGTATCAAATTCATAAGAACGTCATGATTTTTCTGAATGTGTTCCTCTTACCGGTATTATGGGCTGATTAATGGATAAAGCGTTGTTTTCCACTCGATGGAGGGAGTTGTGTCCCCGGGTATGTCACAGAATGTACACTGTAATGGTTCAACGCGAACGATTCAACGATTCAAACGCCTACTAGCGTTAGCGTTGTGCTCTCCCCGCCGGAGGTATGTCACGGAATAATACTTCATTGATTCACGGTTTATCATATCACTCTGCCGGGTAGAACATACCACCCACATAGCTACAGAGTTAGGCTGAGTCTATTTGTACAACAGTACTGTTGTACAAAGTTATTATTCGTACAACTGTTGTACCAATATTGGTACGACTGTCGTTACGAATTAGGCAGTCGTACGAATTACAGAATCTCATGTTATTTGTACAACAGTTGTACAAATAGCTACGGCCTTTTCAGATAAAGGCGAAGATTCTTGGAATCTAAAAATTATGCTGGTTCCCTGCCACCGCTGTTCATCTGGATCCCCGGGACAACTCATCTCATAGATAAGTGGTGTGGAGCCATTGATGCAGGGAATAAAATAGGATATACTCATCATGGTACTTCGGCAACTGCTAATGTAAAGAGGAACCATGCCAGAAGAACATAATCCCTCCATTGTCCAAATTCTGATTTCCCAGATAAATTAAAAGTTACTATTTGGTTCTCAATTAGTTCTGGAACAGTGTTTGGGTCCCCAAAAAGGTGAGTAGGTCATAAAAACGGAGGATTTTTCAGGACTGAATTTTGACATTGCTTCCCGTTTGCTATCCAGCCCGACTAAAATACGCTATATTTGACGTGTGTTCCTTAAGGCATAGATCTTTCTTCTCAAATATCTAGTCAAATCCCTAACATTTTAAGGGGAATGGCCCTAGTGACCCCATGTGACATGTCACTTTTAATCGCTGAAGACCCTATATGAGCATGGACCCAAGGAATCTTTTGACTAATTATGAAGGTCATGAGTCATTTCCTCTGAGACAAGATGCATTTTAAGTGATCGAATTGAAAATTTACATTTTGACCCCTAGTGACCCCAAATGAATTTTAATTTTAAAAACCGAACTATTATATATGCGTACGATCATAAGGAATATGTGGACCAATTTTGATGATCCTAGGTCATTTCACTAAATTGCAAATGCGTTTTAAGTGAAAATCACGTTTTGACCCCTAGTGACCCCTGTGTGACCTTTGACCCCAAACTGTGAAGACCCTATATGTAGGTCAGGTAGGGGGTCCTACTGACCAAATCTGGTGATTGTAGCATTTAAACTGTAGGAGAAGAAGCATTTTGTAGAAATATTGCCAGAAGAAGAAAGAAACGGCAGAGATAGAGTACCTGGATTTTTGAAAAAATCAAGGTAAGAAGCAGAAGAAGCAGATGAAAGAAACGGCAGAGATAGAGTACCTCGATTTTTGAAAAAATCAAGGTAAGAAGCAGAAGCAGATGAAAGAAACGGCAGAGATAGAGTACCTCGATTTTTGAAAAAATCAAGGTAATCAATAAATCCGGAGCGTGTAAATGTGTGTGCCACATCTGAGCGTGGTCTGGCTCAAATTGAAAAG
Source organism: Ophiura sarsii (assembly GCA_035610835.1). Classification (NCBI taxonomy): domain Eukaryota; kingdom Metazoa; phylum Echinodermata; class Ophiuroidea; order Amphilepidida; family Ophiuridae; genus Ophiura; species Ophiura sarsii. Next base: position 33,039,918 of record CM069449.1, read on the forward strand.
TATTTCACACCTAATTAACGCCTACATTTGGACAATCCATAATCTGGATTACCCTAACATTTTACGAGTTGGTATTCATAATATAAGTTAAAAGTTTAACGGGTTCGCCGTCGGACGAGTTTTAATCTGTCTAGATTAAAACTCGTCCGACGGCGAACCTGTTAAACTTTTAACTTATTTTACGAGTGTCTGACACAAGCGGTCTGCTTTAAAGCCTAAAAGTGTTTTGGTTTTGTCTACCCATCTTCATTGTCTACCTCATTTTATGATCTATAAAACCAGCGCGTGGTACATTAAAACAATCGCCTAACATTTTTAAGCTACGGCCAAATAAATTAATACACATGTTCAGCGTTCCCTTCCGTGGTGATTTTGACGGGGTCGGCTTTAATTGGATATTAACAAAATACAAGTTTATAAAAACATAGAATTAATTTAATGAATTTCCAGATTCAAAGATTGCTTTGAATCGAACGGTTATTTACAACGGCGGATCCAGGGAGGGGGAAGGGGGGGGGGGGGGGGGGGAGGTGCTGCGGTGGCTGCAGTACCCCGGGTGTGAAGAATAAAAAAGAATAAAAGGGGGAGTAAGAATAAAAATTCCCTTTAAAAGGGAAAACCCAGTATCGGGTAAAATCCCTTGCAATTATGAGGTGAAGACCATTTCGCATTCGCGGTTTCATGTATAAAATATGTAGTGATTAATTATGTGTTATACTGTACTAAGGCCAAAAGGGTTTAGATCGCGAGCGATCTGAAAAAGGGTACCTGGCTGCTGAAAATTAGTAACTCCCACAATACAGCACGGTCGATACCTCAAAAATACACTACAACAACAAGTACCGTATACTGTGGTATACACTATACGAAAAATACTATTTGTAAATAAATCTTCACTTGATTCTGTTCCGTGCTCACAGTGTCAAGCGGGGCCGAAGGCACCGTACGCGGATAGCCCGCCGCTAGGCGCTAGTAAGAAAAGGAGCCGCAGGCCGCCTGCGGCCGAGGCGACTAAACCCGGCTTGTTACGAACCGATTTAAGTTAGGTCCAATTTAGATGAGCCCGCCACAGGCGCGATACGGTGTACCAACCGACCCGTGTAGAATTTGCGAACTCAACCCCTATTTTGCGCGAACTCTACCCCTATCGTAGAGGGCGCTGTTGTCAACCTAGGATGCGTGTTTTTTTTCAGCAAGCTAGATGGTTCGCTGCCAAAAATGTGCGATCTCTACCACTATCGCTGTACTAAGTATCGTACCATGTGTTTCAAAATAGGTCTATCAAAAGTAAACCTGATATTGAGATATTAAAAATTATCATTGACTCAAAGATCAAAGATGAAAAAAGCTATTTCTACAAAACAAATCAAGTAAGCAATTTTAAAAACAAATGGAAATGATTTATTTGATGATGAAATTGTAACTTCCAAATATTAACATATAAGATATATAGTATGATTGTACATTGAAAGTACTCATGTTAAAAGTGTATACATGTATCATTCTAAACAAGTGACATAAGAAACTATCTCTGTCCCATTTTTCTTGTCTTGTCTTGTCTTGTCTTGTCTTGTCTTGTCGTGTCGTGGTAGGTCATGTTGTGGTGGGTCATGTTGTGGTGGGTCATGTCGTGGCATGTCGTATCGTGGCATGTCGTGGCATGTCATGTCGTGGCGTGTCGTTTCATGTCGTGTTGTGTCATGTCGTTTCATGTCATGTCAGGTCATGGTGTTGCGTGTCGTGTCATGTCGTGCCGTCGTGCCATGCCGTGCCGTGCAGTGCCATGCCGTGCAGTGTCGTGTCGTGTTGTATCGTGTCGGATCTTGTCATATATTGTCTTGTTTTGTCTTGCTATTTTTTCAATGGTTAAATGTACATCGTCTTTAGTATTAATATAAATGTGTAATATATCATTACAGGTATCCTTTAAGGTAGCTTGATATGTATTTTGATGTAATAGCATATATTACAAACCAAAAATTTTAATAAAAAAAGGGGAAAAAAGGTCCTTTTTCTTTCTATTTTTGCCAATGTACAAAGAAAACACGCCCTCTACGTGGAAAAATCTCCGGTCAAAGTTAATGCATTTTTCAGAAAATATTCTTTAGGTATTGTGATTCAATATTTATAACAAAAAAGAATATATCTTTGGGCTCAGTTTGCCAGCAAAGTCGATTAAAGTTAAGTCCTTTTTTTCTTTCTTTTTTTGGCAACTGTTAAAAGAAAACAACCATGATAAAACACGCCCTCTACGTGGGAAAATCTCCGGTAAAAGTTCATATATCTTTCAGAAAATATTCTTTACACATTAACATTCATTATTATTAACAAAAAATAATATATCTTTGGGCTCAGTTTGCCAGCAAAATTGATTAAAGTTAAAATACTTTTGTTTCGTTTTTGCCAATGTAGAAAGAAAACACGCCCTCTACGTGGAAAAATCTCCGGTAAAAGTTCATGTATCTTTCAGACAATAATCTTTACGTAGTATCATTCATTATTATTAACAAAAAATAATATATCTTTGGGCTCAGTTTGCCAGTAAAATCGATTGAAGTTGCGTCCTTTTTTCTCTTTTTCTTTTGGCCAACGTTAAAAGAATACAACCATAATAAAACACGCCCTCTACGTGGGAAAATCTCCGATAAAAGTTCATGTATCTTTCAGACAACAATCTTTACGCATTAAGATTCAATATTATTAACAAAACAGAATAGAATATATCTTTGGGCTCAGTTTGCCAGCGAAATCGATTGGAGTTACGTCCTTTTTTTTTTTTTTTTTTGGCCAATGTCAAAAGAAAACAACCATAATACAGGGTGAGTCAAAAAAAGTTTACTCAACTTCAGCGATTTTTTTTAGAACAAAATATTCGTTTGTTTTCAAAACAATTTACTACGGTATAAAGACAAATCAATTAGCTTTGATATGAATTTTATCTGGTTTAGATTGGTTGAGGGAAACTTATTTTACGCTGTTTTGAATAAAAGTGACCAATTTATCGTCCGAACACGCTTCCAGATCTTGACCATTATATTTCATAAGATAAAAATTTAAAAAAAATAAAAAAATTACAATACCGACAGCGAAAGGATCAATTCCTTTGTTATGAAATATTTAAAAATGTGGTTATTGTGTCATAAATAGGCCTTAAAGCTGTCTATTGTTTTAATCTATTAGGAGACAATTTGAACAAGTCTATTGTCTACTTAATTCTTTTAATAAACAAGATGTGTAATGCTTTACATCATAATCCCAGTAAACATTATTAAGCTCGTTAAGCTTGAAATTAAAAACCGTGTTTTTGGTGAAAAAACAGCTCCTGTACAGAAATAGTCATATTTACTTCACGGTATCATCAAATAGCGTGATTTCTTTTCCAGATGGTAGCAAAGAAATGGCGCAATCATTTAAAGTTTTGTTTGCCTTGATTTTGTGGTCAGAAATATTTTTTTTGATTTTTTCAATTAGGGTAAACTTTTTTTTTGACTCACCCTGTAGAACACGACCTCTACGTTGACAAATCTGCGATAAAAGTTCATGTATCTTTCAGACAATAATCTTGACGTATTAAGATTCATTATTATTAACAAAAAAGAATATATCTTTGGGCTCAGATTGCCAGCAAAACGAATTGAAGTTAAGTCATTTTTCTTTCTATTTTCTAGCCAATGTTAAAAGAAAACAACCATAATAAAACACGCCCTCTACATGGAAAAATCTCCGGTAAAATTTGACGTATCTTTCAGACAATAATCTTAACGTATTAACATTAATTATTTTTAAATATATATATATATATATAATTATTATTGACAACCATTTCTGGTTAGACTACGACATTTGAATAGAGTGCTCAATACCGTAAACGGTAGAGCGTATACACATTCAGAGGTATAGACCTTCCGGAATATTATCGCTACTCTGAGTTTCATGGACAATCCCATACGGTCATTTTGTCCAATCATCAGGCCTGATGATTGGACAAAATGACCGTATGGGATTGTCCATGAAACTCAGAGTAGCGATAATATTCCGGAAGGTCTATACCTCTGAATGTATATATATATATATATATATATCTTTGGGCTCAGTTTGTCAGCAAAATCGATTAAAGTTAAGTCCTTTTCTTTTCTTTTTTTGGGCCAATGTTAAAAGAAAGCAACCATAATAAAACACGCCCTCTACGTGGAAAAATCTACGATAAAAGTGTATGTATCTTTCAGACAATAATCTTTACGTATTAAGATTTATTATTGTTAAAAAAAAAATATATAGGCTATATATCTTTGGCCTCAGTTTGCCAGCAAAATCGATTTAAGTTAAGTGCTTTTTCTTTCTTTTTTTGCCAATGTAGAACATAATTCGTTTCAATTCTATTGTGGCCTTTTTCACTCAAATCATGTAGCTTCATGCTTCAACAAACATTCGATATTCGTTAGAGAACAGCCTCCTCTTACAGCTATTGCCAATTGTTCCAAATTAATATTAATATTTGTTTCAGCTTTTTTGCCGATGTAGAGAGAAAACACGCCCTCTACGTGAAAAATGTTCGGTAACAATTAATATATCTTTCAGAAAATTATCGTTACGTATTTAAATTAAATATTATTGACAAAATTAATCTATCTTTGGGCTTAGTTTGCCAGCAAAATCGATTGAAGTTAAATCATTTCCTTTTTTCTTCTTTTTTTTTTTGCCCAAATTTTATTTTCCAACCATTATCTTCTTTAAAATCTCCATTTTTACATCAGACCATTTTTTTAGGGTACACATTTTCCTGCCTTCACAGATTTTCGTAGTTGGCTTCCAGATTTGGCACTCAATGTATCTTTTCACAGCGTCAAACCAGACAAAACAAGTCACCTGAAAGTTAGAGGGCGGTATTTCAACCCTGATGCTGTGTAGCTGGCAGCCAGGGCTGGATAACCTCCATACTGTGAGTGTCCGGCATTCCCTACTATCCGGTATTCCCTACAGGTACCCTATTGTGATTCAATATTTTTAACAAAAAATAATATATATTTGGGCTCAAAAATCGATTGAAGTTGACTTAAAAGTCTTTTTTCTTTCTTTTTTGCCAATGTACAAAGAAAACACGCCCTCTACGTGGAAAAATCTCCGGTCAAAGTTCATGCATTTTTAAGAAAACATTCTTAAGGTATTGTGATTCAATATTTTTAACAAAAAAGAATATATCTTTGGGCTCAGTTTGCCAGCAAAGTCGATTGATGTTAAGTTCTTTTCTTTTCTTTTTTTGGCCACTGTTAAAAGAAAACCAGACGACGGTGGACATGAACGGCCGTTAATTTTGAATTTCCGTTGGTTTCAATGTAACAATGGATTTTATTTATATGACCCCATCAAATTCGTCACACGTTGGAACTTAATTATTTCATCCTAAAACCACTGTGGGTGGCTAACCATCCACAGTGTCAGTATCATTTTTTGAATTTAAACCGTTGTTAAGCGTTCGTCCCATTCACTTGATCAGGTAACCTCGTTCGCATATTTTAACCTGAATATTCGTGAATACGCCCGTGTCCAGCGTCGTCTGAGAAAACAACCATAATCGATTGAAGTTAAGTCCCTTTTCTTTCTTTTTTGCCAATGTAGAAAACAACACGCCTCTACGTGGACAAATCGCCGGAAAAGTTCATGTAAATCAGACAATAATCTTTACGTATTAACATTCATTATTATTAACAAAAATAATATATCTTTGGGCTCAGTTTGCCAGCAAAATCGATTGAAGTTAAGTCCTTTTTCTTTCTATTTTTGATAATGTAGAAAGAAAACATGCCCTCTACGTGGAAAAATCTCAGGACAAAGTTCATGCATTTTTCAAGATAAATCTTTAGGTAATGTGAACAAAAAAGAATATGTCTTTGGGTTCGGTTTGCAAGCAAAATCGATTGAAGTTAAGTCCTTTTTTTTCCTCTTTTTTTTGCCAATGTAGAAAGAAAACACGCCCTCTACGTGGAAAAATCTCCGGTAAAAGTTCATGTATCTTTCAGAAAATATTCTGTACGTATTAACATTCATTATTATTAACAAAAATTAATATATCTCTTTGCCAGCAAAATCGACTGAAGTTATGTCTATTTTTTTTTCTTCTTTTTTGACAATGTAGAAAGAAAACTCGCCCTCTACGTGGAAAAATCTCCGGTAAAAGTTCATGTATCTTTCACAAAATATTCTTTACGTATATAGATTTATTATTATTAAAAAAAAATATATATCTTTGGGCTCAGTTTGCCAGCAAAATCGATTGAAGTTAAGTCCTTTTTCATTCTTTTTTGCCAATGTAGAAAGAAAACACGCCCTCTACGTAGAAAAAATCTTCGGTTAAAGATCATGTATCTTTCACAAAATATTCTTTACGTATATAGATTTATTATTATTAAAAAAATATATATATCTTTGGGCTCAGTTTGCCAGCAAAATCGATTGAAGTTAAGTCTATTTTCTTTATCTTTTTTGCCAATGTAGAAAGAAAACACGCCCTCTACGTAGAAAAATCTTCGGTCAAAGTTCATGTTGTATCTTTCAGAAAATATTCTTTACGTATAGATTTGTTATTATTAACAAAAAAATAATATATCTTTGGGCTCAGTTTGCCAGCAAAATCGATTGAAGTTAAGTCTATTTTCTTTATCTTTTTTGCCAATGTAGAAAGTAAACACGCCCTCTACGTGGAAAATCTCCGGTAAAAGTTCATGTATCTTTCAGAAAATATTCTTTACGTATTAACATTCATTATTATTAACAAAAAATAATATATCTTTGTGCTCAGTTTGCCAGCAAAATCGATTGAAGTTGGGGATATTTTCTTTTTCTTTTTTGCCAATGTAGGAATAAAACACGCCCTCTACGTTGAAAAATCTCCGGTAAAAGTTCATGTTTCTTTCAGAAAATATTCTTTACGTATTTTCATTCATTATTATTAACAAAAAATAATATATCTTTGTGCTCAGTTTGCCAGCAAAATCGATTAAAGTTAAGTCCTTATTCTTTCTTTTTTTGCCAATGTAGAGAGAAAACACGCCTTCTACGTGGAAAAATCTCCGGTCAAAGTTCATATATCTTTCAGACAATAATCTTTACGTATTAACATTCATTATTATTAACAAAAAATAATATATCTTTGGGCTCAGTTTGCCAGAAAAATCGATTGAAGTTAAGTCCTTTTTCTTTCAACTTTTGCCAATGTAGAGAGAAAACACGCCCTCTACGTGGAAAAATCTTCGGTCAAAGTTCATGTATCTTTCAGACAATAATCTTTACGTATTAATATTCATTATTATTAACAAAAAATAACATATCTTTAGGCTCAGTTTGCCAGCAAAATTGATTGAAGTCAAATCCTTTTTCTTTCTTTTTTTGCCAATGTAGAAAGAAAAGACGCCCTCTACGTGGAAAAATCTCAGGTAAAAGTTCATGTATCTTTCAGAAAATATTTTTTTACGGATTATCATTCATTATTATTAGCAAAAATAATATATCTTTAGGCTCAGTTTGTCAGCAAAATCGATTGAAGTTAAGTCCTTTTTCTTTCTTTTTTGCCTATGTAGAAAGAAAACACGCCCTCTGCGTGGAAAAATCTTCGGTCAAAGTTCATGTATCTTTCAGAAAATATTCTTTACGTATATAGATTTATTATTATTAACAAAAAATAATATATCTTTGGGTTCAGTTTGCCAGCAAAATCGATTGAAGTTAAGTCTATTTTCTTTATCTTTTTTGCCAATGTAGAAAGAAAACACGCCCTCTACGTGGAAAATCTCCGGTAAAAGTTCATGTATCTTTCAGAAAATATTCTTTACGTATTAACATTCATTATTATTAACAACAAATAATATATCTTTGTGCTCAGTTTGCCAGCAAAATCGAAGTTGAAGTTAAGTCTATTTTCTTTTTCTTTTTTGCCAATGTAGAAAGAAAACACGCCCTCTACGTTGAAAAATCTCCGGTAAAAGTTCATGTTTCTTTCAGAAAATATTCTTTACGTATTATCATTCATTATTATTAACAAAAAATAATATATCTTTGGGCTCAGTTTGTCAGCAAAATTGATTGAAGTTATGTCCTTTTTCTTTCTTTTTTGCATATGTAGAAAGAAAACACGCCCTCTACGTGGAAAAATCTTCGGTCAAAGTTCATGCATCTTTCAGAAAATATTCGTTACGTATATAGATTTATTATTATTAACAAAAAATAATATATCTTTGGGCTCAGTTTGCCAGCAAAATCGATTGAAGTTAAGTCTATTTTCTTTATCTTTTTTCCCAATGTAGAAAGAAAACACGTCCTCTACGTGGAAAATCTCCGGTAAAAGTTCATGTATCTTTCTGAAAATATTCTTTACGTATTAACATTCATTATTATTAATAACATATAATATATCTTTGTGCTCAGTTTGCCAGCAAAATCGATTGAAGTTAAGTCTATTTTCTTTTTCTTTTTTTGCCAATGTAGAAAGAAAACACGCCCTCTACGTTGAAAAATCTCCGGTAAAAGTTCATGTTTCTTTCAGAAAATATTCTTTACGTATTATCATTCATTATTACTAACAAAAAATAATATATCTTTGGGCTCAGTTTGTCAGCAAAATTGATTGAAGTTATGTCCTTTTTCTTTCTCTTTTTGCCAATGTAGAAAGAAAACCCGCCCTCTACGTGGAAAAAACTTCGGTAAAAGTTCATGTATCTTTTAGAAAATATTCTTTATGTATATAGAGTCATTATTATTGACAAATAAGAATATATCTTTGGGCTCAGTTTGCCAGCAAAATTGATTGAAGTTAAGTCCTTTTTCTTTATTTTTTTGGCCAATGTTAGAAGAAAACAACCATAAGAAAACACGCCCTCTATGTGGACATATCTTCGGTTCAAAGGTTATATATCTTTAATCACGGTCTTTAATCTGCCAAATATGCCAATAGGCCAATATGCCAATATGCCAATATGCCAATATGCCAATATACCAATATGCCAATATGCCAATATCGTGCTGGGATTACCGCGGTTCCAAAGCCTCTTTCTTTTAAGAAAAGAAATTATTAAAATACTTTCCACGCGCCGGCTGTTAGTTTTATCATAATATACAAAACAGATTTGTCAGAAACCTTTCCCAACTTTCAAGGTCTATCTCATGGATTTACTGAACCAATACCATGAATAAAAGGCATGTCTGCAGATGCCTTTCGCGTGGGATAAGCTTCTCTGAAATCCAACGAATAGAAAAGCGCGATTAAGGTTTTGATTATAGCGCTCCTATAAAAATGCGATGTCTAAAAAAAAGGTTAAAGCATAAAATAATAAAGAATACAATTGTTTAGTTGTTTAGTACAATCTTTATTTGCTCCCCTCCCATCATTCTGGCTATATAACTTTTCAAATGGGTTTTGTTACATAAAAGATTTTTTGAACAGGTTATAATTCCTCTTTTTCGTATTGAAAAACCAGCACCTTACCGGGCGGGACACAAAAATGGCAACAAAAATATTTTCATTTACCATTTGTTTACAATTTGTAACGATGTTTGTTTTAGGTATTGGTCAAGGTAAATACATCATTGATTCATACTTTCATCTAATTAACTGAACACAATTTGCGTGTTACTTTCGAACATTATCTTGAGTTTCTCTTTAAAAATGTGAAAGGGGCATAGAGAGATACGTATAGGAGTGCGCCCTCAATGTTCCTGGAAATCAGGTTGTTTGCACCTACGTAATACTTTGGCATATAACTACCATCTGAAACCTTTTACCTTTGTTCGCCGTCAGCTGTTTTCGCCGCCTATCATGTAAAGTTTCTCGATTCGGTAATTTTGATGTAGATCACATCGAAATTATCAGCACCACTTGCCACATGGTTTCAACCGAATTTCTATCTACTCGCGCCATCATTCAAACATTTCCCAACACATTACACTTAATTCAGGGTAGGGTTCCTACGTACCTTATCTATAGAAACAATTACTTTTTTCCAACTTCTCGGCAATCTCCCAGTGCCCCTTTAAATAAGTAAATCAAATTTTGCAGACGAATAGTGATATCTGTACGCAAATTGTCATATTGTTGTTATTCGTTGATAGATTGTTCCTAAATTAACAGGAAACTAAATAATTAATAATTGAGCTTCAAAATTGATGCGGTCATACGAAACCGAATCTTATTTTACGATACACTTCGCAGTATAATAGCGGGGGAAAATTCAAAGTGTAAAATATGCGAGAAGGATGTTTTTTACTGCAACCTTATTGTTTTCATGTAGTAACTAACGTTCCAGTGGGTAGCCATAAATTGTCATATTGTTGTTATACGTTGATGGATTGTTCCTAAATTAACAGGAAACTAAATAATTAATAATTGAGCTTCAAAATTGAGTGATTTTATACTGATATGCGGTCATACGAAAACGAATCTTATTTTACGATACACTTCGCAGTAGGCCTATATAGCGGGGAAAAATTCAAAGTGTAAAGTATGCGAGAAGGATGTTTTTACTGCAACCTTATTGTTTTCATGTAGTAACTAACGTTCCAGTGGGTAGCCATAAATTGACAAGGTGATGGGCGATCATTTGATCACACCTACCTTGGTGGGACGTTTGTGTGAGAAAGGTTGGCGTAATTCGGTGGCATTTCTATCATAAGTATACCTCTAAATGTAAATTAAGGTGATATATGTGATTTACTACAATTATATTTATATCTGGACGACTATTTCAACAAACAAACACACAGACTTATCCTTATCTGGACAATGAAGAATTCAAAGAAATGTTTTTGTAGTTAACTTAAAACCTCGTTTCTTAAGGTAGCCTTTGAGCTATTGAACTGGGGGATATAGATGCAGTGTGCGTAGCTTCTCGTTTACAAACTGTTTTAAAATTACTATTTTTCTGCGGCTTTCTTGGCTAATATATTTCAATTTCAATAACACATTTTAAATGATCTTTTAAATTCGAACACATCTCAAAAAGCCATTACTTTTGGTGGATAAATGCTTATTTGTCGTTTACAAAACATTTGAAAGAAGACCGATTTGTATCAAATAAAGAGAAATATATCAAAGGCAGATCACTAATTGGGTCTCAAAATAGAAATGATTTATTATTATTCAATTTTGTATAGGCTATTAGTACCCGATTTATGAATTGTTTAGTTGGATTTTATTCTGCATTTTTGTAATAAAATAAAGCAGATATATTATTTTATGAATTAGCACCCGATTAATGAATCATTAAGTTTACCCGATTAAGTTGGAGTTTATTTTGCATTATTGAAAACTACCGTGAGGATTTTTCACTTCAAATAAAATACATCGTACTCAGGTGAAATTAGATACCTCTGGAGACACATCAACATAATCCGTATCCTGCTTACATACATACATACGAAAGGCTTTTATACCGCGCCATTTCTATAAGACCACGGCGCAAAAATATATACACAAAAATACATGAAAATCTACATGGCATCAAAAGCAATAAACAGAGAAATATCTAACAAGATTAAATAGAAGCAATCAGATTTGTGAAAACAGGTGATGTTTGAGAGCTTTCTTAAACACTGTAACAGAGCATGATGTGCGGACTGCAACTGGTAATTTGTTCCATAGTTTTGGTGCAGCATAGAAGAAAGCTTTGTCAGCAGCTGATGCAAGAGTCCGGTTATGAATTTTGTGTTCTGTTAGACGAGACAAATCGGATGCAGAACGCAATCCCTCTCGCCCTGGTGAGTACAGAGTCAGGCCAGATGTTAAGTAAGCCGGACCCAAACCTGCGAGACATTTGTAAATGTAGAGCATGGTCTTGAAGTAGATGCGCTCCGTCACAGGTAGCCAGTGCAGTTGCTTCAAAAGTGGGGAAGCATGTTCTTTCTTTGCAACACAGAAGATTAGCTTCGCAGCCCAGTTCTGCAGAACTTGTAGACGAGCAATTTCTTTAGCATTTGCACCCATGAGTAATACATTTCCATAGTCTAGTCTGGACAGAACAAGGGAACGGACAATGTCATTGCATGTGTTGAAGTCAAGAAAGCGTCGAATTCGCGAAATATTCCTCAGATGAAATGATACACTACTGCGAAGAGTTGAAACTTGCCTGGACATAGTCATATGGGTGTCAAATATGACTCCTAAGTTTCTCACAGTCTCAGATGGGTGAATGATTTCATTACCAATTGTCAGTGTCACAGGAGGCAAACGGCGTTTATTATGCGGTGAAATGGCTACGAAAAACTCTGTCTTATCGCTGTTAAGTTTCAATGAGTTGCTTGTCATCCACAAGCTGATCTCGTGAATGCAAGATGTAAGTGAGTTGAGAGCAGATTGAATGGAAGAGCCATCTGAAGGATCAAACTTCGCCAGTAGCTGCACATCATCCGCATAGAGATGGTACATCAAACCATGCTTCCTTACAATCCTTCCAATTGGTATTGTATAGATGGAAACAGATAATGGTCCCACTATGGAGCCCTGAGGCGTTCCGTATTTCAGCGAACATTTCTTGGAATGAGCACCATTGATATTTACACTTGTGGTTCGCCCGGTGAAATAAGAGACAACCCACTTCAAAGCAGTGCCTGTCAGTCCAACTTCGTTCTTCATTCTATCAAAGAGTACACTGTGACTTATAGTGTCGAAAGCGGCACTTAGATCCAGGAGCACAATGAACACGCCTTGTTGTTGGTAGAGAGAAATCATGATGTCATTTTTGACGCTAAGTAGTGCAGTCTCTGTGCTGTGTGCCGCCCGGTACGCTGATTGAAGTGGTTCGCCAAGGTTGTTCACCAACATATGATTTGTAATAGTGTTGACAACATATTTCTCGATAACTTTCGCTAAGAAAGGAATGTTTGACACTGGTCGGTAATGCTTCAGGTTGTTTGGATCGAGAGATGGCTTCTTGATGATAGGGCTGATAATGACGTGCTTCAAGCTCTGTGGAAAAACCCCTGTGGATATGGACATATTAACAATTTTGGTAATGGCAGAAACAAAGATATAAGAGTTATTATCCATGTTGGGATGGGGTCAAGCATGCAACTTTTAGCTGCAAACCTATTGATTAATTGTGTGACCTCATCCTCAGTTAACGTCTTAAACTCAGATAGTTCACCAGTAACATTACCATCATTATACAAGTTATCCACAGAACTACAGTCAATTTGCACCTTTTCTTTTTCAAGATCATTTTGTATTTTATCAACTTTTTCTTGAAAAAACAAAGCAAAGTCATCTGCCAGGCATTGGATAGAGTCATGTGTTGGCAAGATCTTGGTGCCATTGTTTAAAAGGCCATTAACAGTTCTATAAACTGTTTTGACATCAGCACCTTTTAATTTGTTCTTTATATAGGACTTCTTAGAGTTCTCAATCATAGAGTTAACAAGTTTGTTCTGGTCCAAGTAAAGCTGATGATGGATCTCCAGTCCGGTTTTGTTCCATTTCTTTTCATATTTTCGCCGCACACGTCGGGCTTCGTGGATCTCGGTACAATACCACGGTTGTCGAACTCTATGGCTACATGATCTTTCATTAGCTGGGGCATGCTTGTCTAAGGTAACAGTGATTGACTTCTGGTAGATTTCATCAGCAATGTTGACGTCATCAGTGTCACTGTCCAAGGAAGAGATGGTGGCACTAAGATCATTGTGAAAAGATGCAGGAACAATGTTCTTGATTTTTCTGGACCAGATCGTTTCTTTCACAGCTTTGGGTCTTTCAACATTTAGCTTGCACAAGATAATATTATGATCAGATAGTCTAGGGCCAACTGTGCATTTCTTCACCAGGTTCTCATCATGCCTATCAATAATTAGGTCAAAGGGTGTGGCCATCTCTGTGTGTAGGCCCAACAACATGTTGACATAGATCAGCTGCTTCCAACGATGATATAAAGTGTCTAACAGCACATTTGTGGGGAGTGTCTACGTGGACATTAAAGTCACCCAATAGGATCATTTTCCCGCTAATTAGACCGTTGACATATAACAGAAAGTCGTTAAAATCAGCGAGGAACTGTAATGTCTTCTGCTTTCAGTGTTCAAGGACTCAGAATTATACGTGGTAATCTACTTATCTAGCCGACATCAAAAATAACACTGTCGGAGGTGGAACAATTCCACCCAACATAATCGCCACCTCCCAAAAACCTGACATTGTGTTATTCTGGCCTAAAGACAAGCGGGTTGTTCTGTTTAAATTGTCGGTGCCATTTGAACCCAACATCGAGAAAGCTCACCGTACCAAAAACCAACGGTACGCATCCCTTGTTACCGACATTGCCGACGCCGGGTTCTCTTGCACCTTAATCGCTGTCGAAGTAGGATCAAGAGGGCTTATTGATACCGACAATAAAAGGCAGAATAACTCGCTTGTCCAAAGAACTTCAAACTCCTACCACATTCACTGTTATGAAGAAACATATCACAAAATCCACACTCAAAAAAATGATCTTTGCGTCAAGTAATTGTGACTCAAAAATGATTATTTGTAAATACTCAATTCAATAATTTGTTAATGTTACTCAAAAAACATAAGTACCAGTGACTCAAATTGACAAAAATGAGACTAACATAATTTATTCGAGTAATGTTAACAACACAAACGTATGGATATTAAGTGCCGGTAAAAAGGACAAGAAATAAGTACAAATTACTCATTTAACGAATTGCTGCTGTTACTTAATTCAACCGTTTTGTTGCATTTATTGATACCTTTGAGTAAACCAGACTGAAATCGATGAAAATTAATCAAACTCAATAAATTCAAGTTATAACAGCAACATAATTCATAAAACCAACAAGGACAAAAAGCAACATTGAAATAAATGTAATTTATGAGTAGCTATTACTCATTTCTAACTCAAATAAATTACTTGTGTTTTATTACTAAAAATATCCAGTATCTTCTACATATATATTTTGAGTTACAGCAATCGATAAAATTACGTTAGGTCAACGAGATAATAACTTGACCTATACTTAATATAAATGATTACAACCAAAAAGATCAGATGAACATTTGAGTATAACGAGCAATTTATTGTAAGTATTACTAAAGCAAATCGTTTGAGTTCACTCAAATTACTCAAATAATGTAGTAACAACTCATGTTTCCAAAAATCAGTCTGGAGCTAATTTGCATAATATCACTCGGCCTTAGATTAGCCAAGTAAATTGCGCAAATCGCTCAAATCGCTCATTAGCATAATTGCAATGGTACAAAAATTAGCACCGGCGCTAATATGTACCATTTCAATTATGTTAATGAGCTAATTTGCACCTTTTATTCATTTAAACCTATTATTTTTCTTAAAATAAGTAGATTCGTTAATTTAACACCATGGAATGTGTATTGATATGTATGCATAGTCTCCACTTGTTACAAAATGGAAATGAATGTTATCTAAAATAATGTAAATGCAAGTACATTGTGCAAGAACATACACATCAAAGAGTCAATGCCCCTGCAGCTCCCAACCACCATACCCTGGGTGCAAAGCGATAAAAAAAAATTGCGATAATTAGTAGCTTCTACATAATAATATTGAGTTACGGCAATCAATATATCAATATATGTTTGGACAATGTGATAATAATTTGTCCTACTTATAAATGAGTACAACCGTAAAAATAGTATGACTTTGCTCAACCTAATCAAATCATGTAGTAACAACTGAATACTTCTTGTGGTTACTAAATAAAAATGAGTACAACCCAATGGTTTGTTTCTATCATTTGAGTAAAGTCAACTTAAAAAAGATAGCCAACATATAACTTAAGTTGCAGCAACTTGATAATGACGTAGGACAAACTTGATAATATCTTCGTATACTTACTTGATATAAATGAGTCCAACAAGGTAGTTCAATTTTGAGTAAATGTTGTAAACTTATTATGAGTACACTGATTACAATATTTTGGAGTTAGCTAAACTAAAATTACCTAATTAGTGATGACTTAAAATATTACTTATAATAATTACTCAATAAAATTAAGTGTAACCCGATCACACTTGATTTTATTGAGTAAATGCAGCAAGTTATTTTTTTGAGTGCAGATACGAACCTCAGTGGCGTAGCTCAGGGGGGGGCAGGGGGGCAGTTGCCCCCCCTGACAGAACGTTTTTGTGCCCCCGCCCCCCTTTGTGCCCCGCCCCTCTCTTTGGATATAGTGTTTATATGCGGGGTAACCATTTAAAAATGACCATTTTAGCTTGGTTTTTAAAAATAAATGACCATTTTTGTTAAAAAACTGCTTAAAAGCGTGAGGATTGGCCAAAATTTGTTGACTATAGTGCTTTTTTGATTGGGAAACTTTGTGTCCGTGCGAATTTTTTTGACCGTGCGAATTTTTTTGACTTTACCCCCCCCCCCCCCCCCCCCCCCCCCCCCCCCCCCCCCCCCCCCCCCCCCCCCCCCCCCCCCCCCACTTACGTGAAATTCACGAGGTGACTGACTTGGAAAATTTTTGGGGCAACCTTTTACGAAAATTTTAGAAATCTTGCCCCCCCTGAAAAAAACCCTAGCTACGCCACTGACGAACCTCAGTGGAACGTTCATGAATTTATCTAGTCTGCTTTCCTCCCCGCCATGGTATTTGATTTTCCTCTTTTTCTGCTTTCTTTCTAGTGTTTAATTATTAGTTGTTTTGTCTTTGTCTAATCCCTGCCTGAGATCGGAATGGATCTCAGTTGTTCCTGGGCATTGTATGTTATCTTCTTTTGTTGTTTAATAAAGATGATCTATATATATTATGGCCTTTAGGTTCCAACTTATTAATTTTGAGTGTCAAACTACTTTATTATGAATATCGACATATATGATGAAATTTCGATCCAAAGCGTGTACTGTTCTAGTCCACGCTCTTGTTTTGGTAAAGTGCTTTTATTTTTCAAACCTGATTTTTAGCGTATTTGTGATATTTACACATGTTCTTACTTGCATCTCAAAGGAGACATTCAATTCACTGTGTACAACGTGCAGGTCTAGTATACAGTGAATGCCAGTGCGCCGTGGTTCGGAGTCATGTAAAGCCGTTTGTCCCATGTATTCAGACGCTCAACCTGAACACGTTTAAATAGTTGCAGACGTCATCGTAAAGAGTAGGGGATAATCCGGGTCTGTTACCTGTTAACAACTCATGTTCCTAGGTTTCTGGGACCTTTGCGCGATAACAAGTTAACTTGTTATGCCAAGTTCTCTATACACTGCAAAATGTTGGCTACAATTTTATATTTTACTCAACGTTGAGTAACTATGCAACAGTTCAATTAAAGGTAGATGACCCGATCACATTTTCGTAACACAGAATTATTTAAAACATACGGAGATTTTCATATCATATGAAAGCTCGTATTTTTCTCATCATCATATTGAAATTTGACGGCCTAAATAGGTATAATTACGGAGAAATCGATGAAATAACGTCGAATTACCGCGAATGGTGGTAACCACCGATATATTTTGTGTACTACTCAATGGGTACAGTTCACAGCATCTTGTGCGTCTAAAATAAGAACCATTAGAGCTATGCAACTCAAACTTTGGAACACGACTTTTTTAAGGATGACCTTTCATGTAGAATAGAAAACTTTAAGTTGAAAATCGGAACATCTACCTTTAACAGTTGAGTAAACAATGCTCAATACCGTTGGCTTTATCAATAGTTGGGCAATCATTATTACTCAACAGTTGCACAATTTTAATTACACAACAGTTGGGTATTATTAATTAACCATTTGTTGGGCATTTTAATACCAACTGTTGCTTAATTTGTGACATGTTTTTATTATATATTGAGCATTTTTAAATAGCAACTGTTGCTTAATCTATCAAATGTACCCATATGTTGGGTGTTCGGTGCAAAGGTGGGCGAGCATGCAAAAACACGACTGCAAAAATGCTCGTAAAGGGTGTATATACAATGCTTTCATCAATGAAGCAGGTGCGAGTAAAAATTGGAGGCTGGCAGGATTAGCCAGGGAGTGTCGAGTTGCTCAGCTGATTCCGGAACGAGTCCATGGATGATGCTGAGACTACCGCAGCTGGGAGTTGATTCCACAGGCAGATGCTACTCGGAAAGAATAAGTGTTGCTGTTGGCGGAACTGCAAGTTATGGCCCTAAGCTTGTAGTCACTCCATGTGGGATGGATGAAGAGAGGTGGACCAGATGGGATGGCCACCAGCCCATTGACAATGCGGAACATCATGATGACCTTGGTGCGTGCCAGTGTTGGAGTCGAGTCCTCATCATCCGAGTCCGAGTCCGAGTCCTTGAGGAAAGGACTCGAGTCCGAGTCCGAGTCTTTGCCAATTTCTATGTCCGAGTCCGAGTCCGAGCCCTCAATATCCGAGTCCGAGTCCGAGTCCGAGTCCTTATGTATCAAATTCAAGACGCAGTTCACCAATACTATATCAACGTTTTATTAATCAGAATTTCAGTTCTATACTGTTTACTTGTACAAATATGGACTGTTCATGAGGGAAATGGGGTGAACTATATTGCCCCAAGGTGATCTGGAGACGGTAAGCCTACTCTTTTCCCGATGCCTAAGGCTGAGGGGAAATAGTAGGCTTAGGTCTCCAGATCACCGAGGAACAATAGTTCACCCCATTTCACGAATAAAGAGCAGTCCATATTTGATTTATATAACGCATGAAAATATTTTTGTGTGCGATTTTGATCAAAATAAACATGAAAAAGATCTTACAGGCGAGTCGATCCTCCATGCCATAATATGGTAAAATCGTACGAGGCAGGGCATTTTTTGCACGGTCAATAGTACGCGGTCAATAGTACTTTTTGAAAGACAAAACAAGACCGGAAAGTTACGTCAAGCATGAAATGGACCAAACTATTTTGTGTGATGTAGTATCCACCAATCAGATGGCTAGAATATTTCCATGCGTTATATAATAATCACTAATCAAAGTATAATCACAGTCAGTTCAGTAACTTACTTTATTAGACTTGTGTTGTCTTTGTGGTTGTTCTTTTATTTACTGCTTATTTGTAATTATTTGCATGCAAAATTACTTAAATTAGAAAGAGTGTAGGAGGAAAAGGTCCGCAAGACGAGAGCAGCAAGTGCCACAACGCCAGATACTGATCACAAGGGCCACACATGTGGGAGTTGCTTCCTTGCCCGTATTGGTCTTGTTAGTCATCCTCTGACACATATATCAAATTCAACTACCGTATGTAACTAATCTTTGCTGTCATTGTCTTCTTTGCTTTGCGATGGACGAACAACAACAGATCGAGTTAAAGAAGTGAATTATTGCTATTGCTAAGGCTAATAATTCTGATAAAAGCCAGGATATAATTTAATGTTCTTTGTATTTCACTGTTTTTAAAGCAATCGACGATATATTTGGAACTGGAAGTACTGACATTGAAAGAAGATGTCAGTAAAATAAGGCTATGAAAATGAAACAGGGAAGAAAATTGAATATTTCATTGCTTGACAACACCTGAGTTTTGACCTCATCAATCATCAAAAGCAGTTTTGAGTTGGCCTAATGTTGAATTTAAAGAAGTATGCTCATTGCACTTCAGGAACATCAGCATCTGCACCATTTGGGGGGATAATCTGGCGCGATGTGGCCGCATGATCAACCCCAACCCCTCTTCTGAATATGCGTTCCACTGTACACTGCAAAAAGGTTGCTTAAATATTTACTCAACATTTTACACAACGTTGTTGAAGTATGCAACCGCTCAACAGTTGCGTAAAATTTACCCAACAGTTGGATAACATGTTTTCACCAACAGTTGAACAATTCCAGTTACTCAGCAGTTGCACAATTTTAATTACACAACAGTTGGGTATTATTAATTAACCATTTGTTGGGCATTTTGTGACTGTTGCTTAATTTGTGAATTGGTTTCATTATATATTGAGCATTTTTGTATAGCAACTGTTGCTTAATTTATCAAATGTAGCCATATGTTGGGTATTTTATTTGTGACAAGTTGTTATTATATATTGAGCATTTTTGTATAGCAACACGGGGTAGGCAAATAATGTGAATTCTGGGCGATACAGCAGAGCTACATACATCATTTCCTCCCGGTAGTGAACCGGTAACTTGTAATGGGAATTATAGGCGATGCAGCAGAGCTACATGCACTATTCCCATTTGGTAGTGAATCTGTAATTTATTTTAACATGTTATTTAACTAGGCCTATATATATGATATCTGACATCTCTTATCAATGGTGTTATTTACGGTAAACGTTTGCCAAACGTATTCTTGCTATCTGGGTATGAAGGTATAAATAGTCCATATTATATAATACATAAACATATTTATGTGATTCGTTTGGTGGAAAATAGATCACATGACATGAACTATTCAGTATATGTCCATGTCGTGTATTTTTTGGCTATAAAAATCGACTATTCAATATTCATCGCTAGTGACGTCGCAATAACACCTCTGAAATGATATTCATAAACAAATATATGTCAAACAAGGATGGCAATTTTAAAATATTTTGTCAGTGTTAGCAATTTATTCCGTTTCGAATGCCAAGACAGAATAAATCTAATTGTGGTCCTGCGCTGCAAAAAGGTTGCTTAAATAGTTACTCAACATTTTACACAACGTTGTTCAAGTATGCAACCGCTCAACTGTTAAGTAAAATTTGCCCAACACCGTTAGATAACATGTTTTCACCAACAGTTGAACAATTCTAGTTACTCAAAAGTTAGGCAATTATATTCACTCAAAACAGGATATTTTGTCAATCTGGATTCTGAAAAATCCACTTT
>CM069449.1:33068974-33141985 GCA_035610835.1 Ophiura sarsii
CTTTTTTCCAGTCAATTCTCGACTTTTAAGTCAGCAATTGGGCGGGATATTTGATTTTGTTGTGTTTGAGGCACGTGTTAAAAGATGTTTGCATTAATATAATATGACAACAGCGGTTGCCAATTCCAGGTTTCTTTCAGCTGTATTATTTCTTGTATGAGGATGGGTCTATATGTAACAACAGTAACCTAGTAACGATTTGTATCCCTGTATATTTTAAAATGTATGATTTTAAGAGGAATATAAAGCAGAAGTAATTAAAATCTACTAATCAGTATTTCAAATAGCAGATTTTCATGGAGGAACACCCCCGAATTAGTCAGCGGATGGGCGAAAGATCAATAATAATACGAACCTGTTTCACATCGAGAACCCTCATATCCAGTAAGTGCGCAGTCACATGTATTAGGTGAGCTGTATACGCCTCCATGTAAACAGTATGCTGTATTCGAATAGAAACACAAATCGGCTGTATTATTTCTTCTACCGAGGGTGGGTCAATATGTAATAAAAGTAGCCTCATTATAAAACGCTCGAGTGGTTCTGTTTACAGATAACACAGGGGGTTGACTCTTATATAGAATTATACCATATAATTTTATCAACAATCTCGTACTTTTTACGTAGCTTCAACCATCCTTTCAAAATATCATTCAAAAAGCTAATACGAACCTGTTTCACACCGAGAACCCTCATATCCAGTAAGTGCGCAGTCACATGTATTAGGTGAGCTGTATACGCCTCCATGTAAACAGTATGCTGTATTCGAATAGGAAACAAATCGGCTGTATTATTTCTTCTACCGAGGGTGGGTCAATATGTAATAAAAGTGGCCTCATTATAAAACGCTCGAGTGGTTCTGTTTACAGATAACACAGGGTGTTGACTCTTATATAGATCTGCCCATTGTTGAGATTTGGTTCAGTATAGCGCACTCTATCAGTCCTTCACCCGGAAGTTACAGCGTAAACTGTCAATCATTTGTTGTGAATGAATATTCAGTCATGACTATTCATGACCTCACACGATGTGGTCGTCGCGATCCGGCGTCCTTCCCAACTGATCTGATTACAATACTGATGGCAGAACTAAATTCTGCCATCATCAAAGCAAATCAGTTCTACTCTAAATCACAATCAGCGTTTTTTACCATTGATGTACTATTTCTATGCCACAAATCATGTTTTGAGCCAATAAAAACCACCATGTCTCATGTCGTCTGGTTTGCTACGACCATGATAGTGCGCCCCCTATAAAATCTTCACCCGTGAATTTGGTTTTAGTAGGCGAAATTTTGTCTGAGGAGTGACCTATCCCATAATTATATATCCCTGGATAACAGCAAACATGATTATTTAAATGTTTTTCCATAATACATTTTCTAATTTTAGGCACGACGGTAATCCACGCCATAGCGTTTGTCTCCCCGACGCGGAGCGGAGGGAGGTAGCCACCAGTCTAAACTTAGTTAAAAATTGAAAAAGAAATGTTTGTTGTTGTCAACCTCGTACTGGGCGTTACCGTTTAAATATACGTAATATGCATAGGCTCTATGGTTTCGTTGGACGGTATTGATTAGCGGGACGGTAGTCGAAACTTCCGCATGTTTGGTAGTAGTATAAAAACAAACAAGCATTCGGCAGGCTTTTTTTATTTATCCGACTTTGTCAGAAATGAACCAATCAAAAAAGAGGATACCTTATAAATATGTATGAGGTGTTTAATTATCACTGTGTATTTAAAACTTTGTGAATTTAAGAGGAATATGAAGGAGAAGCAGTTAAAATATATATTTTATATTTTTAAATAGCACATTTTCATGGAGGAAAGTCCGAATTAACTGGCGAATGGGCAAAAGATCAATATATAACACGAACCTGTTTCACACCGAGGACCCAGATGTGTAGATGCGCATTGACATGTATTAGGTGCGACGCATGTCCCACCATTAGAACACCCTGGATCACAGATTGCTGTTGAATAGAAGAAAAGAAAGAAAAAAGTGTTCAGCTGTATTTTATAGTGTTCAGCTGTATTTTATTTCTACGAGGGTGGGTGCGTCAATATGTAATAATAGGTAACCTCGTTATAAACCCTTGAATGGTTATGCTGACAGATAACAGCAAACACAGGTATAGGGCGATTGCACTGTGAGTTCAAATCATCATCCACTACCTCCAGAAGAAGACATGTATGGATCAGGGACAATCGAATGAAGGGACTGGAAATGGCCTATTGTATCACTATATCATCATATTCAATTACATAACATGCAGTAGCGTAGCCAGACGGGGGCAGAGTGCCCCTGAAAAAAGAAATTGACCGGGAAAATCGAGAAGGCAGCTGAAAATCGGGAAGGGAAAGAAAGGTAGAAGAAGAGAAAAAAGAGAATGAAATGGAAAAGGGAAAGGAAAGATGAAAGGGACAGAAAGGAGAAAGGAAGACAGGCCCAATTGCAGTTTTCACGCCGGTATGGGGACGCAACGCCTCTACCCCCCCCCCCCCCCCCCCCCCCTTGTCATTTTCTTACTCGACGGCAAAAAAAGTTACATGAAAAACCCGGCTACGCCACCGGGTCGAACTGGTGCTCACCGGGGAAAAATAACCTTTGCCCCCCCCCCCTGACAAGTGACCCTGGCTACGCTACTGATAACATGTGTGTTGCGGGTTAGCTCTCTGGTAGTTGCGGGTGTGTGTTTATTCAAGGAACTCAAAGTTGTCCTTTAATCTTTCGAAAAATTATCAAAATATAATTTCAAAAAAAACTAAGTTCTAGGTCAAACTGAATACAATTTAAAACTAGAGCTAATTGTGATCATAGATCACGGACGGATATTAGTCGAGGGCGTTGACCTTTGACCTCATTTTATGGCTGTAAATTGTCAGAGGACAATTATCTTGTAACATCTTAAATTGAGCTATGTTAGATAAATGTTTTCTTAAATTTTGGCCCTCTAATTGTAGAAAAATTACTTTTTGACCCCAACGTGACCCCTTCTTGACCTTTGACTCCAAAGTTATGATTGACTTTTTTTCTTGTCTTATCAATGCCTACATGATGAAACATATTCAGTCAAAATCGGAGCATGTCTTACATTTTACCCTTGTTTAGGTCAATGACCTTTAGTGACCCCATATGACATGTCACTATTAATCGCAGAACAACCTATATGTATATGGATACAAGGAATATTTTGATCAATTCTGCCAATCGTTGATCATTTCCTCCCGAAAAAATAGCATTTTGAGTGACTGGCGTGAAAATTGACATTTTGACCTATTAGTAACCCCTTGTTGACCTTTGACCCCAAAATAATGATTAACTTTTTTCTTGTCTTTTGAATGCCTACGTCTTACGTTAGATTGCTAATCTATATGAATATCGATCCGAGGAATCTTTTGACCAATTCTGACAATCATCAGTTATTTCCTCCTGAAAAAATAGCATTTTGAGTGACTGGAATAAAAATTGACATTTTAACCTATTTTGACCCCTTGTTGACCTTTGACACCCCCCCCCCAAAAAAAAAAAAGATTGACTTTTATTCTTGTCTTATCAATGCCTACAGGATGAAACAAATCCGGACAAAATCTGAGCATGTCTTACATTTTACCCCTGTTTAGGTCAAAGACCCCTAGTGACCCCATATAACATGTCACTTTTAGTCGCGGAGCAACCTATATGATCATTGATCCGAGGAATCTTTTGACCAATTCCGACAATCATCTGTCATTTCCTCCCGAAAAAATAGCATTATGAGTGCGAGGAGTGAACATTTCCATTTTGACCCCTTGTCACCTCAAATATTTTTTGATTTTAAAAATCTAACTAATATATATGCGTACGGTCAAAGGGAATATGTTGACCGATTCTGACGATCCTAGGTCATTTTACTAAATTGCAAGTGCGTTTTAAGTGATTTTTGTTTTACCCTTGTGCGACCTTTGACCCCTAATGTTTGAAAACCTGAGTAGTGGTGCACATAAGGGTACTTATGACCAAATCGGCCTATTAGTTACGGAGCTATAGGTCTTATGACAGAAGAAGAAAAAACAGCTAGAATACAGTATATTAGTCGTTTCGCGACTCATATAATAACGTTCTAGTGTGAATAATAATCGGTATATTTAGGCATGACGGTACAGGGTGAGTCAAAAAAAAGTGTACTCTGATTGAAAAATAAATTAAAAATATTTCTGACCACAAAATAAGGCAACCAATAATTTAATCAATTACGCCATTTATCTGCTATCATCGGCAAAAATAATCACGGCAATATATGATACCGTTTAGTAGATATGAATATTTCTGTAAAAGAAATGAATTTTGAAACCGAACAAATTTGTGATTTCACGCTCAATGAGCGCTTAATAATGTGTACTAGGATTAACATGTAAAGGATTAAACAGTCTTTTTATTAAACCAATTAAATAAATAATAGCCTTGTTCAAAATTTCTCCTCATTATTTAACATGAAATAAAGATAAAATATTATCACCACTTGTGAGTTAAAGTAATTGCAAGGATTTAAAAATGATCCATAGATTTCATAAACATGATAAACAAGACGAGGACGTGGAATAAAAAATTGGCAAATGAGTGACTATCTGATATCGTATAAGATATACAATAAAGTATTTTGATAAAAAATAATATTGCACATATTTTTCATAAATATGTTCAAAATGATTATGACATACCTACATGTGGGTAATCTTTTGAGATGATAGATGATTACCCAGATACCCACGTGGAAGCTCTTCTTCTCCTTTTGTGCCAGACATTTAAAAAGGCTTGATAAGGCGAACAAAACCAGTTTTACGGCACAATTCTCAAGATTAAAAGCCGATCTTTGTAATTGGTATAGGTCAATGGTTCAATGCAAGCATTACGTGTTTTGTTTAATGTATTAACTCATCTGTGGCATGAACACGTTGTTACAAATAGTGCACGAACAAGGCTGCTTTACTAAAAATGCTTTCAGTTAAACGATTTCCTCACTCTCACCGATCTAGTTGACACCTGTTTTATAATATTAAGCAATGACCAGTACAAATTGTAGTCCACATGCGATTCTAAAACTATAATCATATTTCATAAACTTATTAACTGTTCTTAGTTTGTCAGCACTAATGCTACACATTCACTAAGTTTGTTATCGTAGTTTCATAAACCCTGGCATAACGGTTTCGATGTTAGACCCCGTCCTTTGGCGTTAGAGGAACCCATTTTGACCAGTGACGAAACAGCGGTACTTTTGACTGAGGGTGCGTATTTGGATGGCAATGGTCCGTCGTTTTTTTGATACAGGGTGCGTCATGGTACACGAGAAGTTGACGCACCTCGGTAAAGTGACGCACCACTCCTGGGGGTCGTATAGTGCGTCTTACAACTGATAGGTGTATAAGCCAATGATTTGTATTGACACTAACGGATATCCATCGTGATCTGTTATATGAAGCAGATTAAACAAAATAGAAACATACCTTGTGTGCATACACCGTAGAATGCTTTAACTTCACAGAGAGTTAGTATGCCTTGGCCAGGCAAATTAACACTCAAGTATCGGACAGCAAGGTTGCACGTCGATTGGACGTCTTGACTCTCAGCAATCTGGTCGGCTGACACTACACTTGAACACGCTGGATTATTCAAAATGTTTTCGTCATTTCCTACGCGTACCACTGCGCCCTGAAGGCGTTCGACTGTTGGATAATGAACAATGTTTATAAGTTAAGTAGGGTATAACACTAACAGTTTTGTTTGTTTTGTTTTTCATTGTTGTATTTGTATGTATTCATAGTAAGGGATTTGGATGTGGGAGTGTGGGTGGTGATGGCTTTTGTATTTTTGTGTGTTTTGGTGCTTGTTTTGGAGTGTGTGTTTGTTTGTTTGTTTGTTTTGGCGGTGTGTTTTTTTGTTTTTTTTGGGGGGGTCATTTTAAAAGTATAAAGCCAAATTATAATACATTCTAAAATCTGTCAAATATAGGCCAGTTTGGTGTGATTTTTCTTCTTGGTGTTAATGTAAAATCTGAACTAGAATTAACACTTTTGCAATCAAATCTGTATTTTGTATTTTTTACTCAATAGAATCTTGTTCTGTAGTAATTTTGCCCGCCCGTTTTAATCGGTTCCATTAAATAATCCAAACACTGAAAAAAGTATTCATTCATTTATATAATTGATTGATTAATGAAATAATTAAATCTCAAATTCGAAATGTATGGGTTAGTCGAACCGTTAGATCAGGGTTTTATGTCCTTTGTCTTACCGCAACAATCTAGTCTATTGAAGAGTACCACATCACCGATGCATGTGGACGATCCAAGATCCACCTTCCACCAAGGGCTATTGTCATAACCTGTTGAATAGTAATAAACAATACAGTAAACAAGTTAAACAAGAAGCAAGACTGTTTAGGTAGCGTTTCTCTATCTCTTTCGTTTCGTTCTAGGCATCGTGAATCCGGTGCCCTGAAAACTTACAAAACGCGTACCGTTTATCAATAACCTGTATAAAGAATTCAAATATGATTTTATAATCTTTAAAATACGCTTTATAGCTTTGCGGTTCAACAACATTTTTAGTTTCATAAACTAATTCACAATAATCTATAAGTATAAACTCAGGTAAATAGGCATTTCCTGCAAACATGTACAGTCGAGCATAGTTTACAATATTAACTGCTCATAAGTTGGATAGTAAAAACTATTCATCAAGATGTTCTTAACACTTTCCACGAAGCAGGCAGCTGCATACGACGAAGTTCACAAAATGTTTCACAAATAACCAAATAATTAAATGTCATTACCATAATTCGAATCGCCACGAGAAATGCATTAACATAAGTACAAACATGCCTATTATTGGTTCAGTAATCCTTGAGATAGACTTTGAAAGTTTGTGGAAAATCTGTTTATGGTAAAACTAATAGCCGCGTGGGGCGTGTCAAGTTCTTAAAAGATTTATGTTCAACAAGACGATATGAAATATTTGTGCACGAAATCAAATTTTCAATAGGTTATTTTGTTTTTATTGAATAATCAATTATTTTTTGAGTTATAGACCAAAAAGTGCCAGAAAACATGATTTTTTTACCGCCAAAATCATGAAAATCACATTTTTTGGCACTTTTTGGTCTATAACTCAAAAAATAATTGATTATTCAAAAAACAAACAAAAACTCTCCTGGGGAATGTTATCAGGATTATCATAAAACTAGTATGATAACATTTAACAAAATATATTTTGAGTTATCTTTTCCAAATCTAAAATGGGTCAAAAAACGTGTTTTTTATAATTTTTTCCAAAATGGTCAATTTCATTATCATGGTTGGATTCATTGAACCCTTTTCTGCAAAAAACTGTATACATTTATAAAGATTAAATGAATATTGAAGAAGTTACGGCAGTTTTACGGAGGCTGTACCTGAGAGTCCACAGCCCCCTTAAGCGCTAGAGTGATTTGTCAGTCATGCAATTGTGCATAATTTTCACGTATGTTATCCATTCCCAATAAACTACAAAACAAATGAAAATGTACAAAACTACAAAATAAAGGAATCCCATAGAAAATGATCTTTGTCTTGTTAGATAAAAGACCATCGGCCGAGTGCACGAAACTGGCGTAACTTACGAGTGATGTAAGCTACCTCGCTAGTACATGTACTTACGTCCTAACTACAGCGTAAACTACTAGCGATGTATTTTGAGAGCAAAACTGTAGAATAAGAACGGAATAGTGACTAGCGAGGTAAATATCCAAATGAATTCGTCCCGCTTCAAAAAAGTTGTCGCAAGCGTCAAACATGTGTACATGTATCGAAACAGCAATCATAATGACACGAATGGTGTTCCGTATAATTATAATTCGTCAAACGTTGATTTAAATAAGATGAATAATGCAACACGTCACACCAC
This sequence comes from Ophiura sarsii, assembly GCA_035610835.1. Taxonomy (NCBI): domain Eukaryota; kingdom Metazoa; phylum Echinodermata; class Ophiuroidea; order Amphilepidida; family Ophiuridae; genus Ophiura; species Ophiura sarsii. The sequence goes on from CM069449.1 coordinate 33,076,898, forward strand.
GTCCAGTCGAGCAATAAAGTCCGTGAAAATGACGCAATTGGTTGTGTTCGAAAATTACAAGGTTTGTTACCGTTCTTTCAAAAATAAGGATTATAACTAAATTACAAACACATTTTGTGCGGGAATAACAAACAGATATGGCATAAAATGGCAAAAATGTCACGATAAAAATCCGTTCGTTGTAAATAAATGGATCAATGGTTAACTAATAAAACTCATGCACTCATCGATCTCTGTGGCGTGCGTATGTTTGCCATGTTACTTGCAATCGACGAACACGGGTTCGATCCCCGTGTATTCCTTTTTATTCTTTGATTTTTGTCCAACTGTCAAATGTTTATAAATTATAAAGGTCCGTGCGTTTATATTTTATATATGTTTCTATTTATTTATCTATCATTTGTCTCTTGATTACTTTATTTAATTTCCATCTATGTGTATTATTGCTTGATAAATAATTGATTTGACTTGAGTGTTCAGTTAATCCAAGCCAATGTTTTGATTAAAGTCACCTATTTCATCGACATAACTACATGTCAGCGTACACCTGACAAACTATTTAGCATCGATAGTTGCAGAAGCATAACGTTATGATCCAACTTACTCTTGGGTCTGGGCAGGTATAACATTTAGCGTCTAGCCTAGTAGCTTACTCCGGGTTGGCGCTCTCAAATATATGACTTACCTCTCACTTACTAGTGAGGTAGTGCTATTTCTCAGTTACTCGCCATTGGTGCACTCGGCCGTAAATCTTCAAAATTATTTCTAATTTTTACAAATGTTGCAAATTATGAGAACGGTTTTTTTCTTCATGTTTGTTATAGATTTTGATATGATCAATAGATTTGTGTGTTAGGTGAAGATTTCAAGGATACTATTTTCCCATGGGCCGAACAAAGGATGGTCAATACTGGTGTTTTATAGCGAAATTGTTTTGAGTAGCGTTTCCTACATGTAGCTACAATTAGTCTCAATGGTAAATAATTACGAATGCGATCACGCTACCAATTTATATTTCGAACATTGAAATAAGGCAATACGTTTGAGACGAGATCAGAATATCATTTCATAAACAGTATGAATTTAAAGCCCAGAGTGCGAATAAAGAATTTATTTTATATACCGTGATTGCTATAACAAGGTCAATGATATCTTTTATTCCTACTTCAACTTATATTTCCGATACGTACACTTATGAGTGAAAGAGCTACCAGCTTGATTTGTAACCTTTTAACAACATTCTGTCTATTAACCCTAACCCACCCGGTGGATTTTCCAACGAAATTTTTTTCAAGCGAAAAAAGCACACACAACAAGAGGTGCCACGCCCCGGGGTTTGAACCCACGACCTCTCGGTTGGCGGGCGGACACTCTACCAACTGCGCCACGGGGGAAGCTGTGCTGGGCGAGTGTATTCGCCCAGCTATATAGCCCGGGGCCATTATTTCACACAAAAACCTCAGCGCCACGCGGAACCAGGATGCTGGGAAATGGGATTTCATGGGATCTGGGGCTGTAAGGGTTAATCAGGGTAAAATTAGAGAAAAAAAGTGAAAATTAAAAAGAAGAAAAAAAATCGTTCCTTAACCCTAACCCACCCGGTGGATTTTCCAACGAAATTTGTTTCAAGCGAAAAAGCACACACAACAAGAGGTGCCACGCCCCGGGGTTTGAACCCACGACCTCTCGGTTGGCGGGCGGACACTCTACCAACTGCGCCACGGGGGAAGCTGTGCTGGGCGAGTGTATTCGCCCAGCTATATAGCCCGGGGCCATTATTTCACACAAAAACCTCAGCGCCACGCGGAACCAGGATGCTGGGAAATGGGATTTCATGGGATCTGGGGCTGTAAGGGTTAATGATATTAAATTAATATGTCAATCAAGTTGGTTATATCAAATTGTTGGATATAAGACATTAACAATATGTTTAATTACCTGGTTATTCGGAAACATTTCATGAAATCTACCAAAACATCTGTGGTCAATTGCGTGTACATACCCTACCCTATATTTCGATACTTACTAGTATGAGTGCATGAGTAACTGATCGACATGCCATCAGTATTCCCGTCAACCGCACGTGCAGCTATGGCGTCGTATGAAGTGGATATTTGACTCGTTGGCTTTCCACTCAAGTTGATTTCTACAGATTTAGATCAGAAATTGCACACTTTGTTTAGGTTGGTTGTTAGGATTGCTGATAGTATTGTTATGGCGCTGTATACTGTGCTTCGGTTTTAATTAAGATATGTTAAGAATCACCGTTAGGATTTGGTGTTTGCATAAATAGCTCGCCAGCCCTATTTTGGTGTATTTAGTATTCTAACCACACCAAATGAAAATAACTTGTTACAAATTCCATTTTTTATTGGATGTAATTTAGTTGTATCGTATTGTAAGTTACAAGATGTTACAAGATGTAATAATTATGGACTTTAGCAAAGCCTTCGATCTTTTGCCTCACCAGAGACTGTTGTTAAAGCTCAAACAAGCTGGTATCACTGGACCACTCCTAACTTGGGCAGAAAACTTCTTAACCAAAAGATCACAACAAGTCGTATTAGAAGGAAGCTCATCTTCGTCGATTCCTGTGACATCTGGAGTACCTCAAGGCACGGTGCTAGGCCCATTGTTCTTCATTTTATACCTCAACGACCTACCGGAAGGCGTAACATCTCAAGTGAGAGTGCTTGCTGATGACTGTATTTTATATCGTGATGTCAACTCTCCGGAAGACAGTCAACAATTACAAAATAATATTGAAAACCTCTACAACTGGGAGTCTAGATGTTTAATGTAGCCAAATGTTACGCAATGCACATCACTCACAAAAGGGAACCTTGTCAATCGACTTATATGATGAACGATAGTCCTCTCCAGAAGGTCAACAGCCACACCTACCTAGGAGTTGAAATAAATAACAAACTAAACTGGGATAAACATATCTGTAATACCAGCTCTAAAGCAAGAGTCCTTGGTTTGCTACGCAGGAATCTGTACAGCTGCTCTGCAAAACGAAAGGAAACGGCATGCAAAACACTTGTCCGACCTAAGCTCGAATATTCCTCTAGTATATGGGATCCATACCAACAAGACTACAAAAAACAGGCTAGAAGCAGTACAACGAAGAGCTGCCCGGTTCGTCTGCAAAGATTTCAGACGCAGAAGTAGTGTTTCCTCCATGATCACCGACCTAGGCTGGATATCATTAGAAGAACGCAGGGCTATCTCCAGACTCACACTATTATACAAATCCATCCATCATAAGGTTGCCATAGATACAGATCAATACCAAACCAATCCTCACGAGGGCAGAATCTCAACTAGGATAACATCTCACACATCTTTCATTCACACAGCAACAAAGACTGCTACAAATACTCTTTTCTCCCGCGAACCTCGGCTGAATGGAACCGACTACCATCAAGTATCCGAGACTCTCCTTCAGTTGTTTCCTTCAAAGCCAGGATCAGCAAGGTGGATATGTCATCTTTCCTGAGGGTGGCACATCATTGATTCTTTTTCATATTATTTTCTTTTAATTTTAATTTTGATATAATTTACTCTTCTCAGTTGTTTTTAGTTTGCTATTAGTCACAATGCGCCTGTGACACATGTATCCCATTTATGTAGATTGTCGCAGTAAACGACAGATACAGATACAGATAATGTGCGCTATCGAAAGCATCCAGGCATGCGTCATTGCGTATCACACACTAAACAATAATTTCCCTTCGGTAAAGATTTTGCTACAACATTGTTTCATTAGGTGTGGTTACTCAAAACCTCAGAACTTTAAAAGTATCGACTCATTTTGTTATGAATGGGGTGTCAAATGACGGGGAGGAGTTTTGCTCACTTAAAATCAATCTCAGATTTTCGGTGCAGATTATTGACCTTGAAATAGCTAATATAAAAGCACCCACACAGAAACATTTGTGTTTAGGTGTATACTGGCTATCGATTCGTAAAATAAGTGAATTACAAAAAATGGAGGTTAGCTCGGTCATCCGACGTCCTCTTTGCGTAAGCCAATGATTTGTCTTGACACTAACGGATGTCCATCTTGATCTGTTATACGAAGCAGATTTAAAAAAAATAGAAACAAACCTTCTGTGCATACACCGTAGAATGCTTTAACTTCACAGAGAGTTAGTACTTGTACGCCTTGGCGAGACGGGGACAAATTAATACTCAAGTATCGGCCAGCAAGGTTGCACGTCATTTTGACGTCTTGACTCTCAGCAATCTGGTCGGCTGACACTACACGACACCACGCTGGATTATTCATCACGTTTGCGTCATTTCCTATGCGTACCACTTGCACTGTGTCCTGAAGGCGTTCGACTGTTGGATAATGAACAATGTTTATAGGTTAAGTAGGTTAATTAACAGTTTTCTTTGTTTTGTTTTTCCTTGTTGTATTTTTTAAGTGAGGGATTGGGATGTGGGAGTGTGTATTTTTTGTTTGTTTGTGTATTTGTTTGGATTGTGTGTTTGTTTGGTGTTGTGGGTGGGGGGGGGGGGGGGGTAATTTTAAAAGTGAAACCAAATTAGATTAAAATCTAAAGCCAGACAAATGAAGAGCTTATTTCCATGAAAAGGCGCTAACTCCACTTTTTAAAAAAAAAATGAGTTAGGTGCAGAACATAAAAGAGAGTTACAAAATACAACTTTTAACCTTTGGTTTACATCTGTAGCATGTTCGGTCCAAAGTTATGACCCTCGGCAATTTCCGGAAATTTGCGAACATTTCCGGAAATTCCCGGAAATTTGAATATAATTCACTATTTTAAAGCCAAAATTGTAGAAATATGTTTTTTTATGGTGGTAGAACATTGATATGAATCTCCTTAATAAAATTCAATGAAAAAAACGTAAGATTATTGGGATTTTTGTTTTGAAAATTGCACACGAACAAACATTTTGTTGTTTCAAAATATGTGCAAAATTGTTAAAAATTACATTTTCTCACGAAATAACAAAATATCATAATTCAAAAAATTTAAAAGAGGTATTTGAATGCGGAAATACAGTGGAAATGAAAAAATGAATTCAAACACGTTTTTAAGCTTCCACGTGTGGTATGTTTAAATGGGCAGAAAATAAACTTAATCAAAGAAGTGCAACATCCTCATATTAAAAAACGTTGCTTTTCTTCTATTTCATTTTTATGGAGTTAACGCCTTTTGGAAATAAACTCTTCAAATACAGGCTAGTTTGGTAGGATTTTTCTTCTTGATGTACATGTACAATCTGAACTAGAATTAACAAGTTTGCAATCAAATCTGTATTTTTTATTTTTTACTCGATAGACTCTTGTTCTGTAGTAATTTTGCCCGTTTTAATCTGTTCCATAAATTTATCCAAACATTTAAAAAGTATTCATTTATTTATATAATTAATTAATTAAATCTCAAATTCGAAATGTATGGGTTAGTCGAACCGTTAGATCAGGGTTTTACGTCCTTTGTCTTACCGCTATTGAAGAGTACCACATCACCGATGCATGTGAACGATCCAAGATCCACCCTCCACCAAGGGCTATTGTCATAACCTTTTGAATAAATAAAGAATACAGTAAACCAGTCAAACAAGAAGCAAGACTTTTAGGTAGCGTTTCTTTATCTCTTTCGTTGGGTTTTTGCCAGAATTATATCATTATATTCATATTACTGTAATGGGTCCGTCATTGTTGGCAGATAGTTTGTCTTACTTTACTTTCCCTTCAAACTTTGGCACCCGTGGGTTTTGCTATGGCAAACAGGATAAGCGCTTTGTCCAATTCATTCAACAGTTCAATGCATTAAACACATTGACTACACCGGGGCTAAAACCCAAAAACCCAAACCCAAAACCCAACCCCTATAGGCATCGTGAATCCGGAGCCGGCCCTGGAAACTTACAAAACGCGTACCGTTTATCAATTACCTGTATAAAGAATTTAAATATGATTTTATAATCTTTAAAACATGCTTTACAACTTTGTGGTTAAACAACATTTTTAGTTTCATAAACGCATTCGCAATAATCTATAAGTATAAACTCAGGTAAATAGGCATTTCCTGCAAACATGTACATGTACAGTCGAGCATAATTTACAATATTAACTGCTCGTTAAAGTTGGATAGTAAAAAGTATTCATCGAGATGTTCTTAACACTTTCCACGAAGCAGGCAGCTGCAGACGACAGTTCCAAAAGTTCACGATGTTTCACAAATAACAAAATAATTAAATGTTATTGCCATATTTCGAATCGCCACGAGAAATGCATTAACATAAGTACAAGCATGCCTAGTATTGGTTCAGTAATCCTTGAGATAGACTTTGAAAGTTGGGAAAGGTTTGTAAAAATCTGTTTTGTATGGTAAAAATAATAGCCACGTGGGACGTGTTAAGATTTTTGTTCAACAAAACGTTATGAAATTACGAAATTTTCAATAGGATTTCATTGCTTATTAATTATACCCCTGTCACACATACGGCGATCAGGCCTTGCGCTCTCGTTGCGCTGAAAAAATGATCATAACGCCATGCAAAACGCAGTAAGGTCACTAAGAACCGATTGGGAACGCAGTGGGTCAGAAGTCACAAACTGGTCCAAAAAAAAGTTTCACTTCTAATAATGTTGAGAAATGCACCAATTCTGATTAAACGGGACAAAACTTAAGTTTTACATACTTAATGACACACAAACTATATATTGTTGGAAAGCTTATGATTCAAGGTTTTTTATTTTTGCAAAAAAGAATCAAATTATACAGGGTGTGTAAAATTTTTACAGGGTGGAACATAAAAAAATTGATCGTTTTTGCTCCTCACAAAATAGTTTGATAGTTTGTACAATTAGGGTTTAGCTGAAAATAGTCACCAAAATCAGAACAACCGCAGAAGGTGCTACCAAATTTGCTAAGAATCATTTGCCCAAAATGTACACAGGAAAAGTACAGGGTGTCTAAAATGATGATGAAATAATGCATAAAATAAAGGTTTGTATATAATATTCTATGAAATTTAGTTAGCATGGACCATTTAATTTAAAAGAAAATGGTTATCAAAATGAAACACATGCATATCGTTAAAGTTCCTTTTATTTTGAATACAGGGTGGTCCAAAATAGGTCTAAATAGCAATTTTTTTATAAATCTATGAATAATTCTGTGAAGAAACACTTCTGGCTTTTTTAGTTAAATGTTTTACTACCCAGGGTAGAAAAGGACCGAAGAGTCACACAAATGAAATAGAGAGACTGCGATTTGGCCATTGTTTAATCAATAAAATGAATAAAACTGTGTATTTTTTACATTAAAACATTCCCTGAATTGAACATCATATTCTAGTAGAAAATGTCTAGATAACAATTCAATATTAGTATTAGTAGTAGCAGGCATATGTTAATAAAACATATGAGAAGTTTGAAAACTTTCCTATGTATTCTTTTAAAATGGCATCAATTTCAAAAGTTGTAGTTTTCCGCTATTTTGTGTACAAACCTATGGGCGTCACATCCACCGGCGCCACATCCACCGATCCCACCCTTGACTCACTCGACGTTTAGATTGATAACTTCACTGTTGCTAAACATGTGGCTTTAATTCTTTTTTTATTCGGTAGCTGGATAAATTGTCTTTAATATGATACCAAAAATGTTATGTTTTTTTGACAACTTCTATTTAAAATAGAGACACGTATCACGATTTCACCTTATTTGATATACCTATTAGTGACCTGTGACCAGTGGACACCATCTAGAGCGGTGTAGGGTCCACATGATCGCCCATGAGCGCCATACAAAACGCCGCGATTGTTTACGCTCTGGTGCGATCAAGCCAGCGCTTGTATTGCGCTTATAAGTCGCTGTCTGCGTTACTACACCTTCTCAACACGTTTTCATAACGTTCTCTGCGTCAGCGCGGAGAGTACAGAGCGAGTGCACGAAGGGTATTAAATTCAAACATTGAAATAGTAGAAATTATACAGTCCTCAAAATAAGTAACTGCCTATGTTATAAATATAGTCTTAACTCCAACACTATAATAGCTCCTACGTAAAAATATTAAATTATGAAGTAGGCCTTGTAAAGAAAATACTTCTTTTTAATTCGAGAGATATTTTTCACGACTGTTGGTTAATAATTAAAAACGCAACATTGTAAAGGATTGAACAAAGTGAAGTTTACATTTTCACACTTGGGTTTTGAACACGCGGGACAGTGTAACAGGTATGTGTATGGGCTGCATTGGTCAATTGAAGCATCCCAAACCCTCATCTTATTACTATCGACCCATGAGTTGTCGCTTCCGGTTAATCAATAATATGCCTGTTGCTAGTCCGAGGCTGCGTAGAGGCGAACAAAATGTTAAAATGAAAAACGGACTTTGTTTTGGCTTTAGGTAATTAACAAAACGTAAAGGAAAGAAATGTCCTTACCACTTTATAATTTAATACTTTTACGTAGGAGCTATTATAGTGTTGAAGTTGAGAGCATATTAGTGTATAACCTGGTCAGTTACTTCTTTTGAGGACTGTATACTCCTTGTAGTAGCTCTACAGAAGGAATAACAATGACCCGTTTTTAAAGCTCTAATCACATTGCCGATACATTGATTGTTATTTAAATTATATTTAGAGAGCATTATCATAGCTTAGCGTAATGCGATAATGCCACTTTTGTATATAGCCATGGAAGAGTGTCAATTGGCGGGAGTTTTGAACGAGGTGTATCAATAACATTGTTGAATCTGAATATTAAAATGATAGGGTCATTCAATAAGTTCTACCCCATGTCTCATAATTTTGCTATTGTATAAGCCAGTTGTATGAAATATTCCACAATTGTAGTTTTGAATCTCAGCTACAAATTCATAGTAGATTAGTCTGAGTACTGGTTGTATTTTTCTGAAGATGCAGTAAAAACAAAAGGTCCATTTAGTGCAACGGAAACGGATAGAAGAACCAGCCAAATGTTTCATAAGTGCTATTCATTTGGCCAATTCTAAGACACAAAACGTACCTATCGGTATTATTATAACCGTTCTAAAGATATCTCTTGAACAGACTACAAACAATAAAAGTGACTGATATATATTTTTTAGGGGGGAGGATGCCCTCTAATTAGCCAGAACCAGACCAGGACAGCCATTAGTTTTTAGCGCAGTGCGATCGCTGGCCTGATCGCCGTATGTGTGACAGGGCCTTAAGAGATATTTAATATACAGGACTAAGTGGATAGATTTCAAGTGTCTATAGAAGAGATCATTTTCTACCACTGACTACCTGATTGACTATTACTATAAGAGTACACATAAGGAAAACTCAAAGTGACTATTATGTTGAGATTGAACATCCGAGGCATCACTGTGGCTTGACTTGTAACAACGAAGATTTGACTTAATAGTGGTATTCCAGTATGCTAAAGGCGTAGCAATACAAACTAAGCGCTGATATTATACTATTTGCAAGCCTTACAAAAGTTAATATTCCCTACAATCTGATTTATACATGATAATACAGTATTATATTCAGAAAAAAGAAGAAGAAAAAACATAAGTTATCTTTAGAGTAATTTCGGTGTCCGTTGTCCAAAATCTCTCTGGTTTTGATCGCATCATAATAAGTGTAAGAAAGATACCAAATATCATTTACTATAAAAGTGTAGCCATGATTCAGAACTATACTTATGACAGAGTTCATGAGGCAGCTGCCATTCATATTGACGATGTTATGAGTGAGGAGGTAGAACTTATTGAATGACCCTCGTATCATTAATGTCATTTTGATATTCAAATTGTCAAAACAAGTCAATATTATTCAAATCATCACCCCGAGTACAATACCAAACACCTGTTAAACTAATAATCCAAGTGATTGGACTCTATCCATGCATGATTTTGTCTAAAGAATGCTCAGTCTGTTCTTGGAGTGTGACGAGTGAACAACTACACAGGCTGACAGGACAGGACAGCGCTCTGAAAGCGCCGAACCATACGCTTGTTTTGTGCATGCACAAAACAAGCGTAGTACACTGGCGCTTAAGGGCGACCATGGGGACCCTCTCACGACCCTCTCACGTCCTAGCCAGTTCCCAGTGCGTCACCGAGGGGTTTGTTGAGATCTTGATGCGTTTGTCTTGGCGTTTTGATAATTTTTTAGCGTAATCCAAGCGCCGGCCTGATCGCAGCAGAATGTGAAAGGGTTTTAGTGACCTTTACTTAAAAATAGACAATTTGGGACAGTTTTTCGCGCTCTACTGCGTGTTATACATATTTTTTTGAGCGCAGTGCAGTCACTGGCCTGATCGCCGTATGTGTGACAGGGCCTTAAGCGCTAGGGTGAACTGTCAGTCATGTAGTTGTGCATAATGTTTACTTACATGTTATCCATTCCCATTAAACTACAAAAGAAAATGTACAAAACAAAGGAATCCCATAGAAAATTATATATATTTGTCTTGTTAACTAAAAGAGCATCGTCCGAGCGCACCAAACTGGCGTAAACTTCGAGCGATGTAAGCTACCTCGCTAGTACTTATGCGCTAACTACAGCGACGGTAAATTACTAGCGATGTAATTTTGCGAGCAAAATTGGATAAGAAAGGAATAGTGACTAGCGAGGTAAATATCCAAATAAATTAACATTCTTCCACTTCAAAAAAATTGTCGCTAGCGTCAAACATGTGTACATGTATCGAACAGCAATCAAAGTCCGTGAAAATTATGCCATTTTTTGTGTTCGAAAATTACAAAGTTTGTTACCGTTCTTTCAAAAATAAGAACTATAATTAAATTACAAACATATTTGTGCGGGAATAACAAACAGATATGGCATAAAATGGCAAAAATATCACGATAAAAATCCGTTCGATGTATAAATGGATCAATAGTTAAATAATAAAAATATCACACATGCACTCGTTGATCTCTGCGGCGTGCGTATGTTGCTGATGTCACTTACAATTGACGAACACGGTATCGATCCCCGTGTATTCCTTATTATTCTTTGATTTTTTTTTTTTAACTGTCAAATGTTTATAAAATATAAAGGTGCGTTTGTATTTTATATATGTTTCTATTAATTTATCTATCATTTGTCTCTTGATTGCTTTATTTAACTTCTATCTATATAATCATGTATATCATTGCTTGATAAATAATTGATTCTACTTTAATGTTCAGTTGATCCAAACAAATGTTTTGATTAAATTCGAGGTAGAGCTATTTCTCAGTTACTCACCATTGGTGCACTCGGCCGTAAATCTTCAAAATTATTTCTAATTTCTACAAATGTTGCAAATTATGAGAACGGGTTTTTTCACTTTTATATGTTCAATAGATTTTTGTGTTAGGTTAAGATTTCATTTCAATTTCCCCATGGGCCGAACAAAGGATGACCAATAGGCCGACCAGTGTTTTTAACGATTTGTTTTAGTAGGGGTAGCCAACAGCATGTCCTACATGTAGCTACAATTAGTCTCAATGGTAAATAATGTACCAATACGATCACGCTACCAATTTATATTTCGAACATTGAAATAAGGCAGTAGGCCTATGTTTGAGACGAGATCAGAATACTGTTTCATAAACAGTATGATTTTAAAGTCCAGGGTGCGAATAACGAATTTGTTTTATATACCGAGATTGCTATGACAAGGTCAATGATATCTTTTATTCCAACTTCAACTTATATTTCCGATACGTACCATTATGAGTGAAAGAGCTACCAGTTTGATTTGTAACCTTTTAAAAACATTCTGTCTATCAATGATATTAAATTAATATTTCAATCAAATTGGTTATACCAAATTGTTGGATATATATAAGACATTCGGAAACATTTCATGAAATATACCAAAACATCTGTGGTCAATTGCGTGTACATACCCTACCCTATATTTCCATACTTACCAGTATGAGTGCATGAGTGACTGCTCGGCACACGATCAGTATTCCCGTCAACCGCACGTGCAGCTATGGCGCCGTCTGTAGTGGATATTTGACTCGTTGGCTTTCCATTCAAGTTGATTTCTACAAATTCAGTTCAAACATTGAAAACTTTGTTCAGGTAGGTTATTAGTAATACTGACATTATTATGATGGCGCTGTATATATACTGTGCTTTATTTTCAATTAAGATACGTTCTCAACCTGGGGGTCGTGACCCCCATGGGGTCGGTTGTGGTTTTCCATGGGGTCATGAAGGGCTCATAAATATAGGTTTTGGGGGAACCGTGTTACATTTCGTTTTAAAAAAGCTTAGAAACACCCAAAAGAAACGTTCAAATATGAAAAATTTCCTGCTCGCTACGCTCGCATCCAAACTAGACAGTTTTATTTATGATAACCAAACTGGCCTATATTTGTCGGATTTTAGATTTTGAAACGACCCCCCTCCAAAAAAACCCACACAAAAAAACACCAAACAACAACAACAACAACACAAAAACAAACACTCCAAAACAAGTACACAAACACACAAAAATACAAAAGCCAACCCCACACTCCCACATCCCAACCCCTCACTTGAAAAATAAAACAATGAAAAACAAAACAAACAAAACTGTTAATTAACCTACTTAACTTATAAACATTGTAAATGATACCCATAACACAACAAGTTCTTGACCATGCGCTTTCATGTTAGCTAGTTCACAATTAATAATCAGTATCAAATATCTGAGATAAAATTCTATACCGTAATTTGACACCACATTCATAACAAAATGAGCGGATATTTTTACTGTTATGTTTTAATTAACCACACCAAATGAAAAAAAAACTTGTTACAAATTTCATTTTTATTGGATGTAATTAAGTTGTATCGTATTGTATGTTATAATGTGCGCTATCGAAAGCATCCAGGCATGCGTCATTGCGTATCACACACCAAACAATAAGTTCCCTTTGGAAAAGATTTTGCTACAACTTTTTTCATTAGGTGTGGTTTCTCAAAACCTCAGAATTATAAAAGTATCGACTCATTTTTTTAAATTTGTTAAAGTATTGTCGGGGAGGAATTTTGCTCACTTAAAATAAATCTCAGATTTTCGGTGCCGATCTTGAAATAGCTAAAGGACCCACACAAAAACCTTTTGGTATTAGGTGTATACTGGCTATCGATACGTGAATTAAATGAATTACAAAAAATGGATGGCAGTTCGGGCATCTGACTTCCTCTTTGCGTAAGCCAATGATTCGTCTTGACACTAACGGGTGTCCATCTTGATCTATTATATGAAGCAGATTAAAGAAAATAGTAACATACCTTGTGTGCATTCACCGTAGAATGCTTTAACTTCACAGAGAGTTAGTACGCCTTGGCCAGGCAAATTAACACTCAGGTATCGGCCTGCAAGGTTGCACGTCACTTTGATGTCCTGACTCTCAGCAATCTGGCCGGAGGACACTACACTTGAACACGCTGGATTATTCAACACGTTTGCGTCATTTCCTATGCGTACCACTGCGCCCTGAAGGCGTTCGACTGTTGGATAATGAACAATGTTTATAAGTTAAGTAGGTTAATTAACAGTTTGTTTTTCATTGTTTTATTTTTCAAGTGAGGGGTTGGGATGTGGGAGTGTGGGGTTGGCTTTTGTATTTTTGTGTGTTTGTGTACTTGTTTTGGAGTGTTTGTTTTTGTGTTGTTGTTGTTCTTACAAGAGGTACATTGTGGGACTAAGTTTGTGTAGAGAGTAACATTGTGGGGATTTTTTACATTGTGGGGATATCCCCACAATGTTTTTGTGTTTGTTCTCAACAAATCGACATTGTGGGGTGTTTCCACGGAAAAAAAATGTATAGCCCCACAATGTGATTGTACGTATCACTTGTACGTGTTTTACCGCCTCGTCTGATGGCAAAATTGAAAGTATGCCCTCGTCGACGAATTTAAGATTATAAACTTTTTGATGGCTTGCAATTTCTTTTTGTGGGATATCCCCACAATGCGAAATATTCCCACAACGTTCATATCTACCTAAAATTAGTCCCACAATGTACGTCTTGTACAACGACAAACACAACGGAGCCTGCAAACACAGAGAATTTCGTATCGCAAAATTCTAATTGACTAAGCTTCAGTGCAGGAAGCAGTGCTGCCGATTTCTGAGATCAATATTTCCCCAAACAGAGGATATTTGATCGGAATTCACGAACCTTATACATTGTTAGAAGTACCAGGAACAATATGTCAGTAAGTTGTGGTTTATTTCAATAATATTTGATGTGAAAATGTTGATTTTAAAATGTACAGAAACCAGATTTTCTAGTACTATCATGCTATAGTCTATAGTATAGCGCGTTCACGTAGTCATGTGGTAGTATTACTATTAGCGTTGTGTCGTTTCTTCGTGGAGATGAGATCAGTATCGGGAAGAAGTCTGAGCCACCTCGGACTATAGCTACTACTACTTAAGTAGTGTAGTAGTAGTAGTAGTAGTAGTATAGTAGTGGTAGTAGTAGTAGTAGTGGTAGAGTCACTTATCTGGTGGTAAGGCTAGACTAGAGCTAGCCTTCCACCAGGCTATGTAAGTCTGTAGCAAAACAAAACTAGACTCCAGTCTTTAGTTAGTACACCCTCATTCATTCCATCAAAAAAAAAAGTATAAAAAGAAATTTCGATTGTTAAATGTGATGGACCAGTGTTCAATCCATAGCTCTCATTCTCAGGAAGAAGAGAGCCATGTGTCAGAGCTAGCTAGGCAAATTCTGGTAGAATTCAGAGTCAATGGGAAGTTCTCATAGCGATGCCCTACTGTTACCTGTAGTGTATAAGTAGGGCATCCGTTGAGACTAGAACCGGGGACTAGAAGAGCCTAGAGGGTCACATATTAAATCTGATCATCACACCGCAGCATCCGGGGTATGCATGGAGATCAGATCTAGGTCACGTAGGCCTATAGGAGTGACGTCGCATGCCGTTGACCACAGACGTCTGATTTGTTGTCAACGGCGAAAGATAGAAAGTACCTGGATGACAGGGCCCACCTATAGTATACAGCACTGTAGCTAAGCCCACCTGTAATAAGGCCTAAAAAAAAGGTTTGATTGGCGTAACCCGACCGACCCTAAATACATCGCCGACCCTGAATATTTTTTATTATTTTGAGGGGAAAAAATATATATATATTTATAAAAATTGAACAAAGTATTAAACTTTAAAGTTTGTGATTGTTTGCTTTCATTTTCGGCTATTTTAAGTCCCCATCGAAATTATATATTGTTGAACACAACGATACACTTTTGCCCGGCAATTAAATACGCTAGAGCTATGTGTAGACATTGCACAGTAGGTGATTTAAAAATTTTAAAAATAATTTTTAAAAAAAATCCCGACCGACCTACCCTATTTGTTTTGGTCATGTTACGCCAATCAAACTTTTTTTGTTTAGGCCTAATGGGGGAGCATTGTCAACATGTTGTAAATTGTCATTTTTAAATGGTATAGCACAAGTCACGTCCGTATCATTGGGTAGGTTTTGCTACACGTTTTCCACATCTATGTAAACTGACTTGTGAGCAGCATTCGATTTGAAAAATTATTAGTTTTTCATTTATAGTATAGTAAGAGAGCAAAGCTCAAGATAACAGTTTTTTTACCGGGAGCTACATTTTTTCAGAAGTAGCGCCCGGATCATGGGATTTACTGAGAACCGGGAGCTACTTTCAGTCTGCCGGGAGCTAACTTTGTATTAAATCCCAGCGGTGCAGCATTGTAAACTCGAAATATGATGTATTGCGCAAGCTTCCCGATAGTCAACGGGCGCTGGTTTGGACAAAATATCAGCGCTCGGTTATTTATTTTTCAGCATTACCGGGCGCTGTGGCAGAAGGACCGAGGGGTAAAAATCGCCCAGCGCCCGCTTATCTTGAGCCTTGTAAGAGAGTCTTCAAGTGAATCGATTAAATGTTTCAAATGTGCACTTTGAGTACAGATTCATTTTGGTGTTAAAAACACAAGGAATGTCTGTACATACACATAGCTAAACGTGTAGCAAAACCTCCATAAATAATTAATGATTTTAACTGACAATTTTGAATCAGTATCATGACTTTGATCAGATGTCTTGTCAGTAACCGAGAAGAATCAAAACATGCATTTTGAATGCTACACTACATGTATGAGAAAAAAATCTTTTTTCCTATTTACGCAGGGCCGTCAGATGGGGGGGGGGGGGGGGGGGGATGGGGGGACGCACCCCCCTTGAAAATCTCTTCTTTTTTCTTTTTTCTTCTTTTTTTTAGGGTAAAAATTGTTTTTTTCTTAGTTTCAAATTTCAATGATAGTAAAACTACTCATAAAACATGTTGTTTTATGAATGGAAAATGGGGTCAACAATGGCAAGATACATGAAAATTGTGTCCTAAATTCGCTGTAATGCTCAGAGCTTCCAGGGGCTTTGCCCCCTGGACCCGAAACAAGGGCCCTAAGGCGGGCCCCTGGACCCCACCCGTTATTGGAGGCGCTCGTGGCATCGCGCCTAGGTGCTCGCATCGTCAGCGTGCTGCAGCACTAACACTCATATGACGTCATACTACTACTTCCAGTAAAAAATCGTGAAAACGCACCTTGGGCAAAAGTGTCTGACGGCCCTGTTACGTGTATTAATATTCATTTCATTTTATTTTTATTGATGTATCGTGGCCAAACGGCCAAATTGTACATTATTGACAGATTAAAAAATACATAAAAATAAAAATATTAAAACATTAAACAACAATATCATAAAGATTACATAAAAAATTCAAAAGAAATCACCCACAGTCCCACACCACAGTCGCACCAAAAAAAAAGGCTGACGCATACATCAAAAAAAGGATGAACACCTCCCCCACCCACCAATCCCCCACACCAGTCACGAATCACAGCACCCCACCCCACCTTCCCCCATCACACAACCCAACAAACTCACAAGTATCTGGCCGCCCTCACTCACATTTAGGCATACTAAAATATATATATTTATAAAAAAACACACCATTATATTGCACAAGAAACATTGAAAATATTACCGGTATATTAAGAATAAAATTATAATAATATTATATTGCACCATGAATGAGTAAAAAGAACAATTAGGATTTGTTATTTAACAGGTCAGTAAAATATGGTATGGGGCTCTTTCTGAACCGTTTGGTCCTACAAGACAGAAGGGAGATGGAATTGGAATTGCGCAATTCCCTGCCATGCACAGATTCCCACATAGGTGGCATGAGGGTCGGTTACAATCTGGCAGAGATTTGGCAAATTTTTTGCTATGATTTTTCCTACGGTCAGTCAGAAAGAGTATCCAATCCATATTTTTCGACTGCATCAGTGTATGAGCTGTATTGTTTTCCAAGCATAATTTTGCAAGCTCTTCTTTGCACTTTCTCGAGAGTTGTACCTTGATCACACGTCAATGAGGATCCCCAAACTACATCGCCATATTCCAACAAAGGTCTAACATAGCCTTTGTAAATAATTGCAAGTTCTTCAAAAGTAAAACCAAATATTTTTAGATCGCGGAGCATGTACATGCGGCTATTAGCTTTTTTGAGCATTTCCTTAGTTTGCTTCTCCCATTTTAAGTCATCTTGAAGCCAAATGCCTAAGATTTTAGCAATTGTTATAATATTATTAAGTTGTAATGCACTGTGGGCAATTTATTGGGAAAGCGCCAGTGCTTGTATTATTAATTATTATTATTTTATACATATCAATTTATCTATCACAGAATCTGAAATGCCAGTCTATGGGAAAATCGTGGTCATTAAAAGGAGCAGGCTTGACGGGGCTATTTTCCCAGTCACTGTAATACAGTGTACAATTGGAAGGTAGGATAATTTATAATAGAAGTAGGCTATAGATAGTGAAATTAGTTTGATTACATTTTCAGAGCAAGCTCATCACACCCTAGTTTAATTTGATGACATTATGCGTAGACCTGACTTTTTTTGAAGAAGGCCAGATCTCCCGTCGGAAAATTTTATGACTGCCAGGTGTTATAAAGAATTCATTTATTGCAAGTTTTCAGCAGTTTTGTAATTTTATGTCATTATTTGGATATTATGTTTACTGATGTTTTTGAGGTAAATGAAGCCAATTTTGAATGTGTTGTGAAATTTGGATGGATCGTTTTCAGAAAATGCCCCATTTTGTGCAACATTGAGGTGTGAGGGCGCTTTTCCTATTGCTCAAATAAGTGATCGCTATTTGAGATTTAAAAAACCCACCACGGCCAAATGGTTTGACATAAAGCCTATAAAGCTGACACACTTAAGTAACTTCATATTTGTATAGTTTAGTCGCACTGGTAGCCATCTTAAATTGTTCACATTTTTGTCCAGGGTATTACTTCATCAAACTAGGGTGTGATCACTGATGAGTTTGTTCTGAAAATGTGATCCAAATTTGACCGTCCACTCGTATAGTGCTGAGAGGACCACTATACTGTTGTATGAAGGAGAGTGAAGTTCTGATCAAAATGGCACAGACTTCAAATTTGCCTGATGTTTCCCAGATCGATATGCACAAGCAATTCATGACCGCAAGCTCATCGACTGTGGCACTGAAATAGAGGAAACCAAAACCAAATTGCACTGCCAAAATGATTTCAGAAGTGGGTGGATGTAAAAAAATCTGTACATTTAGGCATAATTAGTTACTGCGTCCATCCTTTGATGTACATCGGGTGTACATCATTCCATTGAACTTGGAGTTTGGACACAATGATTCTTAAATTGGATCATGTGGGTTCATTTGATGATGGATTCTTGACAGATCATGTTGGTTCATTTGATGGGATTGGTAGAATCCCACATATAGATTCCATCAAATAATTTTGCAATGAGTGTGTTGCAAAAAAAAAAAAAAAAAAATTACAGAAGATTTGCAAGAATGGGTCTACATTTCCAAAATCATCCTTAGAAATGGGTAGGGGTTGAATCTCCAGATGCACTCCCCACCAAACCAAATCCACTTATCGATTACATATGTGCTCTTAATTTTCATGATTTGTTTCTCTTTCAGATCAAAAGAAAATGATATTCGTTCGAGTCAAGATGAAGGAGGTGGCAGACATTCATTGTAAAATAACTGTTCGGCCAAATGATGTAAGTAGTTTGTAGTGTGTACATAGTTAACAATTTCCATAGGTTCATCATATAAAGTGATTTTTTTTTTTTTTTCTTCTTCCAAAATTGTGTACTTTTCTGATAAATACCTAATGTAGGCTATAGCACCGAATCTCACAAAATCTCACCAGCCAGACTCCTTTTTCCGCCCGGCTGGGAAGTTTTTTAAAGAAAAAAGGGACCAGGCTCTATATAGTCGTCAAAGTACACTGAGCCGATTATCAGTTTACATTGCTGGTGTAGCGGTTGGTTCCTCACTCAGCATGCAGGAGGTCTGGTTCAAATCCCGGGGGATCGGGGGGACTTTTATTGGTTGCTTGGTGCGGAAACAAAATCTGAGAAAAGTGGCCGCGAGGGGTTAGGGTTAGTATGGCACCTACTCACAACAGCCACACTTCAGTCACCACAAGTGTACATGTTTTGTCAGAATAATAATAATTTAGAGAATACACGACGACACAAATATGGTACAGCCTATACATTATAAGACCATCGTCTATAGCAAAACAGCTAAGAACTATATTTTATTCTCATTCTTATTTAGTTTATTGGTTATTTTGATCTTTTGTCATAAAATAACGCAGTTTGTTAGATTTATTTTAAACAAACAACAACAAATTTCCCCCTTTATAAAATTGGCGAATCCAGCGAGCTGTTTTCCAACATCCTGCTTCAAATTAATCGCGTTCTTTAACACACACGCACCTGTCATCACTGCGTTATACACACAACGCATACGGCGGCGACTTTGTGTAGGGCACGCTAACGCGATGACGCGTTGATCATGTCACGCTGAAGGTATTATTTTTCGAATGAATTAAACCCCCGCCCCAAACTATACACCATTGTCTCATAAAGGCAAGGAAGTTGAGGTATTGGGAGGAGGCTGCGGAATTAAGCAGTACGGTTTGGGGTGGCCCAGAGATGACGCCGCAGCAGCTCAAGGTGGGTAAAGTGGACGGGGTATGTGTATGATCTTTCAAAATTGAAAACCGGTAGGTGTACAATTTACACTTGACTTTTTTTTTATCTACTATATGTGACGTGTTCTACCAAGACACAATTGGGCAAGATATCAAAATTGAGTTAGTAATTGATTATTAAAGTAGAGATCTTCAGCTTTACAATGGTACTGTAAAACTGGGTGAATAGGGACATGGGGTGAATAGGGACAAAAATGGGAAAAGATTTTTAAATGTCACCCGGCCAGTTTGTGTACCGTAAAACGGGGTGAATAGGGACGTGGGGGTCACCCTGTTTTACAGTACTTTCTTTTTTTAATTGGACATATTTTATGCTTTAATTGCGTAAAAGTCAACATTTTGTAAACCGAACAAGATTTGCGATATTTTCTCTTTTAAGGGACTGCTCATAAATACTTTGGTGGGGGGCTGGATAATTTCATTTTTGGTATATCAAAACTTGTTTAACCCCCCTCTCGGTCTCGCCATGCCACAAATTCTTTTGAATCCCCCCCCCCCCCGCCCCCTCTCCATGCATGTCTGGCCATGCCACAAACTCTTTTGACCCCTCCCCCTGTATTACTGCCTGCACCTGAAACTTTCTTTTGTTAAAACTATAACTAGAATTTTCAATCTGTTTTACTTGTGCACAAACCCTGTACTCAAGAGACTTTCCTAATGCTAATATGATATATTATATTTTACAGGAGGTGGTCCAGCTCCAAAATTGCAGCCAGGCCTAGAAGCTTTGTTGAAGGCGATGTCAACCCAAGCAGTTGCAGGGGTTGTGTTGTGTCCCAGAGAGCCGAGACAGATCCTTTTAAAGATGATATATCATCTCAGGTAACTATTCAAACTTGCCAATACACATTATGTGGATAATGACAATAATCAAAGTGCAGAATGTAAAAACAGATTAGGAGCTTTCTCAGTTTGTGCTGTGTAATTTGTTGGTTCCTACTAATGGTTTGTGACCAGGGATTGTTTAAAAGCTTCAACTATGTTGAAAAAACATTCTGAAATTTGAGAGAAAATAATACCTTTAAGAGGTCTGAAATGCCAGGTTTAGACACACAACCTCAGAGCATAACTTTTAATACCTCATGAACTTCAGCTCGATGCACGACTCTCCATCCACCCCAACTTTTACAAAATGAGGGTTTAGTGCAACAAAGAGCTATCTGCATTTTGGGTCAAAATTAGATTTTGGTATCAAAATGATCCGCACACGATCAGGAACCTTATTAGAAAATAGTAAATTCACCTGATCAAAAATGTTTGAATAGCATTTCTTTTAACTTGTCAAAACCAATAGGTGACAATTGTGGGTACAAATCTTTAATTCACTTTTTCTCAAAATGACTGAAATGCAGATAGCCCTTTGTTGCACTAAACAAAATGTTCGGCGTTGTTGCCAGTTACGATTGTTTTATATTGTTGTCAATATTAGGTCTGTATGAGCCTGTGTTCTATTTACAACTTTTATATTCCTTACAGGGCCTCAGCCACTGCATCCATTTGATCTTTCCTCAGTTATTTGAATTTAGTACAAAGTGATATTGTCCTTTCTCTCCAGGAGTCTAACTGCTCAGAGGAAGCGGCCAATGCAGCAGTAACAGAAGCAGCAGTACCAGAAGCAGCAATGCCAGAAGCAGCCGATATTCTCATTTCATCCTTATCAGAAGCTGCAAAGGCACTGACATCATCCTCCTTTTCTTTAACATCATCAACTGATATCAGCATAAACATCAGCATCCAGATCGATTCGGGGATCCATTCCATCATTATCAGCATCCAGATGTACAAACCCAAGAAGCTCTAATAGCAGGGTTTCTGCAATTGCACAGAATGAGGTGCAGGTAGAATTGATTAGGTTGGAGAGGGGGAAATTAGAGGTGATGAAGGAGTCTTAGGAATTGCAGAGAGAATTTCAAACCCAGATTCTCTCTGTGTTAGAAAAAGTGGCCGCCAAATTCTAAGTTCACAATGTTATTATTTCTTGATACTCCAAATGAACATTTTTCCAAGTATTAAATATAATGAATTATTCGATTGTTCAAATACCTCGTTGATTTTTCGTGTTAATACATTGTTTTTTATCACCTCTAATTCCCCTTGTCCTCATTATTTATGGGGGAGGGGTGACTGGGAATAAAAATATAGAGGGGGGGGGGGGTGTCATGTAACTTTCATGTTGAAATAAGGTGTATTTGAATTTTATGTTCACATAATTGTTCTATAAAAAATTGAACAATTCAAAAAGAAAAGAAAAATAGTGGTTGGGTCAGACTCAAAACCATAAAACAGGGTGGTTTGTTTTTTTGTCGCCTCAGCCAATGTTACAAAATACAGCAATTTTGGTATTAAAAACATCATTTCGTGCATGTTTTTCATTTCGTCTCAACTTTGCACCAATGCTCACTAAAGCAGAATGTTTCATTTTAAGGAGACATTTTGGGGAAAAAATCACCTATTTATGGAGTTAAGGTATGACTTTTGTTCCCATAAGAGCGGTGTGATCCCAAGCAAACTGTGATAGATTATAATTATATATATATTTTTAGGGGGTCATTTTTCGAAATAATAAGTACAAAATGTAGGGGTCATAACGATGTAGTATGATCGATCCATACAGCCCCTATGTGGTATGAGAAGCTACTTAGGTAATTTTCCTAAAGCCAATAATCTCATTATCTCATGTCATGTAACTTTCATGTTGAAATAAGGTGTATTTGAATTTTATGTTCACATAATTGTTCTATAAAAAATTGAACAATTTAAAAAGAAAAGAAAAATAGTGGTTGGGTCAGACTCAAAGCCATAAAACAGGGTGGTTTGTTTTTTTGTCGCCTCAGCCAATGTTACAAAATACAGCAATTTTGGTATTAAAAACATCATTTCGTGCATGTTTTTCATTTCGTCTCAACTTTGCACCAATGCTCACTAAAGCAGAATGTTTCATTTTAAGGAGACATTTTGGGGAAAAAATCACCTATTTATGGAGTTAAGGTATGACTTTTGTTCCCGTAAGAGCGGCGTGATCCCAAGCAAACTGTGATAGATTATAATTATATATATATTTTTAGGGGGTCATTTTTCGAAATAATAAGTACAAAATGTAGGGGTCATAACGATGTAGTATGATCGATCCATACAGCCCCTATGTGGTATGAGAAGCTACTTAGGTAATTTTCCTAAAGCCAATAATCTCATTATCTCATTCATAATAAAAGTAACTACATGGACAAACCCACACTGATTTGTTGTCTAAACTAATGTTTTTTTAAATGTTTCAGATTGTTTGATTTGTAATGCTGTAAAGTGTAACTTTTTATGAATAATTGATAGTACAGCAGGGAAGGTCACATCCGTATCATTATGCTAAGGATGGATGGATAATTATGATAATCATTATTTGACAATTATAACCCTAACCCTGGAACACCACACGGCAACAGAGAAATGTCATGCGAAAGGTCACCCTGACCCCAAATTATTTGAATCACAGACCTTCAGCACCAAAGCCCATCTCCATTCCTCTACACCACAGCTGTCAAGACTACTCGGCTCAGTATACTTCACCTCGTATATAGCATGGGTCCATTTTATAGGGCAACAAATTGCATGCCGGGTTACAAAAACAGGCTGCCATGTTGTTGCCATGTGGTGTAGTAGGGTTAGGGTTATAATGATGAAAATTTCAACATTTTGGAAGAAAAACAAAAGAAATGCTCTATAACCCTAACCCTGGAACACCACACGGCAACAGATTTTTTTCCGACGGAGAAAATGACATGCCTGGTTATAAAAACAGGCTTGCCGTGTGGTGTAGTATGGTTAATTAAAGGTTTTGAAAGTATAATTAACTTGATCAGTTGTTGTCTGTAACTGTGAAGGGCAAGGCAAAACTATATGGTAGTTCACAGCCTTTTTTTAATATTTTTATTGATTCATTTTTTTGTAAAGGGGGGGGGGGGGGGCCTAAAAGTTAAGATTTACAAAAGCTTTCATAATGATTACATTAATATAATAAAGCATGCATAAAGACTCTAGATTTGTTTAACTTATGATCTATTTAATATGTGATTTATGACAACATGACATATAGATCGTTTTTTCATGATTACATAACTACCATGATTTATTTTGAAATTGTAAATAGCAGTCAAAGAAACCTTATCATAATTTAGTCATTTCTAAATTGGCAAGAAATATGGATTTTGAATATCTCTGATACTCGATCTTCAGTGCAATAATGTACACAGACAATATGTTGGCATTAGCAACCCCCATGCATGCAACCGCCACACATATGGGGCATATAGTTTGCTTGCTTATTACATGTGCACCCGATCTGCATTTATTTTCTTTGGAAATGACTGAACTACAAATATTTATACTTAATTCACATCCAGAACTTAAGGTTTTAATAATTATCTGGAATATATTACGGTATCCTAACCAGTTACTGATATTTGCAGAATTATTTGAAAACTATTTTGTACTGCCCGCCATGACTAAATTTAAAATTTGTCAATTGTGCATATAAATATTGAATATGAAAATCAATATAGGGTAAATTCGCCAGTTTTCGGTCAGCGCCTATCTTCGGTCACTTCTCCCAAATCGTGTAATGAAAATGACCTCGTCGTTATAAACTGACGGCTAAAAAACGCCGCATAGTTGATGCCCGGTATTGCTTTCAAATAGCGACGACCGATGCAATTACACGATTTTGGCAGCGTGACCGAAAATAGGTGCTGACCAAAAAATGGCGACTTTACCCTACATGTAATTGGTAAATAAATTTGGTCAACTGCTTCTTTTGACATATTTTTTCAAAGGATGCCCACCCTCATGTACTTTGAGTGTAGCAAAGGCTCAGGCGACAAAGAATACACCCTGTTCTATGGGCAATTTTTGTAATTTTTTGTAATATTTTCTAAAAAATTCAAAATGTTTCATGTTATTTTTGAAAATTCAAAAAAATGTGCATTCAAACCTCAAATGTATTTGGGCATGATATAAATTCAAACTTTGTCAAAAATGCATAGTTTGTGTGAGTCATTTGGCATCAAAATAGTCAGACCTTAGTCCAATTAATAATTGAACGAACAACACGCGTGCAGCCCAACGATGATCGCGCGCGAAATTATCACGCATATGGTGCGCGCAATGTAGGCCTACGCAATACGCTGCTTCAATGTGTTCGTTCAATTATAAATCTGACTATCGTCTCTCACATGTACATCTTTGAATTGATAATTTGCTTATTGACAGACATTTTGGTTGAAGCATTATTACGTGTATAAACCATACTGGCAACCAAAAGTATTTGGACGCTTTGCATGCTACATAACCAATTAAGTCTTCAAATACTATGGTTGGCAGTGTATCATTATATAAATGCGTCCATCTTATTCAAATTATTTGGATAAGTCTAAGTCTTTGTATTATTGATTTAAACAATACTCTGGCATATAGAAATCTATTTGAAATTAATATACTAAATTTATCAATTTTCGATAAATAATATGAAAATGAAAATTGCATCTGAAATTATTGTAATATTGACTGGCTTTAACTTAAGGTAATGCAAGGATTGCATTAGCTATAAAGATATAATAATAATTATTATTATTCTTAAACAGTTAAGAAAGTTTAAGCAATCTCATTGGTTCTCAGAGAAATCGGCGACATCTAGATGAGACAACTTAACACGGGGAGGTGGGGCCTACGTTTTAACAGTGCGCCCGACCTTCACAATGCGTGGTTTGCTCCATAACGCGCACTTCTGCAGTGCGTCTTTAGCGCTTTTCCTGCGTTTATGCCGGCGTCGCGACGCTTACGCATGGTTGACTCATCGCATGTAATTGGATGGAATGTTTGTGGGTTATTCGATCCTAGCAGGGGTAAATGTTGTCAAATGTGGACAATAAAATGTACTTATTTCTTTGATAAATGTCTAAAGTATGATTGTTTAAGAATGAGAATAAAGGTATTGTTTTAGACCGTACCCGTGTTATATTGTCTGACATAAATGCGTTCGATATTATTATTTTTTGCGTAAAATAATACTATCGTCCGCATTTATGTCAGACAATATAACACGGGTACGGTCTAAAAACAATACCTTTATTCTCTAACTATTATTATTAAAGAGATATGTACAAGAGCCAAACAAATATCCCATGAGCTATGTATGACCAGAGGAATAAGTGAGTTGTAACTTTTGTACCACAGCTCCATAAAATTATGTCAGAGGATGTTCTAGTGATTGATCACCACAGACTTTACATGCAAGCTTTGAGATTTGAATTGCATGGGTAGATGTGCTAGAATTTTAGCATATTAAGAATCACAGAAATTATATAAAATCATTTGAATACACTCTGACATTTTTACTGAATGAATGAATGGATATTTGCTTTGTGAGTATGTACCTAAGGGAACACCTGTTTCATGTCATACTCCGTTAAATTATATTACAGGGGGGCAGTCAGGTATAATATTGTAATCATCGGTGTGAACAAAAACACAGAATAAGAGTGCTTTCTACCACAACGTAGGCTCGTGGTAAAGGGTATCAAAATCACCAATTTCAGAGACATGAAGGTGTCTTTTTCAACCTGAATCCTTGCCAAGGAGTGCTGATGGGTCGAAAGGAGTGCTGATATGGGCCGAAAGTCATGTGTCATTATTGTAAAAATAGATGCAAATGGTTAGGCCTATCAGAGAAATGAACCAACAAAACTGTATCACCCAATTAATGTCATGCATTTCAATCCAGGTTTGTTTTTGAGAGTGGATTCACACGGATTATTACAACTTTTATACATGAGTGCCCCCCCCCCCACCACACCTCACCCGATGATATTCTCTTTTTAATGAAAGTTTTTAAGATGAATGTAAAATTGTAAATATCATATATATATCTTAATTATGACATTTTTATTGTTTTGAATTAAATTAAAACAAAACAAAAGTAATATATGGTTTGATATGTCTCTTATTGTTAGCTCACTGAAGTGTATGATGTCTAAAGTACATACATACCAGAAATAGATAGAGATACAGTGGAACATCATTTTAACACAATGTTGCTGGCCCAGATGTTTGGGTTAACAGGTTATAAACTTACTCTGCATTATCACTATCAGTAGTTATGTCATTGCTGTTCAGCTGTCAAAACCTTGTATCTCCATCCGGTAATATTTTCTGTATAACCTTTGGGCTGTGATGTCTGCTCTAAACATGTTCAAGGGCCAAAACACTTAGGTGTTTTTGCACCTGAACATCTACAAAG
The DNA here is from genome assembly GCA_035610835.1 of Ophiura sarsii. Lineage (NCBI taxonomy): Eukaryota > Metazoa > Echinodermata > Ophiuroidea > Amphilepidida > Ophiuridae > Ophiura > Ophiura sarsii. The sequence goes on from CM069449.1 coordinate 33,104,281, forward strand.
CAACACAATTCCTACATGTATGTATGTATGATCATTTTGGTAGTTTGACTTTATACATGCTGAAGGGCCGGAAAAACGTACACAGTTTGTTTCACAGGACAGTGACAATGTGTTATCAGAGTTATAGTGTTAATTATAGGTTCCACTGTATATATATCTTTTTCAATATGCTTTAATACCTCAATACGCAACTTGCATGGTACAGATGGAAACATTGAAAGCGAGGCTCTCCCCTCGCCATGCACTATCATGCCTAACTGCGCCGGTGGTTTCACGCAGGTGTGTGCATCGCATGGTGTGGGAGAGCCTCGCTTCCATTTTTAAATGGCGATTGCATGCAAAGAGCGTATAAGACCAATTGTATTGCTACCCTAGTAGACTTTTACCAATGAAATTGCTGATAATGATATGAAAATGGGTCAGTTCCATGCAATAGATACATTTTCAGTCAGCTCATGATAACAGTCTATGTAGCAAAAAAGTTGTTAACTAGTTGACTTCTGGCTACTGCAATCCAAGGACATCATTACCGGCACCATATTGGGCCTCGTCTTCTGGTTGATCGTCATTCTCTGGATCAAGGTGTGGAATCCTCAAGTCCTTGCTGATGCTGAATAACAACAGTCTATGTAGCAAAAAAAGTTGTTAACATAGTTGACTTCTGGCTACTGATCCAAGGACATCATTACCGGCACCATATTGGGCCTCGTCTCCTGGTTGATCATCATCCATGTCATTCTCTGGATCAAGGTGTGGAATCCTCAAGTCCTTCTGCCATTGGTTTTCAGGTTTTTGTGTTACTGCTTTCACTCTATTTTACATTGTTTGCTTTTTCTGTTTTTTCACACGCGCTGCGTTCTTGATGTAGTGGCGCTATACAAATGCATTTATGTTATGTTATGTTATGTGTCTATGACAGAACCTTTTGCCATCAAATTCCAAGGCGACAAACACTTGGAGGCTGACTGGTAGCGCGTGGTTTCTCCTGGTAGGGTGGGTAAGCCTAGCCTCCAGTAGGTCAATGATGTGCATACGAGGTGGGTATCAAAAGGTTTTAGAAATCACCCAGAAGTGAAGGAGCCAGAAACTTTATTTTGATATGTAATCCTTTAGACAACTTTACAAAGTCCCTGTGCAAAGTTACACATTTCTCCCACTATTTATTACCTGTCCACAGACCGCCATTGTAGAGATCCTCAGATTGACCGCCATTGATTGATTTTCAGATTGCCTCAGATAGTGTTATTCCCAAAACAGCAATAAACAGTTTAAAGTTTTGACAGAAAGGGGTCAACGGTAATTACAAACAAGCTAGTGGTGACAATAAACTTATGGGTAACATGGGGTGTGCACAGATTGACCTCTAATGACCCCTATGACCTTTTGAGCTTTATTTTAATTTTATCCACCGATTTACCGCCACCGTGCATCCCAGCCTGTTAATTAGTTGCTTGCTCCCATAATGACTACATAGTGCGATTTGGGACGGTACAGAAATTGTTTTAAAAATCCTATGGAAATAAGTAGGAGGCGAAGCTGGTAAACCAGAGCTATGCTCTTCGTCGGTATAGCCCACGCGATCACGCAAGTGAACTGGAGCTATGCTCTTTGTATACCGTACCCCACGCGCGCGATCACGCAATTTATCACTTGTTATACTATTAAGCCTATATGATATGCCAGGAGAAATATAATTCCATGCGCCTCCCACCCCTCCCCCACCTTCCCCTTAAAATCAGAACACTCGGAAATAATGGCAGTAGACCTGCGCCTATTTCAAAGAACCCGTGTGAGCCGAATTCCTTCACTTTTTTACGATTTTCCCCCCCATTTTGCCCGTGGGATAGACAACGGACCAACATAAAAAGAAGTTGGATGTAGGGAAATTTGATACATACATGACCCCCCCCCCCCTATAGTTTACCCCCCACCCTCCACCATAAATAATGAACGGTCCCTAAGTAGGAGGCGAAGCTGGTTAATCAGAGCTATGCTCTTCGTCGGTATAGCCCACGCGATCACGCAAGTGAACTGGAGCTATGCTCTTTGTCGGTATACCGTACCCCACGCGCGCGATCACGCAATTCATCACTTGTTATACTATTAAGCCTATATGATATGCCAGGAGAAATATAATTCCATGCGCCCTTCCATGCCACCACCCCCACCCCCCCCCCCCCCTCCCCCACCTTCCCCTTAAAATCAGAAAACTCGGAAAATGGCAGTAGACCTGCCCCTATTTCAAAGAACCCGTGTGAGCCGAATTCCTTCACTTTTTTACGATTTTTTTTCCCCATTTTGCCCGTGGGATAGACAACGGACCAACATAAAAAGAAGTCGGATGTAGGGAAATTTAATACATACATGACCCCCACCCCCCCTATAGTTTAACCCCCCACCCTCCACCATAAATAATGAACGATCCCTAAGTAGGAGGCGAAGCTGGTTAACCAGAGCTATGCTCTTCGTCGGTATAGCCCACGCGATCACGCAAGTGAACTGGAGCTATGCTCTTTGTCGGTATACCGTACCCCACGCGCGCGATCACGCAATTCATCACTTGTTATACTATTAAGCCTATATGATATGCCAGGAGAAATATAATTCCATGCGCCCCCCCCCCCCCCCCCCGCCTTCCATACCACCCCTCCCCCACCTTCCCCTTAAAATCAGAAAACTCGGAAATAATGGCAGTAGACCTGCGCCTATTTCAAAGAACCCGTGTGAGCCGAATTCCTTCATTTTTTACGATCTTTTTCCCCATTTTGCCCGTGGGATAGACCGTAACGGACCAACATAAAAAGAAGTTGGATGTAGGGAAATTTAATACATACATGACCCCCCCCTATAGTTTACCCCCCCCCCCCCCCCCCCACCCTCCACCATAAATAATGAACGGTCCCTAAGTAGGAGGCGAAGCTGGTTAACCAGAGCTATGCTCTTTGTCGGTATAGCCCACGCGATCACGCAAGTGAACTGGAGCTATGCTCTTTGTCGGTATACCGTACCCCACGCGCGCGATCACGCAATTCATCACTTGTTATACTATTAAGCCTATATGATATGCCAGGAGAAATATAATTCCATGCGCCCTTCCATGCCACCACCCCCACCCCACCCCCCCCCCCCCCCCCTCCCCACCTTCCCCTTAAAATCAGAAAACTCGGAAATAATGGCAGTAGACCTGCCCCTATTTCAAAGAACCCGTGTGAGCCGAATTCCTTCACTTTTTTACGATTTTTTTCCCCATTTTGCCCGTGGGATAGACAACGGACCAACATAAAAAGAAGTTGGATGTAGGGAAATTTGATACATACATGACCCCCCCCCCCCCCCCTATAGTTTACCCCCCTCCCTCCACCATAAATAATGAACGGTCCCTAAGTAGGAGGCGAAGCTGGTTAATCAGAGCTATGCTCTTCGTCGGTATAGCCCACGCGATCACGCAAGTGAACTGGAGCTATGCTCTTTGTCGGTATACCGTACCCCACGCACGCGATCACGCAATTCATCACTTGTTATACTATTAAGCCTATATGATATGCCAGGAGAAATATAATTCCATGCGCCCTTCCATGCCACCACCCCCACCCCCCCCCCCCCCCCCCCTCCCCCACCTTCCCCTTAAAATCAGAAAACTCGGAAAATGGCAGTAGACCTGCCCCTATTTCAAAGAACCCGTGTGAGCCGAATTCCTTCACTTTTTTACGATTTTTTTCCCCATTTTGCCTGTGGGATAGACAACGGACCAACATAAAAAGAAGTCGGATGTAGGGAAATTTAATACATACATGACCCCCCCCCCCCCTATAGTTTAACCCCCCACCCTCCACCATAAATAATGAACGATCCCTAAGTAGGAGGCGAAGCTGGTTAACCAGAGCTATGCTCTTCGTCGGTATAGCCCACGCGATCACGCAAGTGAACTGGAGCTATGCTCTTTGTCGGTATACCGTACCCCACGCGCGCGATCACGCAATTCATCACTTGTTATACTATTAAGCCTATATGATATGCCAGGAGAAATATAATTCCATGCGCCCCCCCCCCCCCGCCTTCCATACCACCCCTCCCCCACCTTCCCCTTAAAATCAGAAAACTCGGAAATAATGGCAGTAGACCTGCGCCTATTTCAAAGAACCCGTGTGAGCCGAATTCCTTCATTTTTTACGATCTTTTTCCCCATTTTGCCCGTGGGATAGACCGTAACGGACCAACATAAAAAGAAGTTGGATGTAGGGAAATTTAATACATACATGACCCCCCCCCTATAGTTTACCCCCCCCCCCCCCCCACCCTCCACCATAAATAATGAACGGTCCCTAAGTAGGAGGCGAAGCTGGTTAACCAGAGCTATGCTCTTTGTCGGTATAGCCCACGCGATCACGCAAGTGAACTGGAGCTATGCTCTTTGTCGGTATACCGTACCCCACGCGCGCGATCACGCAATTCATCACTTGTTATACTATTAAGCCTATATGATATGCCAGGAGAAATATAATTCCATGCGCCCTTCCATGCCACCACCCCCACCCCACCCCCCCCCCCTCCCCACCTTCCCCTTAAAATCAGAAAACTCGGAAATAATGGCAGTAGACCTGCCCCTATTTCAAAGAACCCGTGTGAGCCGAATTCCTTCACTTTTTTACGATTTTTTTCCCCATTTTGCCCGTGGGATAGACAACGGACCAACATAAAAAGAAGTTGGATGTAGGGAAATTTGATACATACATGACCCCCCCCCCCCTATAGTTTACCCCCCTCCCTCCACCATAAATAATGAACGGTCCCTAAGTAGGAGGCGAAGCTGGTTAATCAGAGCTATGCTCTTCGTCGGTATAGCCCACGCGATCACGCAAGTGAACTGGAGCTATGCTCTTTGTCGGTATACCGTACCCCACGCACGCGATCACGCAATTCATCACTTGTTATACTATTAAGCCTATATGATATGCCAGGAGAAATATAATTCCATGCGCCCTTCCATGCCACCACCCCCACCCCCCCCCCCCCCCCTCCCCCACCTTCCCCTTAAAATCAGAAAACTCGGAAAATGGCAGTAGACCTGCCCCTATTTCAAAGAACCCGTGTGAGCCGAATTCCTTCACTTTTTTACGATTTTTTTCCCCATTTTGCCTGTGGGATAGACAACGGACCAACATAAAAAGAAGTCGGATGTAGGGAAATTTAATACATACATGACCCCCCCCCCCTATAGTTTAACCCCCCACCCTCCACCATAAATAATGAACGATCCCTAAGTAGGAGGCGAAGCTGGTTAACCAGAGCTATGCTCTTCGTCGGTATAGCCCACGCGATCACGCAAGTGAACTGGAGCTATGCTCTTTGTCGGTATACCGTACCCCACGCGCGCGATCACGCAATTCATCACTTGTTATACTATTAAGCCTATATGATATGCCAGGAGAAATATAATTCCATGCGCCCCCCCCCCCCCCCCCCCCCCGCCTTCCATACCACCCCTCCCCCACCTTCCCCTTAAAATCAGAAAACTCGGAAATAATGGCAGTAGACCTGCGCCTATTTCAAAGAACCCGTGTGAGCCGAATTCCTTCATTTTTTACGATCTTTTTCCCCATTTTGCCCGTGGGATAGACCGTAACGGACCAACATAAAAAGAAGTTGGATGTAGGGAAATTTAATACATACATGACCCCCCCCCCTATAGTTTACCCCCCCCCACCCCCCCACCCTCCACCATAAATAATGAACGATCCCTAAGTAGGAGGCGAAGCTGGTTAACCAGAGCTATGCTCTTCGTCGGTATAGCCCACGCGATCACGCAAGTGAACTGGAGCTATGCTCTTTGTCGGTATACCGTACCCCACTGCGCGCGCGATCACGCAATTCATCACTTGTTATACTATTAAGCCTATATGATATGCCAGGAGAAATATAATTCCATGCGCCCTTCCATGCCACCACCCCCACCTCCCCCCCCCCCCCTCCCCCACCTTCCCCTTAAAATCAGAAAACTCGGAAATAATGGCAGTAGACCTGCGCCTATTTCAAAGAACCCGTGTGAGCCAAATTCCTTCATTTTTACGATTTTTTCCCCCATTTTGCCCGTGGGATAGACCGTAACGGACCAACATAAAAAGAAGTTGGATGTAGGGAAATTTAATACATACATGACCCCCCCCCCACCTATAGTTTACGCCCCTCCCCCCCCCCCCCCCCCCCACCCTCCACCATAAATAATGAACGGTCCCTAAGTAGGCGGCGAAGCTGGTTAACCAGAGCTATGCTCTTTGTCGGTATAGCCCATCACGCGATCACGCAAGTGAACTGGAGCTATGCTCTTTGTCGGTATACCGTACCCCACGCGCGCGATCACGCAATTCATCACTTGTTATACTATTAAGCCTATATGATATGCCAGGAGAAATATAATTCCATGCGCCCTTCCATGCCACCACCCCCACCCCCCCCCCCCCCCTCCCCCACCTTCCCCTTAAAATCAGAAAACTCGGAAATAATGGCAGTAGACCTGCCCCTATTTCAAAGAACCCGTGTGAGCCGAATTCCTTCACTTTTTTACGATTTTTGTCCCCATTTTGCCCGTGGGATAGACAACGGACCAACATAAAAAGAAGTCGGATGTAGGGAAATTTAATACATACATGACCCCCCCCCCTATAGTTTAACCCCCCACCCTCCACCATAAATAATGAACGATCCCTAAGTAGGAGGCGAAGCTGGTTAACCAGAGCTATGCTCTTCGTCGGTATAGCCCACGCGATCACGCAAGTGAACTGGAGCTATGCTCTTTGTCGGTATACCGTACCCCACGCGCGCGATCACGCAATTCATCACTTGTTATACTATTAAGCTTATATGATATGCCAGGAGAAATATAATTCCATGCGCCCTTCCATGCCACCACCCCCACCCCCCACCCCTCCCCCACCTTCCCCTTAACCAGTTCGCTGCGGATCACTTAAATATACGCGATGCAAGTCGTACGCTGCTGTGCGGATCTCTTAAATATACGCGATGCAAGTCGGTAAAACACTCACTTTGTTCAAACTCGCCGCACAGGGCTAAACAGTATCGCTATGGGACAATCGCATATCGATATTTTCCTTAGAAAATTTACCAACGGATGGCGCTATTTTGTAAAGGCTGGCGAGAATATTAACCTCGTTATGAGCAATCAAAGTCCAGCTAAATATTGAAAAAGAACAGTTCATCGACAGCACGACTCGCAGCACGAGCAGTGTGCACGGTTTCCCTTAGATTCGGGTTCTTACGCTTCACTGAAAGTGTAATAAAAATAAACGGATACCAGCGACACGCGTAGGACTGACTACAACCCGGAAGCGTGGAACATACGATATTTCGGTTACATCTGGGGCTATTTCTTCAAGATATATGCGGTCATATAATGGTCAGACAACAGTTCTAGTTTGAAATATAAACTTGTATGTTACTTCAAATCGTACAAGAGTATATTTCACAAGAATAAGTTGCCTGAAATCAACACGAATTGTGAAGAATGACGTTGTGGATTTGCGTTAGATATACAGCTGCCTGAACCATGTGAATAAATCTTCAGCAAACTCTGGTGAACAAGTGAGACTGATAGCGCGTTGAATTTGGCATGAAATAGTAAGGACAAATATATATCGTAGTTACTATGATTCTAATGATATTTACCTGAGACTTAGTATATTAGTCTCAGTATTTTATACATACAAATAAAATCAGTGCTTTATTTTTTTATTTGGATGTGTGTGAATCAGTACTGCTCGGGATGCTGCTGTTGATATGTATACTGTACCTGCTATGCAGTGCAGGGGTGAATGCGTGTATGCTAGGTTGGGTATACGGAGCAGTGCAGTACTGTACGTGTGTGAGTAAGAAACATGACCTCAATTTTTAGTGCCGCACAGCGCTGCACAGACTAATATTTCAAGATAGCAGCGAACTGGTTAAAATCAGAAAACTCGGAAATAATGGCAGTAGACCTGCCCCTGGCCCTATTTCCGAAAGAACCCGTGTGAGCCGAATTCCTTCACTTTTTTACGATTTTTTTCCCCATTTTGCCCGTGGGATAGACAACGGACCAACATAAAAAGAAGTTGGATGTAGGGAAATTTAATACATACATGACCCCCCCCCCCCCCCATATGCTCTTTGTCGGTATAGCCCATCACGCGATCACGCAAGTGAACTGGAGCTATGCTCTTTGTCGGTATACCGTACCCCACGCGCGCGATCACGCAATTCATCACTTGTTATACTTATTATTAAGCCTATATGATATGCCAGGAGAAATATAATTCCATGCGCCCCCCCCCCCCTCCCCCACCTTCCCCTTAAAATCAGAAAACTAGTGTTATGTTTGTATTTAGGGCCCAGACAATAATAGCCTCAAAGAGCCCCATGTTTGTTCCCTAACTGGTTTATCCAGTCAAATAGGTATGTGGATGAGTCATCTTGCATCATTACACATTAGGAGGGTAGGGTGTGCAAAACCTTGTTACGTACAAGATTAGCCCAAAGCACCGTATGACCCATTACAGTCCGGATATAACTATTGTATCAACTGATCGCTGAAATAATTAATGAAGCAGTTTTAAAATAATTATACTTGCATTTTGTAACTGAGAAAGAAAACTCAGTAAAACAATAAATAAAGATTCCATCTTCTACAGGGTGTCCCAAAAGTCTATGCACGACTTTGAAGCTTGTATTTCACAAAATATAAGTCGTATTGAAAATATGAATCTATATTTAGAAAGAGGAGATGTGGGAAATACTTTTGATACCAAACATTAGAGTAACATCTGTTTGTAATGCCACCCTAGAAGTAAAATATGTATTACTGCAAAAATGTAATTTTATACTTTAAGGAGGAATAAAGTTCATAAATCCATACCTATTGAGATTAACAAAAAGACGGGTAGAGTTGGTTACACGGAAAGTGATCCGTCAGTTGTAATATTTAAGTTTTTACATTACAGTGATCCAATCATAATAACAAACTGTATCACACATACCACTCTTGCTTTTCTGTCCGCTGCTTTAATGTTTGTTTGATCTGAATCTTGTATGGAAACTTCTTCAAGTCCTTACGCATAATTCTGTGAACAGTTGATCTTTTAATCTTGTTTTCTGCAGAAAGTCTTTTGGCTACTGCATGTCTTATGACATCAATGTGACTTGTTGATCTACCAGTCTTTTTTCTACCACATCGAGACAAATCATGCACAGTTCCTGTGTTCAAAAATGTATCCACCAACTTCAGAATGGATATTCTTCCTGGTGCGAGTTTCACTTTAAAATATTTTCTGAACTTTTGTTGAGTAAGTTGAACTGAATTTGTTTCAGCGTAGAACTATACAATTTGTATTCGCTTATCTATGCTGTAAACCATCTTAAATGAAGACTTTTGCTGTGCAATGTTGTCTACTACGCCTATTTATGTTGTGAGTGACAGAGTTTGGTAATAACATTAATGTTGCAAGGTAAGCAGTGAACTGTGACTAATGCGCAACGTTGCTGCTTTCATTCATACCGTTAATTTATGCGCACCTGATTTTATCAACAATGTGTGGTACTTGGAATGTGTGGGTCTGGCGCACGGCCAAAAAACTATCAACCAGTTTTATAATGTTGTGGGTTCACCAATAGGATTGTGTTTGGTATCAAAATAATTTCCCAAATCTCTTCTATCAAACTATGGTTAAATTTATACCGTATGATTTATATTTTATGAGATATGACTCTTCAAAAACGTGCATAGACTTTTGGGACACCCTGTATTTTGATCTTTCACTAGGCTCATCAAATCGTAGGATAAATGTACAGAATTTGTTCATTAATCTTGCTTGTGCCACTGTTTAGGGGGGGGGGGTGGTCAACCAAACTCATGTTTTTTATATTTAAAATGGTATATGTTTCATATTTCTGTAAGTAAAATTTAAAAAATCCTGAACATTGCTTTTAGGATAATGTTTAAGATCTGTGTGGTATTAAGAAACAAAGCTGAGTCTGTAAGTACAAATATCAGTATAAATTATAATGTTGTTTGCTGGCATTCCTTCTTTCATAAATCCGAAGTGTACCTCCGCTGAATAAAACAGTTATAGGAAGCCTTTGTACAGAACAAGTTGAAATCATTTTAAAGTATTGTGTATACCTTAACAATGTGATAGTTCAAAGGCAATAATAACTGACTCCTTTCATGTGTAGGCCCTATTAGATCTTATGCATAAAGATTCAAAAGATCCATGTATCTCCTTGGTTGAATACAACAAGGGATGTGGGCACTTTAGGGCAACTATTTGTGGGGGCCCGTACTGGCAACATCTTCTGCCATTGGTATTTTGAGTTACCTTAATATGCAATCAATTCATGTACCCTTTTGGCTGAATAAACCATGGGTGTGGGGCCCTTTGGGCTAAAGCCCCATACAGCCAAATGTTGCTGTCACTGGTAATTATGTATCATATCGTGTTATAGTTCCAATGCAAAATGCTTAATCCATGTACTTTTTCTGCTGAATAAATTAGTTGCGGATTTGGGCCTTTATTGTGGCTCTTGTATGGGCCCTGTACAGGTGAATGTTGCTATATTTTGAAAATAAATGGAAAGGATTTATTTTATGAAGCAGCCCTACTTCCAATAGTTGCATATTTTTATTTTGTTCGCATAAGGTTGTAAATATCTCTCTCTCTCTCCCATGTCTGTATTTATTTTATTGTCTCTTGTTAACGCGTCACATTTTATTGTCTTCATAATTATAATTTTGTGTTAACGTGTATTTTTGTATGAAATGATTATAGTATGTTGCCAAAAAACTAATAACAAAGCTGCTGCCATATGTATTTTTGTATATCGTAACCTGCAATAGTTCCAATACAAAAAGATTAATCCATGTGCCACTTAGGCTGAATAAATTAGTCGGGGCCTTTCAGGGCTACTGTTTCGGGCCTCATACGTAAAAGGCGCTGTTGTTGATATTATTTGTATGGGGCCTGTCCTATTCTAAATCAAAACTTCTTTTGCTGAATATATCAGTGGGGGCATGTGCATCCTTTGGGGCTATACCGTCTGGAGCCCGCCTATCATGTAATAGTTCAAACCTACAAAGATTCATCCACGTATCTATTGGGCTGAATAAATCAGGATGATGGGCTTTTTGGGCTACTTTCTGGGGCCCAATACAGGAAAAAGTTGCTGTTATTGGTATTTTTGTATATCCTAACAACATATGTTTTTTAAATCTCTAACAGATTTATCCATGTATCTCTTTGGCTGAATAAATGAGTTGGGGCATGTGGGGTCTGTACTGTACAGTGTACAGGCAAATGAGTTGGTGCATGTGGGGCCCTTTAGAACGGGCTACTGTCTGGAGCCCGATACAAGCAAAAGTTGCTGTCAGTGTTATATTTTGTATCCTTACATGTATACTAATACTATTAGTAATTTACTATTCAAAAAGATTCATCCATGTACCTCTTCGGCTGAATAAATCAGTTGGGGCATGTGGGACCCTTTGGTGCTACTGTCTGGGGCCACACACAGGCAAAAGTTGCTGCCATTGCTATTTTTGTATATCCTTTCATATAATAGTTCCAATCCAAAAAGATTCATCCATGTACCTCTTCGGCTGAATAAATGTTGTGCACATTCACACATAGTTTAAAATCTAGCATTTTATTTCTGAAGTACAAATAAAATAGATTGAATACACAGCACCTAGTTCATAAATGACACAACTCTATATTAATGTCACGATGTGATTTTGGTTGCATTTTTGTATGATTTGTCAACGAGATGGTTTTATGAGACTGATGAATGCAAACATTTTGAAATAAAATATAGAGTGTAAAAATCCTATGATATTGTTTGTTTGTTTAAAAACTTAAAGTTTCAGATATATGCAATTTTCACTCATGAAATATTGTCGTAGTTTGCAATGTACAGCCTATTGAGTGTACCTATATATACAGTATATATATTCAAAAGAAATAAGTTCCCCTTTAGGGTTTCGCTTATATTTAAAAAATATATACATTGGGTTGAAATGGGTTTTCTGTCAAATTGTTATGAGGTTCATACCAATACTTGACCAAAATTTCAAATCAACAGGTTCTGTCGTGCTTGAGTGAGCTTGTATTGAATGACAGAATGTCCCATTTCAAAAGTTGTTAAAATAATGTTTAGTAGTGTGTGTATCCACCAAGTTGGTGTATCAATTGAAGACATCGATTTCTGATAGTGTTGTCTTGATGGACGACAATGCGCGCCCACATAGGAGAAGAGTTGCTAATCAGTTCTTGGAAGATGAAGGTATAGAGCGTTTGGTTTGGCCCGCGAACTCCCCATATCTCAACCCAGTCGAGCATCTGTGGGATCAGTTAAAGCGGGCCGTGGATCGTAGAGTGGATGATCACACTAATCTTGCTAACTTACGTCTTCTGGTACAACATGGGATGCCCTCCCACAGCATCGAGTGGCGCGCCTCATCAACACTATGAGATGTCGATGTCGGCAAGTCATACAACAACGGGGTGGATACACCCGCTACTAAACATTATTTTAGCAACTTTTGAAATTAAACGTTATTTTAGCAACTTTTGAAATGGGACATTCCGTCATTCAATACGTGCTCACTCGAGCATGACAGAACCTGTTGATTTGAAATTTTGGTCAAGTATTGGTATGAAGCACATAATCATTTGACTGAAAATCCTATTTCATTCCAGTGTATCGTTTGGGAAATATAAGGGAACCCCTAAAGGGGAACTTACTTCTTTTGAAGTGTTTATATTCACTGACTAAAAATATACATGTCAAAGTTTACTGTGAAAAATAGTTTCTTAAAAATTGCCAGGGGGGAACTTGAAATATTTTGTCAGTTGTTAGGGGGGAACCCGAAATAAATAACAGCAAATGGAGGGGGGATCTGAAAAAAAAATGTGAAAAAATGTGAAAAATGCCCATTCCCCCCCCCCCCCCTGCCATAAATAACGATCGCTCCCTAATTCTTCTTCTTTTTGGAAGGCCAGGGACCCCAGGCCCCTGGCTACGCTAATGGGAACCTATGGGCCCAGAATCCCCATTCCATTGTGCCCCGCTGTACAACATACACACAGGGCCTAGGTGTACGACTTTGCAGTGCTCTAAACCGGGGCTCTAAAAGTGTGCGTCTTTGTTGAACGATGAATTCGTAAACAGCATAAATCTAGTAGCGCAACCTATTCCTACCGGCCCATGCTGGCGGTGATCTTGTAAACAGTCTAAATCTGCGCTGAGAACCAGAATGGTGTAAACTTTCTTAGCTATTTTAGAATAGTAATTAAATTCTCTTTCATTAAATTAGGGCCGGCCTAGGGTAAAAAAATCACCTCCACCGTAGGGCTGGCTGCAATTTCAATGACGGGGCATTGAATTATAACGTATCGGACAAGTGTTACGATTGTTCTACTCCATCGACTGGTGGACTGGACATGCTGGAGAAATAAAGGTAACACGTTTAGCATTGTCTACTTTTGGCGTATGCAAACAGATAAATCTGTGCCACTGGCGATGTTCAAAGCGCGCGGACAATGACGTTTTTATTTTTAAATTAATAAATAAGCTTATATTATTTGCGTTTCAAGGTGTTGGTGTTGTACATCATAATAATACATGCACTGTAGTCCGGAAATAATTTTATTCTGATAGATTAAGCCAGATAGAGCTTGAGGCGTACGGGATGCAACCCGGGGCCGGGGCTACAACTTAAATACAAATAGGTTCTGATCTACGATGTCATGGCATGGAGGTCCAATAGTAGGCCTAGACTAAGCTAGCCTATAGCCTAGCTTCACTTTTAATATTATTATTATCAAACATTTCTGGTATAATATAAAGTTTGATGGTTAGTTGTCACTTTTCGTGTCCACCTTTCATGATCAAATGGCTATATTTATCAAAATGCTAAATTGTACAAGAAATGGTGCAAGCTTCGACTTTCAATGCTAAGAATTGCAGTAGGCCTAGGCCCTTTTTTAAGGAAACTTGAAATACTAGAAATATAAATATCTGTAAAAGCTGAAATGTTCGCGGTTGTTTTATTTGTGCGCTTTTTCGCGCAATGTATTTTTACGCTAACATCATAATGCAAAAATATTGTTTCCAGAAGGTCGTCCAGAAACTTCTATATGAATATGATATCAAAATGCGCGAAAATATCTTTACGCAAAAATATTGGCTTTTACAGTAGCAAAGACTTGACAGTTTAGTATATTTGGCCATCACAAGACAGTGACGTTACTGGATATTCTACTAATTGCAGCATACAACATAGGTGCCTAGGCACTGGCATTAAGCGCACGAGAGTTGTAAGACAAAGATACATGTAAATATTTGGCCTACGTGTGCTTAAAAAGATGCCTTTAAAGTTACGTCACTGTCCAGAGGAAGCCAAATAATCCATTGATCCTTTTCTGATACATTGTGGGATCCAGAACGGGGCAGATTTTGTCCCTTTTCAATTCCAAAATGCAACAAATGGATAATCACAGGATTTTGTTTCTCGATTCATGACAAACCTTTTATTCTATACGAATAATGAATGTTTATGAGTGTCCGCCTCGTTGAATGGAACATTGCATCTTTCACCTCATGAAAATATTCTTTCCATTGCACGAATGAAAAACATTAATTATTTGTTTTAAACAACATCTAAGAAAATGATTGTCATTTGAAAGATTTATTTATTCAGAGATTTATTTATAGTTGTGGGCATACGTGTAGGCCTAATCGCGTTACGGCTGCTGAACGTCTTACCGTGCAATGTATCGTAGGGGTCGATGCATGGCAAATCGTGCAATGGAGCAGATATTTAATCACACATGACCTATATTTCTCCAATGAAATAACAATGATTTTGTATAAAGTATTATAATGGTTTTACATTCGTGCAATGGAACAAATATTTTCATGAAGTGAAAGATGGAATGTTCCATTCAACGAGGCGAGTTGAATGGAACATTCCATCTTTCACCTCAAGAATATATTTGTACCATTCGCACTCATAAACATGTTTATTCATTATTTGTATAATAGCCACCAATTGGATGTGCGCGTTGGTCAGCCCAAACAGACAAAAGTGCTTTAGTTATTTGCAGCAGACTATGATAATTTTATCCTCATTTTGTTCCATTTCTGTAGATTGGTGAGCTATGTGGAAGACCAGACTGGTTTTACAGCTTGTGTTGTGAACTTTTTATGATCCCCCAGACCTAGCAGTCATGTTCAAATGGATGGGTCTTGAAAAGTGAGTATGATTGAATTCCTGCTAACACCACTACCGGTACTTGGCTACATGCAAGGCCCATATTGTCTTCTTGGCCACCAACCAAGAAAGGAAAAAGAAAGACATTTGCTTTGCATTTTTTTGCATGGTACAGAATTGTCAATATTTATCCAAATGCCTGGTCATTTAAGGGGGGACTCAATTTAAGGAAGTTTTGGTCTTGATTTTTTGAATTTTGTGGGTGCTGTATTAATTTATTGAACTATTAATCAAATCCATGAAAGGTATACATTTCTGGAAGGGAAATGGATCAGAGAATCCAAATTTGGCATCAATTTTGACCAAAAATGTTGATTTTTTTTGAGAAAATTACAAAATTCACTTTTTTGACTCTTTTATTTTTAAACAAAGCTAACAAAATATATTTGAGTAAAATATGCCCAAATCACTGGATTATGATGTAAATACACTAACTTAAATGAAAATTTCAAAAAATGTTAGATTAGGTTACACAAAAAAAAATTGTCCCTAAGTTTATAGTTTATTTACAGCATAATCAAGCGATTTTTTTTTTTTTTCTTTCTCAAAATTATTTTTGTTAGCTTTTTGGTCAAAATTGATGCTGAATTTCAGATCCATTTCCTCTCTAAAAAAGTCATAGTTCAATAATTACAGCACTCTCACAATTCAAAAAGTAACTTCCTTGAGTCCCCCCTTAAAAAAAAAGTTATTTAAAATTATTTATTTGCCAAGAAAAAAGTATGTTTCCAATGTTTGGTAAAATAACTATGCTAAGGGGACAAGAAAAAAATAACAGAAACCTGTTGTACGGGCCTGACCTGTTGTACGGGCCTGACCGGCCCATTTCTTTTCAAAAATCTAGAAAATGTAGGGTACTTTTTGAATATATTAATACTATTTTTTTAATAATTTGTTAATATTTTTGAATTTGTTCAATTTTTTTCAAAATTTAAACAAAAAACACCTGCCTGACCATACATGAGAGGGCCGCTTACCACCCAAAATACATGAGAGGTCCGTTTACCACCCAACAGGTTCAATCTTTGTTCAAAATGTAAACAAAAAACACCTGCCCGACCATACATGTGAGGGCCGTTTGCCCATACAACAGGATTGGGTGGTAAAGTATTAAAATAGAAAGTATTGGGAAAAAGATGAAGAGAAACAAAATGCATCTTAGGGTGAGCTGTATGTGTTATTGCTTATAATTTGTTTGCCCCCCCCCCCCCTCCCTAAAAAAATCAATGTAGGCCTAGTTAAAATTAGAAAGAAATTGACAATTTTATCATAAAAAGGCCTTTTTTGTGCTTTACAGACATTTTCGTACTAATAAGATTAAATTAGACTGGGGAAGAAACAACTTTGTGCAACCCTGCTGATAACTTACTAATAATAATCATTGTTCTTGTTTGTTCTCTTTACAGGGTGCAGCCGGGGCGCAGCTGATACATGTACATGAAAGTATGTGTTAACAGATTTTTGACCCAAAATTGGCCACGACAGATGATCAAAACCACCAAGTGAATATCAGACACTGCATGTTTACAAAACTATAGCTATAGTTCATTTACTACAGGAAATAGGAATGAGCATGACCTTCACTATAATCAGTTCAATAACTTGTGGATCATTGAATGATCCCACACGTTCTATGCGTCTGTTTGCACCGCATCATTACACTGTGGATTGGGAGTTCAAATATTTCAACATTTCGATGAAGGCGACTAGAACGGAGTCAACTAGAGCAAACATTTCTAAAGTTAGTCCAAGTCCAAGATGAAGGCGAAGTCTATAAACCTTTACATCTGTTTATACCTTTGTGTGAATAAATGAAGTCAATCATTTAAACTATTGTCTTGGGTGACTTACATGTTTGTCTGACAATCAATTCCAAATTGGTGAACATTTTGAGGCTTGTATTTGCCTGTGCGCAAAAAGAATCTATGTGGTTGTGCATAGTTATTGGTGGAATTGTGCATTTGCGCATTATAAGCAGTGTATCAGCGAGCTAGTAGTATTCCATTTTGGCCAGCGGACAAATATTGGCCTCACAATGTTCGCCAATTTTTTGGAACTGTATTTTAAAAGCTCTAGCAAATAAAGCCGCACTGCACACATTCAATATTCACATTAGAAAGTCCTTACAACAATGTTTGCACTCTTTCTGCAAGTGGTGCCCAGTGTACATGGCCACTAGGTCTCACATTTTTCTTCTTCTTTTTTTTTGGGGGGGGGGGGGGGGATAATTTCAAGGCCACTTAACAAATTTATGATGACAAGAAAAGGTAAAATAACAATTGTCCCAACACAATATTAATTTAATGCAGGGGTTAGAGACAGTGGCTGCACCAGCATCAACATTTTTATTGTTGCGGGGGGGGGGGGGCAAAAAACCCACATGTGAACATTCGGGTTTTTTAATTAGATATTTCGGTCAAATTTCAAGTTTGTTTAAGTAGCAGAGAGCAGGGCGTGTATACCCTTGTGGCAGGTTCGCCCACCACGTTATTCTCATTGTTGCGGCCACATGTTGAATTTAACTAGCACGCAATATATTCCGCTGTTTGTTGCAAGCTTTCCATGGTAACCTGGCAGATCTCTGTGTGTAGTTTGTCAAATGATCATCTAAAAAAACAATAGTGGATTTCTTCCATTTTTGATATTGATTTTTTTTTCTTTCTAAAGATATTTGTACAGAAGGTTTTAAGATGCTTTGGTTGCTAGCCCGAACTTTGTTTTCTATTCTACATGAAAGGTCATCCTTAAAATTGTCACATTCCAAAGTTTGAGTTGCATCAGGGGTCGCATTCTGACGCGTCAGGTTTCAAATTCGATCAAAATTAAAGGGACCCCTTAAATTTGACGATTTATGGAAATGGAAACCTTAAGAAATTCTGTAAATTACATATCCATCCTTTGCTCACAATATAAATTCATTAAAACTTTCCGTAAAATGTTCAAATACCCAAATTTCAGGACCCATCAATTTCTATTTTTTTGAAGTCCTACGGGGGTCCTGAAAAATGTCATGGGACCTCTCACATTTTTGATCCAGTGCTATCCTTGAGTTGCATTAAACTTTAATGGTTCTTAGTTTAGAAGCACAAGGTCACAAGAAATTTGCCCATTGAGTAGTAAACTAACTAGCTGGTGGGTAACCACCATTGGCAGTAATTCACCACACTTAAGCCGATAATTTATAAATGGACCATTTCTGGCCCCTAAGATTGCGATAAAATGCGATAAAAATGGGGATTTTTCTGAAAAACAAATTATAGACTCTATTTACACGGCAGCCATTTTCTAAAATTTGCCACACAAGCCTCGTTCCCGTTTGGTCTATCTGCGCCTTGGCGCACTCGATAGAACCAGAGGGAAGCGTGGTACCAACGCGTGTGGCGTACGGATCCTCGCGCAATGCGAAAGAAGTCACGCAGGCTCAGGTAAACATAACGGGAACGAGGCTTAGAAAATGGCTGCTGCGCGAATAGGGTCTATACATTTCCAAGTTGGGTTCACTTTGGTTGTGCACGCAGTGCAGTGCATGCTGTTCATTTGTGTGTGCTTATGCAATTAAGACTGCATGCGAAAACCTATGCATGCACTGGGCGCTTACTAAATGTAGGTACATATTTTTTGCATGCATGCGGCACGCACATAATGTTCCAAATATTCCCTTGTACCGTAAGTTGTAGCACGCATCTACAAAGTTCATGCTACAAGCTTAAAATCGTAAAAAAGGGTTCTTTGAAATAGGGGCAGGTCTACTGCCATTATTTCCGAGTTTTCTGATTTTAAGGGGAAGGTGGGGGGGGGGGGGGGGCTGGGGTGGTGGCATGGAAGGGCGCATGGAATTATATTTCTCCTGGCATATCATATAGGCTTAATAGTATAACAAGTGATGAATTGCGAGATCGCGCGCGTGGGGTACGGTATACCGACAAAGAGCATAGCTCCAGTTCACTTGCGTGATCGCGTGGGCTATACCGACAAAGAGCATAGCTCTGGTTAACCAGCTTCGCCTCCTACTTAGGGACCGTTCATTATTTATGGTGGAGGGTGGGGGGGGGGGGGGGGGGGGGGGGTAAACTATAGGGGGGGTCATGTATGTATTAAATTTCCCTACATCCAACTTCTTTTTATGTTGGTCCGTTACGGTCTATCCCACGGGCAAAATGGGGAAAAAAATCGTACAAAATGAAGGAATTCGGCTCACACGGGTTCTTTGAAATAGGCGCAGGTCTACTGCCATTATTTCCGAGTTTTCTGATTTTAAGGGGAAGGTGGGGGAGGGGTGGGGGGTGGGGGTGGTGGCATGGAAGGGCGCATGGAATTATATTTCTCCTGGCATATCATATAGGCTTAATAGTATAACAAGTGATGAATTGCGTGATCGCGCGCGTGGGGTACGGTATACCGACAAAGAGCATAGCTCCAGTTCACTTGCGTGGGCTATACCGACGAAGAGCATAGCTCTGGTTAACCAGCTTCGCCTCCTACTTAGGGATCGTTCATTATTTATGGTGGAGGGTGGGGGGGGGGGGGGGGGGGGGTCATGTATGTATTAAATTTCCCTACATCCAACTTCTTTTTATGTTGGTCCGTTGTCTATCCCACGGGCAAAATGGGGAAAAAAATCGTAAAAAAGGGTTCTTTGAAATAGGGGCAGGTCTACTGCCATTATTTCCGAGTTTTCTGATTTTAAGGGGAAGGTGGGGGAGGGGTTGGGGGTGGTATGGAAGGCGGGGGGGGGGGGGGGGGGCATGGAATTATATTTCTCCTGGCATATCATATAGGCTTAATAGTATAACAATTGATGAATTGCGTGATCGCGCGCGCAGTGGGGTACGGTAGGCCTATACCGACAAAGAGCATAGCTCCAGTTCACTTGCGTGATCGCGTGGGCTATACCGACAAAGAGCATAGCTCTGGTTAACTAGCTTCGCCTCCTACTTAGGGACCGTTCATTATTTATGGTGGAGGGTGGGGGGGGGGGGGGGGGGGTAAACTATAGGGGGGGGGGGGTCATGTATGTATTATATTTCTCCTGGCATATCATATAGGCTTAATAGTATAACAAGTGATGAATTGCGTGATCGCGCGCGCAGTGGGGTACGGTATACCGACAAAGAGCATAGCTCCAGTTCGCTTGCGTGATCGCGTGGGCTATACCGACGAAGAGCATACCTCTGGTTAACCAGCTTCGCCTCCTACTTAGGGATCGTTCATTATTTATTGTGGAGGGGGGGGGGGGGGGTCATGTATGTATTAAATTTCCCTACATCCAACTTCTTTTTATGTTGGTCCGTTGTCTATCCCACGGGCAAAATGGGGAAAAAAATCGTAAAAAAGGGTTCTTTGAAATAGGGGCAGGTCTACTGCCATTATTTCCGAGTTTTCTGATTTTAAGGGGAAGGTGGGGAGGGGGGGGGGGGGGGGGGGTGGGGTGGTGGCATGGAAGGGCGCATGGAATTATATTTCTCCTGGCATATCATATAGGCTTAATAGTATAACAAGTGATGAATTGCGTGATCGCGCGCGTGGGGTACGGTATACCGACAAAGAGCATAGCTCCAGTTCACTTGCGTGATCGCGTGGGCTATACCGACAAAGAGCATAGCTCTGGTTAACCAGCTTCGCCTCCTACTTAGGGACCGTTCATTATTTGTGGGGGGGGGGGGGGGGGTAAACTATAGGGGGGGTCATGTATGTATTAAATTTCCCTACATCCAACTTCTTTTTATGTTGGTCCGTTACGGTCTATCCCACGGGCAAAATGGGGAAAAAAATCGTACAAAATGAAGGAATTCGGCTCACACGGGTTCTTTGAAATAGGCGCAGGTCTACTGCCATTATTTCCGAGTTTTCTGATTTTAAGGGGAAGGTGGGGGAGGGGTGGGGGGTGGGGGTGGTGGCATGGAAGGGCGCATGGAATTATATTTCTCCTGGCATATCATATAGGCTTAATAGTATAACAAGTGATGAATTGCGTGATCGCGCGCGTGGGGTACGGTATACCGACAAAGAGCATAGCTCCAGTTCACTTGCGTGGGCTATACCGACGAAGAGCATAGCTCTGGTTAACCAGCTTCGCCTCCTACTTAGGGATCGTTCATTATTTATGGTGGAGGGTGGGGGGGGGGGGGGGGTAAACTATAGGGGGGGGGGGTCATGTATGTATTAAATTTCCCTACATCCAACTTCTTTTTATGTTGGTCCGTTGTCTATCCCACGGGCAAAATGGGGAAAAAAATCGTAAAAAAGGGTTCTTTGAAATAGGGGCAGGTCTACTGCCATTATTTCCGAGTTTTCTGATTTTAAGGGGAAGGTGGGGGAGGGGTTGGGGGTTGGGGGTGGTATGGAAGGCGGGGGGGGGGGGGGGGGGCGCATGGAATTATATTTCTCCTGGCATATCATATAGGCTTAATAGTATAACAAGTGATGAATTGCGTGATCGCGCGCGCAGTGGGGTACGGTAGGCCTATACCGACAAAGAGCATAGCTCCAGTTCACTTGCGTGATCGCGTGGGCTATACCGACAAAGAGCATAGCTCTGGTTAACTAGCTTCGCCTCCTACTTAGGGACCGTTCATTATTTATGGTGGAGGGTAGGGGGGGGGGGGGGTAAACTATAGGGGGGGGGGTCATGTATGTATTATATTTCTCCTGGCATATCATATAGGCTTAATAGTATAACAAGTGATGAATTGCGTGATCGCGCGCGTGGGGTACGGTATACCGACAAAGAGCATAGCTCCAGATCACTTGCGTGATCGCGTGGGCTATACCGACGAATAGCATAGCTCTGGTTAACCAGCTTCGCCTCCTACTTAGTGATCGTTCATTATTTATGGTGGAGGGTGGGGGGGGGGGGGGTAAACTATAGGGGGGGGGGGGTCATGTATGTATTAAATTTCCCTAATTTCTGATTTTAAGGGGAAGGTGGGGGAGGGGTTGGGGGGTTGGGGGTGGTATGGAAGGCGGGGGGGGGGGGGCGCATGGAATTATATTTCTCCTGGCATATCATATAGGCTTAATAGTATAACAAGTGATGAATTGCGTGCTCGCGCGCGTGGGGTACGGTATACCGACAAAGAGCATAGCTCCAGTAGCTCCAGTTCACTTGCGTGATCGCGTGGGCTATACCGACAAAGAGCATAGCTCTGGTTAAACCAGCTTCGCCTCCTACTTAGGGACCGTTCATTATTTATGGTGGAGGGGGGGGGGGGGGGGTAAACTATAGGGGGGGTCATGTATGTATTAAATTTCCCTACATCCAACTTCTTTTTATGTTGGTCCGTTGTCTATCCCACGGGCAAAATGGGGAAAAAAATCGTACAAAAGTAAAGAAATTCGGCTCACACGGGTTCTTTGAATTGTAAGTATAAATGCAAAATCTTATTGAATTTTGATATTCCGTTTTGGAGATGTGGTCATTTGAAACAGCGTATCGCCATATGTACATTTGTATTTTTCGCGTGTTTTTTAAAACTATCTCTCCATGAATGCCGTGGGCAAAATGTGCACGTGAAGTGCTATCTTCAGTAGATAGCATGCTGGTGCATTGGCAAGTTTTGTGTTTTTATACTGTATGAAGTCATTGAAACTTTTCAAAATATGAACAATATAAGAATATAAACCCATTTTGCTCGAAGGATAAGCATTTTAAGTGATAAATTACTCTGCTCTACCATGTTTTTAGCCGGAAGCTTGTAACTCCCCCGACCACCCCACCGTATTTCAAATAATGTCGCATTTTCCTATTAAAGGCGGGTTTTTGTACTGCTAAAATATGAATATTAAAGTTTTTGTGATACCATTTTGGGTCTAATATACCAATATTTCTGCTATTTAAGGATTACAATATGACATGAAATTGCTTTAGAATGGTTTGAAACCTCGGTATTATGAATTACATCTTTATTATATTTTGAATGGTGTCTGTAAAGGTATTTGCAATGACAAAATATCATGATTTATGTATTTTATCCACTGCTTTTTGTGTATATTAACCGTTGGGTCATCATTGTCATATTGACCCTGTCATTTCCTAACTTCTGTGCTTTTTGGTGGTTATGACGACTTAGCACGTGGGCCTACCTAGACCTAGTTAAAAAAAACAACAAAAAAAACAACAACAACAACACAGCTTATATAGGGCTAATGTCCAGGTCATTTAGGGAGCAGTTCCATTTGTACGCGATAAAATTGCGAGAATGTTCCGGGCCCCGATGAGTTTTTTATCAGGCCCCGATGAGATTTTTAGCGCGTACAGTTGCGAGTAGCAAAGGATTATTTATCGAGTAGCGTATTACTGCTTGTTTAAATATAACGAAAGATAAGTGGTCGGTATGTAAATAGAGCTTCGGGTTATTTATTCTAGTTTTCGTCCCATCGTAGCGCGTACCCGATACTTTCTCGCAACGGTCTCATTATGGTAGTCCGTTCTGAACTAATTAACGAAACACAAATGGTAATTAACATCAAAGTCGTTAAACTTTATACTTTAATAACTTCAAGTCGGAATAAAATCCCCAATTCACTATAAACATGCTAAGGTCTGTCTAACTACATGTATATTCCCGGGAAGGTTATACCGATTATAAAAGTAGTACTATGCAGTTAGTGCGCAAGGAGGCAATGTTGCAAATGATGTCATTTAGCATCTCATTATTATAAATTGAAATGTATTCCAATAGTCAATACTGAATTATATTATTTATATCTCCTGGCTACTAGCCATATAGCTATGTCGCCAAGTAAAGACCACATACCCATAATTATCTTTCGATAGTACACATGGAACCACTTTTAAATGTCTTGTCTCAAGTACTCTGGCAGGTTCAAAACATTGGTGCATTAAATAGTGTTTTGTGACCTGTGTTTTGTTCAATGTATTGTAAATATAACACAGCATTCACGACTTTATACCATTACCATAATGTACGATGAATAACAAGCCATTTTGTTTACTCAAGAAAGTGTGCAAGTCTTTTATTTATTTATTTATTGGAACCGGCAATAATCGGCAATAGAACCAGAAAGGCGATTAACGGTTTGCGCCGTGAACCTTGTTGGGTTATACACATCATTGTGAAGCAATCTTTTTCAGGTGCGGTGGCATTGTTTGGTATTACAAAAGGTCAAATGTCGTGGCTCATCGACTACGATCGATAAACTAGCGGTAACTTTTCGCGAGTAGAAACAGGGGGGATTAAAAACTGACCGATTGAAACTTAGCAATTATTAGCGTTTACTTTTTGCAGTGCCCCAGCAGAAACACACTCTTAGTGTACTGTGGGTGTAGAATAGATGTATTACCTTTATGAATGTATTGCCGCCATTAGTATGTACCTATGGCATTACCCTGAATAGTTTTGCAAATTGCTAATATACCATTTGACTTGAATGTTTCAAGTGAAGTGTTTACAAACTCTCACAAACCCTTAAAAAGGGTGGCATGCGACTGAAACTGAGAGGAAAATGATTTTTAATCAGAAAATGCTTCACTGGGCTGTGTCCACTGATCAACATATTATGCAAAATAGCTAGTTAATTATGCAAATCGGAGCCAAATAATCTAATTACTTGTCAAAGTTGTGATAGAATCATTGCACTTTGACCAAGTTGTGAGGAAAAAGTATGTGAAGTACTGTGCACAATGCATTTTGTATGAGCAAAAGATTGGCAGAAATGACATATTCATGAGCACAATGTTTGTAACATGAAAACAATCTGATTTCCATAAACAACAAAAAACATTGATCAGTAGATAGCACCAAAACATACCCAAATGCATTTTCTAATTTATCCACCTTAATATAGGCAGCAAATAAAGCCGGCCAGCATGTACCTATTATTGCTACATGAACATCATACATTGCAGGCACTGAAGTTACAAGTGAAGTATGACATTGTTCTGGGTGTGACACTGGCTCTTTCAAACCCAGGAGCATTTGAAGAGAGCTATAAGGCATAAAAAGTAGTGTGTCATTGAGTGACAGCATGCCAAACTGCCCAAAAAGAGGGTCTTTGGGTGACATGATTGAGACTGTGAGACTGTGTCTCAAGGGATCTTTTGAAGAGCGATTTTTCAATGTTTTGCATACAAAAAACCAACTTGTGGGATTAGAGTATAATTACCAATTTTCCAAAATGTGAAGTTTTTTAATGAGAAAAGTCTAATTTTTCTCAAAAGTGTATGGGTCTTTTAAGGTGACAGTGGCTAAATTTCCACAAAACATAGGGTCACTTTTTTGCACAAGAATTCAAACTAAATATAAAGCACTATTTTTAAAATATTGATTTCAAAAGTTTCAAAATTATGGTATTTAGCTATGGGGTATTTTACTAGGGAAGGGGGTAGTGTAGGAAAGGATGGAGGAAGTGCCAAGTGTAAATACATTTGGTACTGCGACAAGGCTTACTATACTATTGATTTGAGAATGTGGCAACATTTGTCATGTCATTTGATCAAGTTTGAAAAGGCCGCAATTTGAGGGAAATAGAGGATAAAAACAGCCTGCCAACCAACATAAAAAATTGCTCAGAAAAAAATGTTGTCACCATTTTTTGTTAAAGCAGTTCCAACCAGTGGAATCATATCTATACATGATATATGTACACGGTATGGGGTGTTGGCCATCTCCATTTTTAAATATAGTGTGAAATTTTGCCCCAAAACTCGTATTTACCCGTTGTAATCAAAATATTGTTTTTAAAGATATCTCTATATATTATCTATTAATATATATCTCGCATATTTTCTTAAAACCTATCGACTTCAAAAACTTTTACTATGAGACGACTTCTAGTACAGCAAATCAACGAAATGGTGGAAAACATCATCAACGATCGAGACATTAGAGCCACAGGGCCAGAGTGCATAATGTTACAAAATCCAATTTCATGATTTAAAAATGTGATTTATTGCAAGCTTTTCACCTCATCTCAGCTTTGCACCAATGCTCACAATTTAAGTAGAACGTTTCACTGGATTATACGTTTCTGCTCAGAATGTTCTAACTTGTTCGGGTTATAAAGACTCACAAAACCACCCAAAATGTATGAATATGGAGAGAAAAAAATTCCAGCTTGCTACGCTCGCTATTACTATAATTTCAGACAATAAAAATAAGGGGCATCATAAAATTATTAGCCGTCTTGCCAACGTATCTATGAACAAAATTCCAAAGGTTAAGACAGCCCCTTAAGTATCGTACAAGTTGATTTTTTCGGGGGGGGGGGGGGGTTGTGTAAAAAAACTACTGGTTAGCAGGGGGGCGGTCATGTAATTTTCAGTTTCAGCTGTGGGGGGGGGGGGGGGTAGGTAATTTTAACATACGAGACTAGAATTTGTCCCAACCCCCCCCCCCCCCCCCCTGCACCATAAATAATGAACGATCCCTAACACTGATTTTCCTCAAACATGGAGATTTTCATATCATAATGAAAGATCATATTTTTCTGATTAACATATTGAAATTTGACGGTACAAATCGGTATGATTATCGGAGAAATCGATGAAATAACATCCAATTACCGCAAAATGTGGTTAACCACCATTAGAATTATGCAACTCAGACGTTGGAAAGGATGACCTTTCATGATCATGTAGAATAGAAAACTTCAAGCTGAAAATCCGGACATCTAGCTTTAAAGGTTCAATTTCATTATGGAGGGTGTCAAATAAAAGCTGGGGATTGTCAGCTACAAAATGTAGCCTACAACATAATATTATGAGTGAATACAAATCAAGAATAACACACATTTTGAGTGTAA
Source organism: Ophiura sarsii (assembly GCA_035610835.1). NCBI lineage: Eukaryota > Metazoa > Echinodermata > Ophiuroidea > Amphilepidida > Ophiuridae > Ophiura > Ophiura sarsii. The sequence continues at coordinate 33,131,360 of CM069449.1, forward strand.
AACATCTATTCTCTTTGGTCTAAAATTCAATTCTAGATTCAAAATAAAACAGCACTTACTATCTGGGGTTTTCACAGTAGACCACAAAAGAATTGTTAAATTTTGTGATTTCCTTTTGAAGGATATTAACAATTCTATTATGTCTCGATGTGTAATTGTTTCGGAACTGCATACATCCATTTGCAACATGCGATATTGTATCGTATGGGTTCCTACACAAAGGGCAGGACTTGCTGACTTGAGGAAACATGACATGAAGCAAAGAATTAGACTCACCTATTTGCAGTCTGGCCTTGGGGATAAATTTAACCAAATCATCACTTAAATCACCATTCTTTAAATGCTCCATTGAGCATTTATAGTCTATCTTCTCAAGATCAGCAAGTCTGCCCTGTGATACATACATACACCCTGGCCCTACATAGGCCTACATACAATAGACTTTGCTATAGCGCCATTCCAAATGATCACAGTGCATTAAATACAACAATGCATAAAACATAAAATATATACAATACAATATAGATACAAGATGGTGTATTAACTCCTATAGGAGTGGGCTATAGAGGTCATTTTTATGTCATAGTTTTTTCAGATCATGTTTGCTACTTTTTTTGATGACTTTATGCGCACTGACAACATTTTCAACAACAAAAAAATGAATTAAAAAAAAGCGAAATCCAGGGCCCTGGCCAAAAAACACACCCAGAATCAGCCATTTTGGAAAAAACACACACAGTATTTTAATCATAACTCAGTCATTTTTGTTCTAATTGATTTGATTTAGGTGGCAATACCCATGTTTTAGGGGACAAGGTTTAATTGTCTCATATAAACCCATTTATTTTCTTGTCAAACATGGGTTTTGCCACCAAAATCAAATTGATTGGACTAAAAATGATTGAGTTATGATTTTTTTGGCCGGGGCACCCTGGATTTCCCTTTTTTATTTTGTTGTTGCATGAAAATGTTGTCAGTCCGCATAAGGTCATCAAAAACTCAAGTAGCACTAAGCATGATTTCTCCTGGAATATCATATAGGCTTAGTATAACAGGTGATAACTTGCGTGATCGCGCGCGTGGGCTACGGTTAGTACAACAAATCATACTTTGTCATCAGTTGGTATTATTCATCATAGGGCATTTTGCATGTTTCACTATCTGTCCCCATCTTGGTAGGGAAGAAAAAAACAGAAAAAACACCAACGTATGGGTTTCCTGTACTAGGCTACGGTATACCGACAAAGAGCATAGCTCTAGTTCACTTGCGTGAGCGCGTGGGCTATACCGACGAAGAGCATAGCTCTAGTTAACCAGCTTCGCCTCCTACTTATTCCATAGGATTTTTAAACAATTTCTGTACCTGTCCCAAAACGCACTATGTAGTCATTATGGGAGCAAGCAACTAATTAACAGGCTGGGATAACTGTCCCCCACCCCACCGTATTTCAAATAATATCGCATTTTCCTATTAAAAGGCGGGTTTTTGTACTGCAAAAATATAAATATTAAAGTTTTTGTGATACCAACACATTGGTTTAAGCAAAAAAAAGTCGAATGTATTAAATTTCCCTACATCCAACTTCTTTTTATGCTGGTCCGTTGTCTATGGGCAAAATGGGGGCAAAATCGTAAAAAAGCGAAGAAATTCGGCTCACACGGGTTCTTTGAAATAGGCGCAGGCCTACTGCCATTATTTTCGAGTTTTCTTATTTTAAGGGGGGAGGGGGGGGGGGGCATGGAAGGGGGGCGCATGGAATTCTAAATCTCCTGGCATATCATATAGGCTAGGCTTGACAGTATAGGCTAGGCTTGACCGTGGGCTACGGTATACCGACAAAGAGCATAGCTCTAGTTCACTTGCGTGATCGCGTGGGCTATACCGACGAAGAGCATAGCTAGCTCTAGTTAACCAGCTTCGCCCGCTACTTATTCCATAGGATTTTTATAAACAAATCTGTACCTGTCCCAAATCGCACTGTGTAGTCATTATGGGAGCAATCAACTAATTAACAGGCTGGGATGCACGGTGGCGGTAAATCGGTGGATAAAATTATAATAAAGCTCAAATCATCCCGGGTTTTTTTACAAATTTCACGTACATATTCCACACAACACATAAATATAACATTCGATCGAGAGTATAGCTGATGCGTCGATCTCGCACATGTTTCTGCTTGATATGAACTATATATATAATTGCTGTACTCAATTTTTGGCCGGAAGTGGATTTCCATACTGCATTAGTTGCGTGCGCCCGTTAAGAACGCGTGTTTGTTCAAAATCATATAAATCTTATACCAATGTTTTCAGTGTTAAATTGTAAGTATAAATGCAAAATTTTATTTTGGAGATATGGTCATTTGAAACAGCGTATCGCCATATGTACATTTGTATTTTTTACGCGTGTTTTCTTAAACAATCTCCATGCATGCCGCGTGCAAAATGTGCACGTGAAGTGCTATCTTCAGTAGATAGCATGCTGGTGCATTGGCAAGTTTTGTGTTTTTATACTGTATGAAGTCATTGAAACTTTTCAAAATATGAACAATATAAGATTATATAAACCCATTTTGTTCGAAGGATAAGCATTTTAAGTGATAAATTACTCTGCTCTATACCATGTTTTGAGTCGGAAGCTTGTAACTCCCCCCCCCCCCCCCCCCCCCCCACCCACCGTATTTCAAATAATGTCGCATTTCCCTATTAAAAGGCGGGTTTTTGTACTGCTAAACTATGAATATTAAAGTTTTTGTGATACCAAAACATTGTTTTAAGCAAAAAGAAGTCGAATGTATTAAATTTCCCTACATCCAACTTCTTTTTATGTTGGTCCGTTGTCTATCCCACGGGCAAAATGGGGACAAAATCGTAAACAAGTGAAGAAATTCGGCTCACACGGGTTCTTTGAAATAGGCGCAGGCCTACTGCCATTATTTTCGAGTTTTCTGATTTTAAGGGGGAGGGGGGCATGGAATTCTGTTTCTCCTGGCATATCATATAGGCTTAATAGAATAACAAGTGATGACTTGCGTGATCGCGCGCGTGGGCTACGGTATACCGACAAAGAGCATAGCTCTAGCCTTCACTTCAAATAATGTCGCATTTTCCTTGTATTATTAAAAGGCGGGTTTTTGTACTGCTAAAGGCGGGTTTTTGTACTATTAAAGTGTTTGTGATACCAAAACATTGGTTTAAGCAAATGTATTAAATTTCCCTACATCCAACTTCTTTTTATGTTGGTCCGTTGTCTATGGGCAAAATGGGGAGAAAATCGTAAAAAAGCAAAGAAATTCGACTCACACGGGTTCTTTGAAATAGGCGCAGGCCTACTGCCATTATTTTCGAGTTTTCTGATTTTAAGGGGGGAGGGGGGGGGGCATGGAAGGAGGCGCATGGAATTCTATTTCTCCTGGCATATCATATAGGCTTTAGTATAACAAGTGGTGGCTTGCGTGATCGCGCGCGTGGGGTACGGTATACCGACAAAGAGCATAGCTCTAGTTCACTTGCGTGATCGCGTGGGCTATACCGACAAAGAGCATAGCTCTGGTTAACCAGCTTCGCCTCCTACTTATTCCATAGGATTTGTATAAAAAAATCTGTACCTGTCCTAAATCGCACTATGTAGTCATGGGAGCAAGCAACTAATTAACAGGCTGGGATGCACGGTGGCGTTAAATCGGTGGATAAAATTATAATAAAGCTCAACTCATCCTGGTTTTTTTACAAATTTCACGTACATGTTCCACACAACACGTAAATACAACATTCGAGAGGACAGCACTATAGCTGATGCGTCGATTTTGTTGAACACAAGAAAACAATGGAGTCTGAGTGACTACAATATTTGCTAGAAATAGCTTCTGGAAATGGTCTATTTGGGCATCTCAAAAACTGAGAAACGGTTTAAAAATAATGTAGAATTTTAGAGGAGGGTAAAATGTATAGTATTACACAAATTTATGTCGTAAAATGTTGGAAATTTCACGTTTTGAAAATCTGTGGTCTTCGAAATTACAGGAATCCTAACTCATTATAAACGTCATCAAATCATGAAATGAACCCTCGTCTACAAAAAAGTCCATGTACGTATTGCTCTATCTGCTTGGAGATAGCGAAGACCACGGAAACTTCATAGCTTCATACCACGGAATGAAATCCGCCATAGAAATTACATGGCGAACATCGTTGTTAGCCCTTGTTGTGCTGATACACATCCAACAACCAATACAATACGAGGCTAATTGCCGAGTTCTTGAATAATTATCCTGATACTCTTTTGAATACTATATATACCAAAAACACACACAATTGAAATATTCTTTTCTTTTATTTTACTTTACTTTATTTATAAATTGAATCTAATTGCTCATCCATCTCGGGATATTTATAATTGTCATTTACTCATCGAGTATATTGAAACGGTAGATATGATATTGATATACGTATCCCGATGAATGGAGTATAATCCAATAGTTGTAATAGCCTGGATGACCTAAAACTCTCCTTGCTATCAATATTTACTTTCATTATAAAACACTCACATGGTGGTTCAGAGACGTAGAGAAAAAGTGAGAGACACTAATAAAAGCTCCCGGCCTCTCCTTTTCCCTCCCCTCCTCCTCCCCTCCTCCTCCCGGGCACTCAACTTTTTTGGGGTAGGGGTGTGCCACCCAGGGTCTCAATAGGGGGCTACAGAACTGAACTGACTGGATTTTATGACAAAAAAATAGGGTCCTTAGGAACTGATTTTTTTCTTCAAAAAAGTAGGTCTTGAGAACTTGAGATTTTTTTGGGGGCTTAAGAACGCAAAATGTTCGAAGAATTGAATTTTCAATCAAATTGGAGTCTTAAGAACTGATGCAGGCTCAAAAGGGGTGTCATAAGAACTAGCAGCAGAGGGTGAAAAAGGGGGTCTTCAGCGCAGCACATACCTTATTATATCTATACCTTTTTTACAATGTCAGTGCCCCCCGGCTCCTCCTCCCCCTCCCTTCCTCCTCTCCCCTCCTCCTCTCCTCTCCTCCCCTCCCCTCCTCCTCCTCCCTCCCCTCCCCTCCCTTTTTCCCCCTCTTTTTTTTTTTACCCTCTGGGGACCCGGGGGGCTTGAGCCCCCAAAGCCCACCCCCCCCCTGGGCACGCGCCTGTGTAACATAGATATAGTGTTACCAGGGGTAGATAGCACCACACACTGTAACATAGTGTATCCGGGGAAGATAGTAACACACACTGTAACATAGATATAGTGTTATCAGGGGTAGATATAGCAACACACACTGTAACATATAGCTATGGTGCTATCAGGGGTAGATAGCATCACACACTGTAACATAGGGCCGGTGCTCAATGCCGCGTATGAGGTTGTGTTCGCTTTTCGGACGCCATTTTAAATTGGCGAACTCTACCAGGCACCTCTAGGTTACCGTAAATTAGTAGTGCTGTACGTATGGTAGAGTTCGCCACTTCGTGGGGTAGAGTTCGCTTGTTTATCGTACTGATTGTTTGAATACTTGAATTAAGTGTGACTTTTGGGCATCTCATGTGCCTTATAAGGACTTTCATGCTGTCAATCATAGCGACGCCCTCCTTTTACGAGTCACATCGCGCGTACTCGCGCCCATGTGCCCTTATATGGGAGGCTCTTGTTTTGCTATTCGAATTTCCCTTCCCATAAGTAAACAAACCTCCACATTTTAAAAATGAACGCATTAGCCCGGGGGTGCCGTTCATTGTCCATCTCGAGGTTCACTAAATAAAATGATATTTAGAACAATTCAAATGATTTTATAGGATCATGAAGTAGCGTAATGTTTTGTTGTTGGCAATGAAATGACCCCCGGGACAATGACATGAAACATGATTACATTAAAATAAAACTACAAGTAATAATAAAAACCCGGATAAAAACACCCCGAGGGGGGGGGTACTTTTGCCAAAATCGTACGTGGCCTAGTGCCTACACCGGACATGCGGACAGATTTCTTAAGGGTCGGATAAATTATTAGATTACGTATCAAACCATGCCGTCGGAATAATGTATTTAATTTACTGCTTTCTTATTAAAGCAACGCCCCCCCCTCCTCCCACCCCGGGCTCCTACCCAACACTGCACCTAAATTCCTAACACGCACATCATAAACGGTCTATGCACAAACACCCCCTGGCCACCATCTTACGCCCACATCAATGCGCCTATGCGCTACTTTTTTCAACACACCTAGGTGGCATGGCAGTGACGTAACGTGTACTGTAGAGTTCGCCTGGGCATTATTTTGGCGAACACAACCCTTTTGGCCTCAATGCCCGCCACCCCCTGTCGAGTTACCCGCCAAATACGGTATTGCGCGGTAAAACCTAGCTCAGCCCTACAGCAAAATGGCCGCCCCTACAGCCGCGGCAGAGCAGTGACCCTCCTGTTCACATTTAATAGCTTTAAGGTAAGAAGGATCCAAGTGGAAGATTTATATGAATTTTGTTCCATTAGGTTGACAATGTTTATTAGGCCTGGGCTAGAGGTGGGCTACAAGGTAGTGGCCTTAAAACTATAGGCCAATAGGTTAGGCCTACGTAGAATAGAAGCCAGTACAGTTACTGTAGGCATGTGACACTATTATTATAATAATACTAGGCCGACAGCCCACACACGGTTCATCTAGGGCTAAAAAGCTAGACCTACATATCTTAAGGTAGTCCTTTTCAACCAGGCATTAAACAATATAGGCCTAGCCTATCAGGCCTAGGCCTAGCCTATTTAGTCTAATAATTAATCTTAAGTTAAAGCCTACACATAGAAAGCCATGGATGGAAGAACGCCTGCTCAACTTGTTTCCACTTGTAGTACAAAAATAAACAATGAATTTGTAAATGAAACATATTTCTAATAAATAGGGCCTATTATAGGCCTAGGCCTAATGTATGAAATATAAAAGGTCCCAATAAAATAGGAAGCAAAGAAAGAATAAAAGAAAGACACAAGTGGGAGAGGGGAATTAAGGAAAGAATCAAGATTTGCTCAATCAAACCGGGACCATGGTATCATAAAATAACTTCTGCATCACTTTAAAAGCAGGAATGTTTACATAATATAGTTGTGTTGTCACATAAATCAGCTTAATATCTACTCATTCATTAGAGAGGGGGGGGGGGGTGCAAGTTGAGGGGGGCGGCACGTTTTCCATTTATATCCAAATGACTATTTCCTATTAACGCCTATTTCGAGATTATTTGTTTGCAGAAAACATGCGATATTTATTCACTATACAGTGAATTTGACCACAATTATGTTACATTTTTGGCTTTCAACAAGCTTTGAAATGATACCCTTCAAATATGCGCGCGTCGCAAGAAAAAACTATTTGTTTATTAAATTGGTGTCGATTCAACCGATTGTTCCTTAAAATTGGATAGAAAAGAAGTAAAATGCCTTCAATTTAACCGAATGGGTGCTGCTTCAACCGAATGATAGCAGAGTCGTGGGGGCCATGGACCGGATTCGTTAGCAGGTCCGTTTTAGGTTTTTCGCTTACATCACAGTGTACATGTATACTTTGTTTAACTTTCAACATTTTTTTGCATTATAAGGATTTCTTGTAAATGTGACTGTCAATTTGGTCTTGTCTTTCTTTTTTGTCCATTTAGCAAAATATTATATCCTCAAATCTAAGATATTGGTCAGCTGCTGTCCTTTAGTCATCTCCATTCGTGTTACTTATTTCTTTTGATGTTGATGATTCCATTTCCTCAAACTTTACTACTTTACAACTTGTTTGATTTCTTTTAATACTGGTTCTTCTTTGTTCTTTGTATCTCATCGATCCAATATTATTTCCTCAAGGTTTTCCAGGTCATCCTCAACAGCTCTTTCTTCAATTTTAGTGCTGCATTGATAAATTGAATTTCCTTTGGCTCAAAGGTCGGAACCCTCCTTGTATCCTCAGATGTTCTCCGTTATTTCCACCTCACCACTCGACTCGCATCTTTACACTGTCTTTCATTGAATGCCTGTCCCGATGATAATTGTAAATTTCCTCAAATATGAGTTGCATCGTTATGTCCCTACATGTATAATAATTCCCATGTTCAACTGGTTCATAATGTACTATTCGTCAGGCTTTTCATTTTCCCTTTTTTTTTAACCCTTTTCCTCTTTCTCTTTTCTCTCCTCTTTTTTTCTCTCTTCCCTCTTTTTTCTCATTCTTCTTTCTTTCCTCCTTTTTCCTCCTTTATTTTTTTAGGCACTGGCATGTTTTCCTCAATTTGTACTGTTGCTTCCTTGGAGCGGTGCTCCCCGCTCCCGCACTTTTTGCATCCCTGCGAAGTCTAACTCGTAGTTGTGAAGCCCGTTGCTCTAACACCAGAGGGTGATTTAAGGAAGCCCCAACATTCACTACGATATGATAAAGGAAGTAATTGACATCAAAATCGCTCCTTTAATTGCCTATTCTTTTGCATGCAAAAGACACCCGATAGCCACTTTTCAAGTGCTTCATTCTCTGCGAAAAATCAGTCGATAAGGATTTTGAAAGCAGATTCCAAAATATTAGAACGTTCTCTAACATATGAGTGTCACATTTCTCTTATCGACTAATTAATTACTTAGAAACAAGGCATGGTTCCTTCCTAGAAAACTTCTGAAACCATCGAGCTGGCGTATCAATAAACAGGAGTCATGCCCATTCAAACAGTTTTAAACAATGGGATTGATACCCAACATCTAGAGAGGCCCTGCATATGACTACTGTTCTTTGTTCGCCAAAACTATAAGAAGCTAGTAATTCCATTTCATTCATGCGCGTTTACATCACTTTCAAAAATCCCGCGTCAATTCAAAGAATAATCTGAATGGGCGCGTTAGTGACGCATGGTTGATTCTTTTCTGTAAAGCCGATCGATGAATAAGTGCATGGCCTCTCTATTGTGGTTGACTGCAATACCGCTGAATACATGTAGCGCACACGGTCACACAGCTCTGTGATAGTTTCAAAATAATTTACAACACAATTACTTTCATGGTTCACTGATGTTTTTGGTAGCTGTGCGTAGCTACAGTGGCGGGTGAAATCCAGGGTACAACAAATTCGCAAGGGATTATGGGGCTTCCTTAAATCACCCTCTGCCGTGGTACTACACAAAAGAGGCTAAATCATTGTTACAACGTGTATTGCACTGACAATCAAAGTTACCGCGGAAAAATCAATGTAGATTGACAAAGCGGCAGTAAGCGGTAGTCCCACTCTTGATGGTCCGACGCTAGCGTGTTTACCTCAATTCTTGTATTGAAAATATCTATTTATCTCAAAGCACTACCAATTTTGGTAAATAACTTCATGTTTTTGATATTGCAAATGTGTAAAAACCAGGCAAAATACTGTACATATCAAAACGAAACTATTGACAGGCGGTTGATTTATATTATAAGATGTGGATCATCTGGATCAAAATGTAAACAAAAATAAGTCAATATTCAAAATGGTGAACAGTTTATATTTCAACAGAAAAATCGCGCGAATCCGTGCTCACTTAAAAAGGTTTAATATAATTACTTATACACCATATCTGTCTTGTTATAACGGAAGAATAAAATAAATAATATAAATTAAATGTAAAATCAATTTTTTAGTAAACTTGACAATATTCTTTTATTTTCAGTTTATTCAGAATACATTGTTCTTGGCACCGCGGAGAGTGTATTTGGGGGAGAGAAAGCAATGTTTGAACGTACATTCCGATCCCAAAATGAACACTTATTATGACAATGTTTAAAATAGGCCACATAATGTATCACAAATTTACTGGATTAAATTGGCTGGCAACTTCGTTGGTGATTATCATTATCACCCTAATCATGCAATTGATACAATTGCATGATTAGGGTTGCGTAACAAGACCTTAATTTCTCCTTGTCTTCTAGCTTCATGCACACAGCTTTAAAAATAGATGCAGGCCTAATACCCGATCTTGGCCAATCAACGCGATATCGCTCAACACTAGGGGAAACCCTAAATCCGCGTATTACTGCGCACCCCTTTAATGACGAACACTTATGCTCGAATCATACTAAGGGGTCGTCCATAATTTTCGCCATTTTCAGTTACGTACAAAGCGTACGTAAGAGGGGGGGGGGGTCGAAATATACCCCAACCGTACGTAACTTAAATGGCGATCTTGAGAGGCGGGATTTTTTTTTTAAAGTACAAAATAAAATAAAATTTCGCCATTTATTGCGTACGTAACTCGAGGGGGGGGGGGTGGTGGGGGCGTAAAAAGTTACGTACGCTCTGTACGTAAGTGAAAATGGCGATAATTTTGGACGACCCCTAACTAAGGTTAGGGGTCGTCATATAAAAAACCCCAATACATCGATCGCACGGTAAAAAAAAATCGCACAGTAGGGGGAAGGTGGGGTAATGGCGGACACATTTTGTTAGAGAGGTATAACACCCGGGGGGGGGGGGGGGGGGGGGGGGGGGGGGTACTCACGTATGTCAGGTATACGGGATGTGCCGCTCCAGTGGGTCGCTTTTTCAATGAGACATCCTTAGCCATGGGTAGGCTTTTCAGTGATTTCGCGATTTCGCAAAAATTTGCAAAATAAGGTCATTTTTCGCGAAAATATTGCCAACA
>CM069449.1:33142085-33164585 GCA_035610835.1 Ophiura sarsii
AAATTGGCTAAGCCTCCTTTCAGGGACTGAATTGTGTAATTCATTTGCCAGGTTTTTTAATAACAAGGTCAGTAAGATCAGAAAAGATCTTAAGATCAGAAAAGATCTTGATAACAAGTCTAATCATGGAACAAATTCCACATCTGGAGAGTATTGCATGAATCATCAGAGTAAAAACGCATCTCTATCAGCGTTTTGCCAGGTTACTGTTGAAGATGTTTCAAAAATTATTATGTCAATGCCGTCAAAATCATGTGCATTAGACATTCTTCCAATGTGCTTGTTGAAGGAAAACATTCAGACTTGTTGCTCAATCTATAACATCGATTATCAATGTTTCTTTAAGTTCTGGTACCTTCCATTTAAGCTCCGTGAGGCGGTTGTGTCACCTCTGTTGAAAAAGCCATCTCTCGACAAAGAGGTGTTAAAAAACTACCGCCCAGTGTCAATTATTAGTTATATTTCCAAGATCATGGAGAAAGTTGTGTGCAATCAAATCAAGGACCATCTCAAGACTCACGGACTCCAAGAACCACTTCAATCTGCATACAAGAACTTCACAGCACAGAAACGGCTCTTCTCGCGTTAAATCTGATATTTGAAAGCCATGAATGACAACAAAGCAGTCGCGGTGGTTTTATTAGATCTTTCCGCCGCATTCGACACCGTCGACCACGCGCTTTTGTTGAAACGACTCAACCACACGTTTGGAATTAGTGACACAGCTCTCGCGTGGATTTCATCATACCGTAGATAATCACCATATAGCACCTTTTTATCTCTGATATACAGGGCGCCATCTCGCGATCAAAACGGCTTTTAAAATGTTATTCTTAAAGGCACTTCCGAATCTCAAATGTTTGCCCTGGGCAAAAGTCACATGACTCGCTACATACCCGAGTTCCGCGTACACGTATCATATGAGCCCCATGATGCAATACCGAAGAGTGGCTACAAACATCAAATGTGAACGAAACCCGTGTCTTGAAATGTTTCTAACAGTCATTCTATTTATGTCAATGAAACCAGAGTTACAATCTGAAGCAGCATCGAATCAATTTTTAAGCGATAACCCTATGTTAAAAACATACAAAACTTTAAATTAAAGCATTATTAACTTCCAATTTATGGGATAGTAATAGTGTTTACAAACGATATTTGAATCGATTTATGTTGTATCAACAGTACAGTGCGCCATTGGCTCAATCGGAAGAGCATTGGGTTAATGATCGAAAGGCCGGGGGTTCGAATCCACCGAGAATGTTTTTTGTCTTCGTTAGTATCATATTAAATTTAGTAATTTTATGTTGGGTTTGTTTATCGTTCCCCATAATATTTGTGAATCCACGGACAACATACTTTTAATTTGATTTGAATGATTGTCTAAATTCAATAATTTGAATGCAGTTCTACGTTTACTTGTTCACGGTCAGCGTTGCGTTGCGTGAATTGAATTATTGAGACCCTAGCCCCATTGTTACACAACTAATCTGGGAAAGACCAATTGTGCCATTATGAAAAAAGTCAATCGTTTCGTCATTGAATCGATATTCTGATTTCCCATGTTTAGGCCTACATGATTGTACGGTCATGTGCATGTACCAACATATTATCTGTTTGTCATGTTTGTAGCTTCGTTGCAGTCAGAAGTCAAGGCATGCAAATACGGTCTATTTTGTTCGCCCCCGGCCCGCCAGTAAAGTGAGATTTCAAAAAACACAAATAGAAATCGGGTCATTTACAACTCGCGATTGTGAAGATTGCCTCCATCAATTTTGATAATATAAGGCTCATTTGAAGGGGAAGTCCTATTTATGAAACATGTCATTTCCGATTTAATAAAAAAACACGATTTTTGTTACTATTTTTGAGTCGATAAAGATGCATTTTCAATGCGATCGTAAACATCGTATTTTTGATGATTTTTAGACGTCATAGCAAACACTTTATGCACAAGAAATGTTCTAACGTATATATTAAACTTGATCAAAAATATGTTTATTTGTAATACATTTTGGACAGGGGTCAGGCCACGACTTTTATTCACCTACGGTAAAAATATACGCCATTTTCCAACACACAGAGACTAAATAGTGTTTTCTAACAAACGGTATTCAGAAGGATTCGAACCGCGGAGGGGAGAATCTATTCGATTACTAGTCCATATTCGTAACCGCTCGGCCATAACTACTTACTGACGTGTCTATGTGTTCTCTATAACAATGAACTAGTGGTGAACTATTGAGTATTCGACGAAATGTTAGCCAAATTGAACCCAGTTTTTAAATTATATTTTAAATGTGAAAACGGTGTCGCTGCAAGCTAGGTTTGGATTCAATGTAAAGAGCAATAAATTGATGATCGTGAAAGGTTATTAATTTAAAGCTTTTAATGAGACAGGGGTCAGGGCCACGTGAAATATACCTTATTTCTTCCGTAATGACATCAAAATCTTCTTCAGAAAAAGGGATTTTCAAGCAGAAACGTCCCTGCAAACATGACTTTAGCATGTAAAATTAATGGATTAATATTTTATTGCTCCCCTTACTGAAAATCCCCCTAGTCACATGGCGTTGAACCACATTTAAATGCCTTAATGTTGTCATTGTATAAGGCTGACATTTTGGCATATTGAATTGCGCGAGATCGACATCCTCTTTTCAAGGGAAAACAAAATCCCTTCGTATACAATAGACTCACTCAATATCTGACTGCAGCTAGCTACAAACAGATCAGATGGGGAATAAGAATCGATTTAACGACGATTGGCGTCTTTCAATAACAATTGGCCTTACAGATTATTGCGTGAATAACCATGGTGTAACAATGGGCGGGGTATTTCAATAATTCAATAAACGCAATGCTAAGCCTGTATTAGACCTATATGCACATGTACAATGCACCCCCATGAAGTACTATAATACATTAGTACATTCAAATTAAAACCTCATTGAATCTGTATGAAAATCATTCTATTAACATAAAATGAAAAGTATCTGGGATCAAAATAATATTATGATTGAACGATATTAAAATAATCTCTACATTTACTAAATATAATAGTAACGGGAAAAACAAAACATTCTCTGTGGGATTCGAACCCACGGTCCTCAGATTATAAGTCTGAAGCTCTACCGACTGCGCTAACGGAGCACTGAATGACAATAATAGGACAGACATAAATTCAAATGACAGTTGAACACTATCCTATAAATAGGAAGTTAAAATGCTTTATATTTCTATTTTTTGTATGTATTTAACATAGGGTTCTCGACCAAAAAATGATTTAATGTTGTTTCAGATTATAACTGTGGTTTCATTCAAATTAATAGAATGACTTTTCGAAACATTTCTAGACATGAATTTTGTTCGTACATTTGGCTGTTTGTAGCCAATCTTTCGGTGCGCTAGCTATCAACATTGCATTATGGGGTTTATATGATACGTGTACGCGGAACTCGGGTATGTAGCGAGTCATATGACTTTTGCCAGGGGCAAACATTTGAGATTTGGAAGTGCCTTTAAGAATAACTTTTTAAAAGACGTTTTGATCGCGAGATGGCGCCCTGTATATCAGAGATAAAAAGGTGCTATATGGTGACTATTATCTACGGTATTTGCAGAGCCGATCATTCCGTGTGTGTATTGGCGATGCTTGTTCTAATCCACAGCAGCTTCAATTTGGAATTTCTCAAGGTTCTGTTGTTGGCCCCCTTTTCTTTGTTTTATACACTTGCTGTATTGGTAACATTATCCGCAAATATGACATCATGTACCACCTTTATGCAGATGATGTGCAATTATACTTATCGTTTGACCCTAAGGCAAGAGAAGGGGCTGTAAAGGCTGTTGAAAGACTGTCTTCTTGTATATCCGAAATCCGCCAATGGATGACTGAAAATAAGTTGAAACTTAACAACGATAAAACAGAGTTCTTTGTTGCGTCATCCAGGTACAACATCAGATTTATTCCTGATATCTCCATCAAAATCGGAAACAGCACCATCGCTCGCTCTCCAACTATTAAGAACCTTGGTGTTGTGTTCGATCAAGCGATGACGATGGCGAGTCATGTTAAGTCCATAATTACATCTGTCAATTTCCATCTGCGTAACATATACAGAATTCGCCGTTTCATCACGTCTGAAAGCTGCCAACATCTCACTCGTTTACTAATTCTATCCCGTCTTGACTACGCAAACTCCTTGCTCTACGGTATTACTATTAAAGATAGAAAAAAGACTCCAAACACTTCAAAACCGCGCTGCCAGAATCGTCTACAGGCTTGACAGGAGACAGCCAGCAGCCCCGCTCCTGAGGAAACTCCATTGGCTACCGCTGGAATCCCGAGTCATTTTCAAGTTAATGCTTCTAACATTTAAGAGCATTCATGGACTCCTTCCAAGCTACCTCAGTGAGTTACTTTGCAGCTATATTCCATCTAGGCCGAACCTGAGATCCGGTAATGACAGAACACTTCTGATTATACCCCGCACTAAACGGACATATGGCGACGTGGGCTTTGCGACCGCCGCGCCCCCGCTTCTGGAACTCTTTACCAATTCACATTCGCCAATCCACATCCATCGCTACTTTCAAAAAGATCCTCAAAACGCACCTATTTCCAGCCAGTTAAGTGTCCCCCCCCCCCCCCCCGTCTCACGGTTGCTTAAAACTGTTACTGTTTTTAATGATGTTTTTAATGATGTTAATAATGCTGTTTTTGATGATGTATTTAATGATGTATTTATTGATGTATTTAATGATGTATTTAATGATGTTTTTAATGATGTATTTTACTCGCTTTATGCTATGATTGTGTATAACCTAAATAGTTGTAGATTAAGGCATTTTTACTTTACGTATTTCCTGTTAATGTGTTTTTTTGCTGTGTATTGTTTTAATTTGGTTAACTTTGTAAAGCGCTTTGACCTCCTTTGACTAGGCGCTATATAAATGCTTTTATTATTATTATTATTACAGCACCGAATGAATACAGAGGAAAGCTGGCATGCAAAAGGCATCAAGCGTACTGTGCATTATATGCGGGAAGTAGTTGGTCGTAGATGTTGTTTAACTTGTAAACCCCCTTGTCTTTGTTCGTATAGTATCTTGTACTGGATGTGCCTTCGAAAATTAGACTTTCTCTATACCTATTTTCGGGCCAATTTCCCACCCATCAATTTTTTATACCAATTTTGTTCGACTAAAGGCACGTAATTTTGCACAGATTGGGTGCATTTTACAAAAAAATGCTTCCAAATACACCAAATTTATGCCAATTGGGCGCTTTGGTCTGTGACAAAAACACTCCATCGCTACACCAATTTGTTTGCGAAAAAGCACACCAAAAGGCAGGCACATATGTATACCATCTCAAAGTGAGATGCCCCCCTCCCCCTCCGGGGATAAAACTTGCCAGTCAGAAGAAGACTTTAGCAATAAATCAAAAATGAATAAAAACGTAGGCGCAGCATTTACGCACGCTTCCGTCTTTCAACGCTCATGTGTAATACGCCTGCGCTTAAAGTAGGCATGCACGCGTTTATGTGCTGCAATCAGTAGAATACGCAGTTACGTCACTGTCTCGTGATGGCCACATATACTAGTATGATTTATTGTCTATCGCGTGTTAAACATTAAAATAATTAACACATGATTTCTGAAGTAAAAAAAACCTGTTTCGTAGATAAAACCAATAGCCGCGTGGAAAGTGTTAAGACCGCATCTACAGGTCTACGGTCGGCTCTTTAACACTTTCCACGCGTGTACAGACGACAGTTTCAAAACGTTCAAACCAACACATTTCATTACCGTATTTTGTTTAACATTGGTAACTCGCCAAAGATCGTTACACGTGTACGTGTATGTAATAAGTAACATATGCAATCTCCTTGGCCTAGGTTTTTGGAAATAGATGAATCTGTTATAGTTTATCTCACAGTCAATTTGATTTGTATCTAAAAACCGAGTATCATACCCGTGGCTAGTATGGTATTACAAGTTGCGTCTATAATAGAACGTGTAACAAATCCATACATTGTGTGGTATTTTGGATCATTTTTATATGTGACATACGGACGCGGATATCTATACATTGTGTGGCATTTTGGTTCATTTTGATGTGACATAGTGCCAAGCATACTTGGGCATGTCTTACAAGCGACACTAAGATTGTAATTCATTTGGTAACACCAATACCGCGTGGAAAGTGTTAAGCCACATCTACAGGTCTACGGTCGGTTCTTTAACACTTTCCACGCGTGTACAGACGACAATTTCAAAAATGTTCAAAACCAATACATTTCATTACCGTATTTTGTTTAACATTGGTAACTCGCCAAAGATCGTCACACGTGTACTTGTACGTAATAAGTAAATATGTGCATTCTCTTTGGCCTAGGTTTTTGGAAATAGATAATCTGTTATAGTTTATCTCACAGTCATTTGATTTGTATCTAACAACCGAGTATCATACCCGTGACTAGTATGGTATTACAAGTTGCGTCTATAATAGAATGTGTAACAAATCCATACATTGTGTGGTATTTTGGATCATTTTTATATGTGACATATAACGGACGCGGATATCTATACATTGTGTGGCATTTTTGGTTCATTTTGATGTGACATATAGTGCCAAGCATACCTGGGCATGTCTTACAAGCGACATTAAGATTGTAATTCATTTGGTAACACCAATAGCCGCGTGGAAAGTGTTAAGCCCACATCTACAGGTCTACGGTCGGTTCTCTAACACTTTCCACGCGTGTACAGACATGACAGACGACAATTTCAAAAATGCTCAAAACCAATACATTTCATTACCGTATTTTGTTTAACATTGGTAACTCGCCAAAGATCGTTACACGTGTACTTGTATGTAATAAGTAAATATGTGCATTCTCTTAGGCGTAGGTTTTTGAAAATAGATAATCTGTTATAGTTTATCTCACAGTCAATTTGATTTGTATCTAACAACCGAGTATCATACCCGTGACTAGTATGGTATTACAAGTTGCGTCTATAATAGAATGTGAAATCCATACATTGTGTGTGGGGAGAGTTATCCCAGCCTGTTAATGAGTTGTTTGCTCCCATAATGACTACATAGTGCGTTTTGGGACAGGTACAGAAATTGTTTAAAAAATCCAATGGAATAAGTAGGAGGCGAAGCTGGTTAACAACCAGAGCTATGCTCTTCGTCGGGTAAAGCCCACGCAATTACGTGAACTAGACCTATGCTCTTTGTCGATATACCGCAGCCCGCGCGCGCGATCACGCCAAGTCATCACTTGTTATACTATTAAGCCTATATGATATGCCAGGAGAAATAGAATTCCATGCGCCCCCCCCCCCCCCCCGTCCATGCCCCCCCCCCCAAACAAAAATAAAAAATAAAAAAATAAAATAAAATAAAATAAAATAAAATAAATCAGAAAACTCAAAAATAATGGCAGTAGGCCTATTTCAATGACTCCGTGTGAGCCGAATTTCTTCACTTTTTGTACGATTTTTTCCCATTTTGCCCGTGGGATAGACAACGGACCAACATAAAAAGAAGTTGGATGTAGGGAAATTTAATACATTCGACTTCTTTGTGCTTAATACAATGGTTTGGTATCACAAAACGTTAATATTCATATTTGTGCAGTACAAAAACCAGCCTTTTAATAGGAAAATGCGACATTATTTGAAATACGGTGGGGTGGGGGGGGGGGGGGGGGGGGGGGGGAGACTTATCCCAGCCGCTTAATTAGTAGGCCTATTTCAAATACTCCGTGTGAGCCGAATTTCTTCATTTTTTTACGATTATTTTTTTTCATTTTGCCCCGTGGGATAGACAACGGACTAACATAAAAAGAAGTTGGATGTAGGGAAATTTAATACATTCGACTTCTTTGTGCTTAAAACAATGATTTGGCATCACAAAAACTATAATATTCATATTTTTGCAGTACAAAAACCAGCCTTTACATACCAAATGCGACATTATTTGAAATACGGTGGAGAGGGGGGGGGGGGGGGGGGGGGAGGGGGGGGGGGGAGGGGGGGGGGGGGGTGTTATCCCAGCCTGTTAATTAGTTGCTTGCAACCATAATGCCTACATAGTGCGTTTTGGGACAGGTACAGAAATTGTTTAAAAAATCCTATGGAATAAGTAGGAGCGAAGCTGATTAACAACCAGAGCTATGCTCGGAAAAAGTGTACTTTAGGTCCCAGATTCTGGTATACCAGAATCGTTCAATACTGGAACATAAAAGTTGCCAGTATCGGTCAATACTGAACACAATTTGGTGTTCCAGTATCGACCGATACTGGAACAGTAAAATCGTACAGTATCGACCGATACTGGCAACTTTTATGTTCCAGTATTGAACGATTCTGGTATACCAGTATCTGGGACCTAAAGTACACCTTTTCCCTATGCTCTTTGTCGGTATACCGCAGCCCGCTGCGCGCGATCACGCCAAGTCATCACTTGTTATACTATTATATGATATGCCAGGAGAAATAGAATTCTATGCGCCCCCCCCCAAAAAAAAAAAAAATATATATATATATATATAATCAGAAAACTCGAAAATAATGGCAGTAGGCCTATTTCAAAGATTCCGTGTGAGCCGAATTTTCTCACTTTTTTACGATTATTTTTTTCATTTTGCCCAGTGGGATAGACAACGGACCAACATAAAAAGAAGTTGGATGTAGGGAAATTTAATACATTCGACTTCTTTGTGCTTAAAACAATGATTTGGCATCACAAAAACTTTAATATTCATATTTTTGCAGTACAAAAACCAGCCTTTACATACGAAAATGCGACATTATTTGAAATACGGTGGAGAGGGGGGGGGGGGGGGGGGGGGGGGGGGGGGGGGGGGGGGGGGGGTTATCCCAGCCTGTTAATTAGTTGCTTGCTCCCATAATGCCTACATAGTGCGTTTTGGGACAGGTACAGAAATTGTTAAAAAATCCTATGGAATAAGTAGGAGGCGAAGCTGATAACAACCAGATCTATGCTCTTCGTCGGTATAGCCCACGCAATCACGTGAACTAGAGCTGTGCTCTTTGTCGGTATACCGTAGCCCACTTAATGTATCAATGTGAAACCAAATGTGATGCGATCTGAGAAAACCGTCGGATGTCGCAAAATGTGAACTAGGGATTATGGGTAAAATAGAAAAAATAAAAAAATAAAAAAATAAAAAAACTTTTTTCTTTTTTTAGATTTTTTAAAGGAAAATTAGTTTCCAGTACTTTGTGTCATCATCTTTCATGAAATTTAACCTTGACAAACTTACTTAAGTCACTTTTATTATTAACCTTATAATGTTATTATATTGAATTATGTATCTTATTTGGCCTGTTTTCATGATTTCTTGTTTTGTAGCTTTTGGTGACATCACAATCATCATTCACTCATAACTTTTTTTGTAGTGATCGTAGAAAAATGATCGAAACAGTTCTGTAATCAGCACAGTTTTAGCTTTCTTATAATATAAATATCTCCAATATGAAAAATGCCACCATGTGGCGGGTTTTCACAGATCGCATCACAAATACGGTAAAAGGTAAAAAAGGTGTTTTTTCTTCTCAATAATAAGCGTTGACATCCATTTGGCGAGATACACCAATTTAAAGCGTGACCACACATAGGAATGTTATATGAAGATATTTTCTACACTTTATCAAGTCTTTCCTCTTATTGCATGTTCGCAGGTGTCAAAATTGTAAGTCCACTCGGATCCTTAACAATGTCAACGCGTCTTTATACGATGGTTAGCTTCAAAATTGTCAACGCTTATTATTGAGAAGAAAAAACACCTTTTTTTACCTTGTACCGTATTTGGTTTCACATTGATACATTAATTTCATTATATTACGTAGGTTTTAAACCAATATGTTGAATCAATATTTAAATCAATGAGATATAATTAATAATGTATAATAATCAGCTATCTTTTATAGTGTTTCTCTACAAAAAGTCTATGAGATAACTAGATGTCAGACTGCGTAAGGCTCTATCGCGTGGTTAAACATTAAAATGATTAACACATGATTTCTAAAGAAAAAAACCCCCTGTTTCGTAGATAAAACCAATAGCCGCGTGGAAAGTGTTAAGACCGCATCTACAGGTCTACGGCCGGCTCTTTAACACTTTCCACGCGTGTACAGACGACAGTTTCAAAAATGTTCAAAACCAATACATTTCATTACCGTATTTTGTTTAACATTTGTAACTCGCCAAAGATCGTCACACGTGTACGTGTATGTAATAAGTAAATAATATATGCAATCTCTTTGGCCTAGGTTTTTGGAAATAGATAATCTGTTATAGTTTATCTCACAGTCAATTTGATTTGTATCTAACAACCGAGTATCATACCCGTGGCTAGTATGGTATTACAAGTTGCGTCATTAATAGCACGTGTAACAAATCCATACATTGTGTGGTATTTTGGATCATTTTATATGTGACATATAACGGACGCGGATATCTATACATTGTGTGGCATTTTGGTTCATTTTGATGTGACATAGTGCCAAGCATACCTGGGCATGTCTTACAAGCGACACTAAGATTGTAATTCATTTGGTAACACCAATAGCCGCGTGGAAAGTGTTAAGCCCACATCTACAGGTCTACGGTCGGCTCTTTAACACTTTCCACGCGTGTACGTGTACAGACGACATTTTCAAAAATGTTCAAAACCAATACATTTCATTACCGTATTTTGTTTAACATTGGTAACTCGCCAAAGATCGTTACACGTGTACTTGTATGTAATAAGTAAATATGTGCAGTCAATTTGATAAGTATCTAAACAACCGAGTATCATACCCATGACTAGTATGGTATTACAAGTTGCGTCTATAATAGAATGTGTAACAAATCCATACATTGTGTGGTATTTTGGATCATTTTTATATGTGACATATAACGGACGCGGATATCTACACTGTAAAAATAAGTTAGTCATTCAGTCCGATTAATTAGTCAAAGTGACAAACTTGGCTTAGTAATACGTTTTGACTAATTTACTAGGTACCTGGACTAATTTAAATTGTCTAGTGACTTATTCAGTAAGTCATTCAGACGAACTTGGCTTAGTAATACGTTTTGACTAATTTACTAGGTACCTGGACTAATTTTAAATTGTCTAGTGACTTATTCAATAAGTCATTCAGTCTGAGTCTTGGTCAAAATTAAGAACTTTCTTTTATAAAAATAGTCATTCAGTCCGATTAATTAGTCAATGTGACGAACTTGGCTTAGTAGAAAACGTAAGTCGCGCACTGCATGATGGATGATAACCGATGAACTGGCAACACTATTTTTGCAGAGATCATCGCGGTGAATTTGTGCGAGCAGCCGACGAGAAAACAGGCCAAAAAGAAGCCTTTTATGCCTCTAATTTCGATGTAAACATTATCCGAGCTGGTTCCTCTTGTAGTAGGCTGGTAAGAGAAACTTTCTGGACGCCTCTCGTCATATGAATTTGTGTTTTTAGCGATGAATCGACATGAAACTTGTCGCCATAAAACACCACGCAAATTGCGTGTACAATTTCCTATGCTATTATATGGTACCGTAATACACGTAGGTAGGCCTACGTGATTTGCATGTTAATTTACTGGTATTTTAGGTCAAGAAATTGAGCATTTATTCTTATTTTTAAATTACCGAACATCGCCTATACCATGGTAATGAATGCTGTTGATGTATGTCATAAGCTTACAGGCTATGCACTCGTTTAAAATAGCTCGTGATGTAGTAGGCCTAGCCCCCGGCCTAGCCTATCTATTTTATTTTTTATTTCCAAAAACTAACAGTTAAAAGTAAAAATAAACTTTTGAATTTCAACTGAATTTGGATCTCCCTATTCCCAATCAATCAATCAATCAATCAATCAATCAATCAATCAAATAAACCTAGTCCACATAAAGGCTCATGTTATTGTTAACAACATTAGAATGTGAACATTGTATCAAATATGCTTTGCGCAGAAACGCCTCTGACAAATAGAATTGAAATGCAAAAGAATGTGTTCTTTGTTTTTGTTGTGTTATCTGATTTCACCAAAATGTTGACATGTATTTAATCAGTCAAAGCAGTGAATAAACATGCAAGTTTTGATTCTGCATGCAGTTTACTGTTTTATGCATAATATTGATGATCAGTATTACCAGCTTTTAGTCATGTACAACCTTTTAATGTAAAATCCCTAAAAGCAATGACAACCATTCAAGTAAAGTCATCCTAACTTGGTTATTGCAACCTATATTATGTTGTAATTCTTAACTAGCCATTCAAATCATAATGACTTAAATGGTTAGTCACTGCTATAGCTGACTGCAAATCATAATGACTTAAATGGTTAGTCATTGCTATAGCTGACTGCAAATCATAATGACTTAAATGGTTAGTCATTGCTATAGCTGACTGCAAATCATAATGACTTAAATGGTTAGTCACTGCTATAGCTGACTGCAAATCATAATGACTTAAATGGTTAGTCATTGCTATAGCTGACTGCAAATCATAATGACTTAAATGGTTAGTCACTGCTATAGCTGACTGCAAATCATAATGACTTAAAATGGTTAGTCATTGCTATAGCTGACTGCAAATCATAATGACTTAAATGGTTAGTCATTGCTATAGCTGACTGCAAATCATAATTACTTAAATGGTTAGTCACTGCTATAGCTGGCTGCAAATCATAATGACTTAAATGGTTAGTCACTGCTATAGCTGGCTGCAAATCATAATGACTTAAATGGTTAGTCATTACTATAGCTGACTAAATGAGAAATGTGCATGACTAATGTTTAGTCATTTTAGACATCGATTGCTCTACTAATATTTATTTGTCAACCCTGACCTATATTGTTTAGTCATTTCATTGACTGACTTAATTACAATAGTCATCTGACTACTAACAAAAGTCACCTGACTAGCAAGAAAAGTCACCTGACTAGCAAGAAAAGTCACCGGACTAGCAAGAAAAGTCACCTGACTAACATGAAAAATTGTGTGACTAACATGAAAAGTCGTGTGACTAAGAAAAAAGGGTCGCCTGACTAATGGTCTAAGTTGCTTGACTAATAAGAAAAGTCATCTGACTAGTAAATAAAGTCAACCTTCGTGTATAGATGACCGATTTTTGTTAGTCACTTGAGATATTTGACCAATTTAAATGGCTCCTAATAGACATAGTTGAGGACTAATTTTTTTGTTGTCAAAATGACTAAGATTTTTTTACAGTGTATACATTGTGTGGCATTTTTGGTTCATTTTGATGTGACATAGTGCCAAGCATACATGGGCATGTCTTACAAGCGACACTACGATTGTAATTCATTTGGTAACACCAATAGCCGCGTGGAAAGTGTTAAGCCCACATCTACAACAGGTCTACGGTCGGTCTTTGACACTTTCCACGCGTGTACAGACATGACAGACGACAATTTCAAAAATGCTCAAAACCAATACATTTCATTACCGTATTTTGTTTAACATTGGTAACTCGCCAAAGATCGTTACACGTGTACTTGTATGTATAAGTAAATATGTGCATTCTCTTTGGCGTAGGTTTTTGAAAATAGATAATCTGTTATAGTTTATCTCACAGTCAATTTGATTTGTATCTAACAACCGAGTATCATACCCGTGACTAGTATGGTATTACAAGTTGCGTATATAATAGAATGTGTAACAAATCCATACATTGTGTGGTATTTTGGATCATTTTATATGTGACATATAACGGACGCGGATATCTATACATTGTGTGGCATTTTGGTTCATTTTGATGTGACATAGTGCCAAGCATACCTGGGCATGTCTTACAAGCGACACTAAGATTGTAATTCATTTGGTAACACCAATAGCCGCCATGGAAAGTGTTAAGCCCACATCTACAGGTCTACGGTCGGTTCTTTAACACTTTCCACGCGTGTACAGACGCCTCAAAAATGTTCAAAACCAATACATTTCATTACCGTATTTTGTTTAACATTGGTAACTCGCCAAAGATCGTTACACGTGTACTTGTATGTAATAAGTAAATATGTGCATTCTCTTTGGCCTAGGTTTTGGAAATAGATAATCTGTTATAGTTTATCTCACAGTCAATTTGATTTGTATCTAACAACCGAGTATCATACCCGTGACTAGTATGGTATTACAAGTTGCGTCTATAATAGAATGTGTAACAAATCCATACATTGTGTGGGGGAGAGTTATCCCAGCCTGTTAATTAGTTGCTTGCTCCATAATGCCTACATAGTGCGTTTTGGGACAGGTACAGAAATTGTTTACAAAATCCTATGGAATAAGTAGGAGGCGAAGCTGATTAACAACCAGAGCTATGCTCTTTGTCGGTATACCGCAGCCCCGCGCGCACGATCACGCCAAGTCATCACTTGTTATACTATTATATGATATGCCAGGAGAAATAGAATTCTATGCGCCCCGCCCCCCCCCCGTCCATGCCCCCCCCCCCCCCCCAAAAAAATAAATATATATATATATAATAATCAGAAAACTCGAAAATAATGGCAGTAGGCCTATTTCAAAGACTCCGTGTGAGCCGAATTTCCTCACTTTTTTACGATTATTTTTTTCATTTTGCCCCGTGGGATAGACAACGGACCAACATAAAAAGAAGTTGGATGTAGGGAAATTTAATACATTCGACTTCTTTGTGCTTAAAACAATGATTTGGCATCACAAAAACTTTAATATTCATATTTTTGCAGTACAAAAACCAGCCTTTACATACGAAAATGCGACATTATTTGAAATATGTTGAAGAGGGGGGGGGGGGGGGGGGGGGGGGGGGGGGGGGGGGAGTTATCCCAGCCTGTTAATTAGTTGCTTGCTCCCATAATGCCTACATAGTGCGTTTTGGGACAGGTACAGAAATTGTTTAAAAATTCTTATGGAATAAGTAGGAGGCGAAGCTGATTAACAACCAGAGCTATGCTCTTCGTCAGTATAGCCCACGCAATCACGTGAACTAGAGCTGTGCTCTTTGTCGGTATACCGTAGCCCACTTAATGTATCAATGTGAAACCAAATACGGTACAAGGTAAAAAAGGTGTTTTTTCTTCTCAATAATAAGCGTTGACATCCATTTGGCGAGATACACCAATTTAAAGCGTGACCACACATAGGAATGTTATATGAAGATATTTTCTACACTTTATCAAGTCTTTCCTCTTATTGCATGTTCGCAGGTGTCAAAATTGTAAGTCCACTCGGATCCTTAACAATGTCCACGCGTCTGTATACGATGGTTAGTTTCAAATTGTCAACGCTTATTATAGAGAAGAAAAAACACCTTTTTTTACCTTGTACCGTATTTGGTTTCACATTGATACATTAATTTCATTATATTACGTAGGTTTTAAACCAATATGTTGAATCAATATTTAAATCAATGAGGTATAATTAATAATGTATAATTATCAGCTATCTTTTATAGTGTTTCTCTACAAAAAGTCTATGAGATAACTAGATGTCAGACTGCGTAAGGCTCTAGCGCGTGGTTAAACATTAAAATGATTAACACATGATTTCTAAAGAAAAAAACCCTGTTTCGTAGGTAAAACCAATAGCCGCGTGGAAAGTGTTAAGACCGCATCTACAGGTCTACGGCCGCGGCTCTTTAACACTTTCCACGCGTGTACAGACGACAGTTTCAAAAATGTTCAAAACCAATACATTTCATTACCGTATTTTGTTTAACATTGGTAACTCGCCAAAGATCGTCACACGTGTACGTGTATGTAATAAGTAACTATATGCAATCTCTTTGGCCTAGGTTTTTGGAAATAGATAATCTGTTATAGTTTATCTCACAGTCAATTTGATTTGTATCTAACAACCGAGTATCATACCCGTGGCTAGTATGGTATTACAAGTTGCGTCTATAATAGAACGTGTAACAAATCCATACATTGTGTGGTATTTTGGATCATTTTATATGTGACATATAACGGACGCGGATATCTATATATTGTGTGGCATTATGGTTCATTTTGATGTGACATAGTGCCAAGCATACCTGGGCATGTCTTACAAGCGACACTAAGATTGTAATTCATTTGGTAACACCAATAGCCGCGTGGAAAGTGTTAAGCCCACATCTACAGGTCTACGGTCGGTTCTTTAACACTTTCCACGCGTGTACAGACATGACAGACGACAATTTCAAAAATGCTCAAAACCAATACGTTTCATTACCGTATCTTGTTTAACATTGGTAAGGGACCGTTCATTATTTATGGTGGAAGGGGGGGGGGGGGGGGGGGGGGGGTTGGGACAAATTCAAGATTCGTGTGCCAAAATTACCTAACCCCCCCTAGAGCTGAAACTGAAAATTACATGACCCCCCTACTAACCAGTAGATTTTTACACACCCCCCCCAAAAAAACCCCCCACAACAACAACAAACACACACCAAAAAACCTGTCACATACTTAGGGGCTGTCTTTTTCTTTTGTCCATGGATTTGTTGGTAAGTTCTGTTTGTGCCCTCTGATTCTCTGAACGGCCAATAATTTAATGATACCCCATCTTTTGATCGTGTGAAATTATACTAACTACATTGCTAACTTAGCGAGGCGAAAAATTTGTCATATATTTATACATTTTGGGTGGTTTTGAGTCTTTATAACCCGAAAAAAGTTCGAACATCCTGACAAAAACGTATGAAACATTCTACTTTTGTGAGCTTTGGTGCAGAGCTGAGAGTGAGACGAGGTAAAAAGCATGCAAGAAATTATCGTTTTTAATCATATTAATGTTGGATTTTGAAACATAGGCTAATTAACATGCTTTTAAACATGGCTATAATGTTTTCAACCGTTGATGATCATAAGTGGTTTTTTAACAGATCGTGCACAAAAAAGTTTCGCTGTCCGAAAGTCGTCTCGTCATAAGTAGCCTACATGTTTTGAAGTTGATAGGTCGTAAGAAAATGTGCGCGAAGCGCAGAAAAAAATTGGCATTTACACTCCAAAACAACCTCTAAAATCAACTCAATCACCACCATCATAATAAAAGTTACACAACCCCCCCTGTTTAAGAATAAAAAGTTACATAGCCCCCCCTATTTCAACATATGAAAGTTACATGATCCCCCTATATTTTACCCAACCCCCCCCCCCCCCTCCAGCATAAATAATGAACGGTCCCTAACTCGCCAAAGATCGTTACACGTGTACTTGTATGTAATAAGTAAATATGTGCATTCTCTTTGGCGTAGGTTTTTGAAAATAGATAATCTGTTATAGTTTATCTCACAGTCAATTTGATTTGTATCTAACAACCGAGTATCATACCCGTGACTAGTATGGTATTACAAGTTGCGTCTATAATAGAATGTGTAACAAATCCATACATTGTGTGGGGGGAGAGTTATCCCAGCCTGTTAATTAGTTGTTTGCTCCCATAATGACTACATAGTGCGTTTTGGGACAGGTACAGAAATTGTTTAAAAAATCCAATGGAATAAGTAGGAGGCGAAGCTGGTTAACAACCAGAGCTATGCTCTTCGTCGGTAAAGCCCACGCAATCACGTGAACTAGAGCTATGCTCTTTGTCGGTATACCGTAGCCCACTTAATGTATCAATGTGAAACCAAATACGGTACAAGGTAAAAAAAGGTGTTTTTTCTTCTCAATAATAAGCGTTGACATCCATTTGGCGAGATACACCAATTTAAAGCGTGACCACACATAGGAATGTTATATGAAGATATTTTCTACACTTTATCAAGTCTTTCCTCTTATTGCATGTTCGCAGGTGTCAAAATTGTAAGTCCACTCGGATCCTTAACAATGTCCACGCGTCTTTATACGATGG
The DNA here is from genome assembly GCA_035610835.1 of Ophiura sarsii. NCBI lineage: Eukaryota > Metazoa > Echinodermata > Ophiuroidea > Amphilepidida > Ophiuridae > Ophiura > Ophiura sarsii. The sequence continues at coordinate 33,159,967 of CM069449.1, forward strand.
TTAGTTTCAAAATTGTCAACGCTTATTATAGAGAAGAAAAAACACCTTTTTTTACCTTGTACCGTATTTGGTTTCACATTGATACATTAATTTCATTATATTACGTAGGTTTTAAACCAATATGTTGAATCAATATTTAAATCAATGAGATATAAATAATAATGTATAATAATCAGCTATCTTTTATAGTGTTTCTCTACAAAAAGTCTATGAGATAACTAGATGTCAGACTGCGTAAGGCTCTATCGCGTGGTTAAACATTAAAATGATTAACACATGATTTCTAAAGAAAAAAAACCCTGTTTCGTAGGTAAAACCAATAGCCGCGTGGAAAGTGTTAAGACCGCATCTACAGCGATGTTAAATGACCTAAAACAATTGTTTTGTATTGTAAATGAACAAACAATTGTTTTGTATTGTAAATGACCGGTACTATGTAATACCAATACCCCCAAATTGAATGGGACAGCATTCACTACATGTCTATGATAAAGCCTAGGGGCTGTAGATCTAGTTTTAGTATTCTAAAATATCCAAGATGGCTGTAAAAGGTTAACATAGCTGAAAAACAGTGTTAGTTTATTGTTAGTATTACATTATATATGATCACATTATTATATCTACAGCTTTTAAGCCATCCAGTAAATGTGTTTGTATATGTGACAAGGATGATTGAATTGTATAGACTCCATTTTGACAATGTCATGTTATTAAGATGGGCATTATAATGAACATTTCATTAAAATTATCTCCAAATGGCCAAAATAATTACCACGGGTGGCCACCAATTGATAATAATATATATGACCAGAATAAAAAAAATGGAGTCTATACCATTTAATCATACTTTGTCACCTACAGATACGTTTACTTGGTGGATTAAAATCTATATATATAATCTTTTGGTCATATCTAATGTAACACTAGCAATAAAACTAATACTGTTTTTCAGTTATTTTAACATTTTGCAGACATCTTGGATACTTTGAAATACTCAAACTAGATCTACAGCCCCTAAACTTGATCATAGACATATGTTAAATGCTGTCTTATTAGATTTGGGGTATTAGTATTACATAAAATGGTCATTTAAACAATTGTTTTAGGTAATTTAACATCAACTTAACCATTCTGGCAGCCATTTTGGAAAGTGATACAGAATCAAAATTGTCAAAGAGATGAGCCTTATATCTAAAAGAAAAAGCTTAGCAGTTTTAGAACATACTATTTGGTGAATGTGATGTAATATACACTCTTACAATGTCTATTGTGGATTATCATTCACTCATGTAGACTATTTTAACATTTACAGCGGCCGTTTTGGTGGCCATCTTGGATTTAGTGTACGTTATTACAATGCAAATACACTGGATCCCAAAATAACTGAACAAATTGTCGAAATTTCATGATTAAAACTATACTTTCTTCATACATTTTGGTTGATATTATACCATTTTATGGAATTTCGACAATTTGTTCAGTTATTCTGGGATCCATTTGGTGGCCATTTTGGAATTTTAAGTATGCTAAAAAAACCACAAATACTAGATATGAGTTACTGGTGGTCTAATACATACATCCCATCATTAAAACTGTATTACATCTTACATTTAGGTTGATATTATCCCATTTTATGGAATTTGACAATTTTTGCAGCCACTTCGGGAACCAATTTTGGGCCACTTTGGCAGCCATTTTGGATTTTGAACTATGTTAACAAAGCATGAATACTGGATATGAGTTACTAGTGGTCTAACACATACATCCCATCGTTAAAAATAAATTTTCATCATACATTTCGGTTGATATTATGCTATTTCATGGAATTCTGACCACTTTTTACCATTTTTGGCCATTCATTTGGCGGCCATTTTGGTTTTAAAGTATGTTATCAAAGTAAAATTACTAGATATGAGTTTCTAAGGGCTAACACATACATCCCATTGTTAAAACTATACTCTGATCATACATGTTGGTTTATATATGCCAATATATGGAATTTTATCATTTTTGGCGGCCATTTTGGCGGCCATTTTGGATTTAGATGTGTTAACAAAGCAAAATATCCGGATATGAGTGTCTAGTGGTCTAATACATACAGTACTGCATTATTTACATCCAACAGAGTTTCCAATATTCATCATAAGTTTATTAGTGTGCTTTTTGTTTGCATTTTGGCGGCCATTTTGAAAATGTGCTGATAACACACAAAAAGCTACCGCTTTGAATTTGCAATCAATCATATTCTGGTTTCATGGATCCATACCAATACAAAAATCATTATTAGCCTTACTCCCTCGACATGGTACTGACCGACCCTACGGGCTCATGGACTAATATGTTAATACTATGTATCAACATGGCATATGTTGCAATATTGCTAATTTGAGGTAAAAAAGAGAACTCTGGCAACTTTAACAAGTACATTTCATATTATTTTATTGCAAACATTCACAAAACAAGTAATATCTTCAATATATCTCCTAATCAACGCTTATATATATGTAATTCACTGTTAAATTGTCCGTTTTTCGATAATAGGCATTTTAAGATTTTTCAAAAATACCTATCTTTCTGGAAACACTGCTGCCATGTTTAAAGATTACCCACACTTTTCTCATTGAAATTCAATTGAGCAACATTGTTACTCTCTACATGCAAAATATCTTTGAAAAAAAGTGCCACTTTCAGGGTTAACGGTGATTAGATTTGGCTAATAATTGATAATTTGTAAAAGGGACGAAACACCCCTATTTGGAAACATGGTATAGTCCAATTGCAAATATCAAGATTTTTTTTTTAAATATGGATTAGTTTGACTGTGGACTGCCCTTTTATATATAAAAACAAGAATTTGTAAAAAGTAGTTTGTATGCTACAAATGTGGGATCCAAGTTGAGCTAAAATTAGCATTTAAAACAGCAAAGAATGAGAAAAATCATCAAATTAATGGAATTGCCCGTAACCATGGTAACATACATGTGACACCAATTTTTTTCTCCATATTTGTTGACTTTGACCATAGGTCCATCCATGCACAAGGTATGAAGAAAATTCATATTTTTCAGTCTGCCACATTTTTCAACATTTCCTTGATTCTTACTGAATATGGTTCTTAAGGGGGCTGTCAAGTGTCAGAAATAGCTTCCGTAAAACTGCCGTAACTACGTAATTATTCATATATTCCATATACAAGTATATATTTTTTTGAAGGAAAGGGTTCAATAAATCTAACCATGAACATAAAAATTGCTCTAAAAAGAACCATTTTGGAGAAAATCATAAAAAACGAGAATTTTGACCAGTCTTCAATTCGGACAAGGTAACCAAAAAAATATTTTCTGAAAATCTGTCCTTTTACGATTTTTGTAATCTTAAGAAAATTACCCGGGTTCCATTTTTGTTTTGTTTTGATATCTGAGATATTTTTTTATTTATTGACCAAATAAGGCAACAAAATGGGATTTTTAAATACAACAAACGTGAATTTCCACAAAATGATCCGAAAAATCGGGAAATAGGCCTTAAAACAAAAAACAAAAAAAATGGAACCTGGGGAAGATCATGGTTGTTGCGTTAAACTTACTTGCTGTCCATCAGATGCAGTTTGTATTGAGTTATCGTGTCTGTAAATCGTATTTTTACTCAAAAATGAACATAAAGAAATCAACCGATGAATGTGAAAAGTGACAATACCGCCGTTTGATCATGGTTTACGGGGAAATACACGTATTTCAAATCCTGTTCTTTAGATATTGTGGGAAACATATAAATCCCCAACTTCGTGCAAAGTTTCATTACAAACTGTTCTTTTCTTGGTATCAAAATAACCTCAAATGTGTGTTAAAAAACACCTTTTTCATGATGTCGAGTTTGAAAAAGAAGCCATACCATTTTATGCGCATTCGAAGTGCGTTCACAATTTCCGGGAATCGTAACGCATTCAAGCGCGTGCGTTAATCGACAATGAGCGCAGACGCGCGCGGAATGTTTTGAGTTGGCAAAATAAATGGTGACGCGTGCGCGTTGAACCGGTTGACAAAGATTTAGACGCTCGTGTATTAATTTCTGTGCGCAACACTCTGCGGCTAATCATCAGAGTTTATCATTATAGGCCAGTGTAGTCGAGTCTTTATCAATGTGATCATTTAAAAATGCACCGTGGCGGGATTAGTGAGTAGTCCGATGGGTGTAAAAATCCACACCTATCCTAGATAAAGGACTTAGTAAAGGAGAGAGAAAAATTGGTAGGCTCTAGGCCTACATGTTTTCTCTACCTCAGATATTTAAAGAGACGGAATCGGGTAAGCTTCTGATTAACATGATTAATATGAGTCACGTCACGAATTGTAATTTCATCATAAATAGTAAAAGGCCACAACATGCCACCTGAACTTGATCCTCGTTATGCCAGCGCCACCGAAAAAAGAAACTGAAATATATGTCCGATAGGTCTAATGTTTAATGAAGCAGGAAAATAAATTTAACGGTTTGTAAAATGACTATATGAATTGTCTATGGGTAAACTGTCAAGCGAACTAGTAACAGTAGCGTATCAGCAGAGTGTCCCCCCTCGACGGATTTGACCGGGTAGAACAGCTCAAACTACCGGGCTAAAA
>CM069449.1:33169585-33194162 GCA_035610835.1 Ophiura sarsii
ATGTGTATCATTGAAAATAGGGTTGCGGCGCTATTTGTCGCTGTAGCGGGAAAAGTCAAGGGATAGGACCATGTTTTGACCGGTGATTTAGAGAGTTGAGATAATTTCCCGTATTTTGAGAGCAAACAGTGTCTCTCAAGTACTGCAGAATATTTCAAAATATGCCATGAAAATGACTCTAAACACGTCTGAAAATGCGCCGCGTATAATTTACAAAGTGTCCCACGCAAAAATATTCAACAGGGTTTTCCAAATTTTGGTAAAATATTCAAAAAATTGAAGACAAATGCTTGAATTTGATATCAAACACTATATCTCAAGTTTTGCAGAAAGCGCCACAATAACACCATGAACATGACTGTCAACACTCAAATTTCATGAAGCGTATATTTGGTGGTGCGCCCCCTTATAAGAGGGCATTTACAGCGCAGTTTTATAGAAATTCATATTTTATCAACTAAATTATGGGCTTTAGGGATTTTGTTTCATCCGTTACTTAACAAGAAGTGGTGTGCCGAAGTAAAATACTCTGAAACAGTGTGCATATTGAATTTAAATTCGTAAAATCTATCAAACAAAGCCTTCACTGCATCCCTTGCTCAGTAAAACACATATTTTGATAGCTAGTACTAGTAGGTACACTATATGTAGCTTATAAACTATCTATAGGACTAGTGAAAATGTCTACAAGAAAACGAAAACTGGCATGGTTCAATTAGATAGGCCTCGTGAATGAAAGAACAGCCATATGTAGGGTGGCGTGGGGCCAGGGGAGCAGTTGTGGGGGGGGGGGGCGGGACAATGAGGCGGTTGCTTGAAAGTCGCCAATGTTTGGACAGGAGGGGAGGGTGTATCGCCGCGATCACTAGACATATACAGTGCTAATCACAAATCCGACATGGGCCCAACTTAAACCCTAAACTCATAACCCTTGGCGCATAATACTCATTATGAGTTACCCATTCCTAAACACCCTTTGGCATAAACCCATTATAGCCCATAAGGTTTACCCTACCCCTAAGCCCTAATCCTAACCCCAACCCTAACCCCAGGCCCCTAACCCCAACCCTAACCCGAATTCATGACCCTAACCCTAACCCATAGCTCTAACCCTAACCCATAGCTCTAACCCTAACCCTATAACCCTCCAATCCTAACCCTATGACCTTATCCAACCCCGATCCTAACCCTAATCTTAACCTTAGCTCGGACCTCTAACCCTAAACACTAACCCTAACCTAATCCTCTTACTGTATTGTGTTTATAGCCTGCAATTCAACCGATATCAACGGGGCCAAGGAGTCATGCCAGGCTGTCTCCCGTTGTTCACCCCCCCCCCCCACCGCTGCCACCAGTGTATTGTAACATCCCTAATGTAGTCTACATTAATTCGATATATTAAACTTTCTAAGTTATGCCGACTTATTAATAATGTCGTAACGCTCACTCATAAGCGTATGTCTAACCGCGCAATCAACTCAGCGTGTGTATACGCAAAGGCGCGTTGCGTAGGTGACACAACGCATGCCCGCTTCAGTTATATTTAGAACCTAAATTACGTTTATTAATCATTAGGTAAGGTCTATGGCCTATTTACTATATAAATAACACTGTTAAAACATTATTTTGACGAGTGACATTTACAGAAATAGTTAGAATGATCTCTATCTCAGTGTGTGTCACGTCATCCATACATGAATTGAGTCAAAATTGTATCACTTTATGGAGTGTAATATATTGTGTAGCTTTATTTTTGATAGACTATGCGTACCCAACGGTAACATTACAAAGTTTTGATCAAATTTATTTATGAAAAACATTTTTATGTTTTAAAAATGAACGGACAACATATGTTTGATGATTGACCTAATGTCGATTTTGATATGTCAAAGCATGCATACGTTTTTAAATGAATTCGATTTGTTTAGTAAATAAGATAACAGCCTGCTTGTTAAATTATTGCTATTTTGGGGGTAAAAATACTGATCTTTAAATGGATGTAGTTTTAAAAGTAAGGCATGAAATTTGATGAAATTTGTTGTGTATTGTTTAGAATTTTGTTGGTAACAATATGAAAGAGATGAAATTGTCAAAATATACAATTATGGTGGTTCTAAGAGGGCATTTACAGCGCAGTTTTATAGAAATTCATATTTTATCAACTAAATTATGGGCTTTAGGGATTTTGTTTCATCCGTTACTTAACAAGAAGTGGTGTGCCGAAGTAAAATACTCTGAAACAGTGTGCATATTGAATTTAAATTCGTAAAATCTATCAAACAAAGCCTTCACTGCATCCCTTGCTCAGTAAAACACATATTTTGATAGCTAGTACTAGTAGGTACACTATATGTAGCTTATAAACTATCTATAGGACTAGTGAAAATGTCTACAAGAAAACGAAAACTGGCATGGTTCAATTAGATAGGCCTCGTGAATGAAAGAACAGCCATATGTAGGGTGGCGTGGGGCCAGGGGAGCAGTTGTGGGGGGGGGGGGGGGGCGGGACAATGAGGCGGTTGCTTGAAAGTCGCCAATGTTTGGACAGGAGGGGAGGGTGTATCGCCGCGATCACTAGACATATACAGTGCTAATCACAAATCCGACATGGGCCCAACTTAAACCCTAAACTCATAACCCTTGGCGCATAATACTCATTATGAGTTACCCATTCCTAAACACCCTTTGGCATAAACCCATTATAGCCCATAAGGTTTACCCTACCCCTAAGCCCTAATCCTAACCCCAACCCTAACCCCAGGCCCCTAACCCCAACCCTAACCCGAATTCATGACCCTAACCCTAACCCATAGCTCTAACCCTAACCCATAGCTCTAACCCTAACCCTATAACCCTCCAATCCTAACCCTATGACCTTATCCAACCCCGATCCTAACCCTAATCTTAACCTTAGCTCGGACCTCTAACCCTAAACACTAACCCTAACCTAATCCTCTTACTGTATTGTGTTTATAGCCTGCAATTCAACCGATATCAACGGGGCCAAGGAGTCATGCCAGGCTGTCTCCCGTTGTTCACCCCCCCCCCCCACCGCTGCCACCAGTGTATTGTAACATCCCTAATGTAGTCTACATTAATTCGATATATTAAACTTTCTAAGTTATGCCGACTTATTAATAATGTCGTAACGCTCACTCATAAGCGTATGTCTAACCGCGCAATCAACTCAGCGTGTGTATACGCAAAGGCGCGTTGCGTAGGTGACACAACGCATGCCCGCTTCAGTTATATTTAGAACCTAAATTACGTTTATTAATCATTAGGTAAGGTCTATGGCCTATTTACTATATAAATAACACTGTTAAAACATTATTTTGACGAGTGACATTTACAGAAATAGTTAGAATGATCTCTATCTCAGTGTGTGTCACGTCATCCATACATGAATTGAGTCAAAATTGTATCACTTTATGGAGTGTAATATATTGTGTAGCTTTATTTTTGATAGACTATGCGTACCCAACGGTAACATTACAAAGTTTTGATCAAATTTATTTATGAAAAACATTTTTATGTTTTAAAAATGAACGGACAACATATGTTTGATGATTGACCTAATGTCGATTTTGATATGTCAAAGCATGCATACGTTTTTAAATGAATTCGATTTGTTTAGTAAATAAGATAACAGCCTGCTTGTTAAATTATTGCTATTTTGGGGGTAAAAATACTGATCTTTAAATGGATGTAGTTTTAAAAGTAAGGCATGAAATTTGATGAAATTTGTTGTGTATTGTTTAGAATTTTGTTGGTAACAATATGAAAGAGATGAAATTGTCAAAATATACAATTATGGTGGTTCTAAGGGGGCGCACCACCAAATCACTCCGCATTTATGTAATAACGAAATTCGGTTAATGAAGTTCTAACATTGAAGTCACGATTTTAATAAGAAGATAGGCTTGAAATTGCACGATATTCGGCAATATGATTGAGATATAAGTTAAGATTATATAACCAACAAATCATACTATTTTGAAAACGTTAAGCTAAAATAGGCACGCGGATGTTCACGACAGCCGATACCCAAATATGAGTGATGTGTATCATTGAAAATAGGGTTGCGGCGCTATTTGTCGCTGTAGCGGGAAAAGTCAAGGGATAGGACCATGTTTTGACCGGTGATTTAGAGAGTTGAGATAATTTCCCGTATTTTGAGAGCAAACAGTGTCTCTCAAGTACTGCAGAATATTTCAAAATATGCCCATGAAAATGACTCTAAACACGTCTGAAAATGCGCCGCGTATAATTTACAAAGTGTCCCACGCAAAAATATTCAACAGGGTTTTCCAAATTTTGGTAAAATATTCAAAAAATTGAAGACAAATGCTTGAATTTGATATCAAACACTATATCTCAAGTTTTGCAGAAAGCGCCACAATAGCACCATGAACATGACTGTCAACACTCAAATTTCATGAAGCGTATATTTGGTGGTGCGCCCCCTTACATCTTCTTACGATCGCGCGCCATTTTGTTATGATTCCTCGTGTCCGTGGTGCACCACTAGTTTTATTCCAAGTCATTTTGTTGGCGCTTTTTCGTAACACTCAGCGACATGGAAACAAGACTAGCATCAAATGTGACGTCAATTACGTCATGATTATAAAATTCTCCAACCTGCGCAGAAATCCGCCATTTTGAACCAATTTTAAACCGACGGAAAAAATTCTGCGCAATTACATGTAAAGCAATGGGGATTTTGACTCAGACGAAAACGAAATATTAACTTTCCGATACATCTAGATTTATCACACTTTTTCTAATTTGAAGATGAAACTCTATATTTGTTGGTTTGACTTTGATGGTACGTGAGCAAATATCAAGTAGGGAATATGTTTGCGTCAGTATTTGCGACATATTTGTGCAATAGCATTGCAAATCTTCAAAAATTTGTCGCACTTTCTTTTTCTTTTTTTCCTGATTGACACAGGAATAATGAATAATGAAAACGTTGACGCGGCAGGGTAAATTGACGCGCGCGGCAACAGGAAACTATGAATTCATTACCGACGGCCCAATACAAAAAAATACCTATGGTTTGGCATGTCATATCACATGTGGCCGCATGCCGAATGTGATATGGCACAAAACATGTCTGGTTAGGTTATATGCAGATCATTTATTTTATGGCGTGGGTTAGACCTTTTTGCGGTATATTTCGGCCTCGGAATGTAACAGAAATCGACTCGGTTGCATTTAAATCATCCGCCATTTTATTCGTATTTTAAGCAACTCTTCCACAGACGCAAAGCAATCGCTTTACACGTAATATCATTTCGCACCATCTGGTAACGCAGTTAATCGACGATATGGGAATATATCGTGTGGTTTGACCGAAGGCGCGGGCAGAGCCCCGAAGCGGCGAGCCCTGGGAAACTCGCAAGGATTTTTACGAGTTATTTTTCTTGCCTCTTAATTGATTCCCTGCTGTGACTAATTTGTCACATTTGAAACAATAAATCGAATTTGTGTTAACCAATGCATAATTAGAAGTTTGGTCAATAATTCAAAAAATAATAATGATTTTCAAAACAAAAAAAACCCGTTTCCTAGGGAATTGTATTAGGAATATAATAAAACTAGTATGACAAAATTTAACAAAATATATTTTGAGTTATCTTTGCAGAACCTAAAATGGGTCAACAAATGTGTTTTTTACAATTTTCTCCAAAATGGTCAATTTCATGATCATGGTTGGATTCATTGAACCCTTTTCTGCAAAAAAAATGTATACTTTTATATAGATTAAATGAATATTGAAGAAGTTACGGCAGTTTTACGGAGTCTGTACCTGAAGGTGCACAGCCCCTTAATGCTAGCTGTTAGTGTTATATTAGCGAATTACGATAACTTCCGACAATTGAAGAAGTTGAAGTGTCCTCAGTTGATATCCACCATTTTGCTGTCTCAAGTTTTACGACAGAGGGCGCAAACTGAGGGCGTAAATTGAGAATTAGCCAAATGAGTAACGCACTTTAACAAGATAATACAAAACATAAATTTTGGCAGCAACAATTAGTAAGCATATTTAATTTCCATGTCCACCCGGTTTTCAGTTCACAATAACTAAATTTAATCATAATTTATTAAAATGAAGTAAAAACGATGTAACCACGCAAAGACGTTATTTTCATGGAATCATGCATTAAACAACTAACTTAGCATCAACATTTTGTCAGAATTTGACCATACAGGTGGAATTCAGAAGATATTTTAGTTTTATGGTTATATTTTGACGCAATTTAACACAAAAAATGCATTTCTAGGGAAAATATCACAGATAGAGGGTGCCCATGAAAAAGATTGTATTGTAAAATTAAGAGTGGATTTGTCTTCTTTATCCCTACAGAATTGCACAACATTGTCAACACACCTGTATTTATCTTCATGTATGAAGCCATAAAAGCTAAAAACATGTAACACTTTTTGGACGAGTATACATCAATATCATTCCGTCAAGTACAACACAGAAGAAAAGCTTAGCCTGAGTTGGTGCAGAGCTGTGAACTTTTCCTTCTTACTGTTTATTGTACCTACGGTAACCGACCATCAAGATGAGTGAATCAAGATCAGCATCGTTCAAGAAGAGTGCCTTGATACACTCGACAGCTGGTGCTGTGCCGGTCCGAAATGAAAAAGGTAGGGTCAAATACTGTATGAAAATAAGTTGTTGTTTTCTAAAATATTTTGTCACAAAAGCAATCGGAACACTTTACATGACCTCAGTTACTCGTATTCCAGCGAGAGACCCGCTGCAATGCATGGGTTAATTTTTGAATATGCAGCACTGTTTAAAAGATGTGATCACTGTAATTTTACCAATTTGATGTCAGTTACGTTGCAAATCATAATTTTGTCTTATGCAACTGATTTTATGACCTCGTCCTCTGAAGAGAGGGGGTTTTGTAACCTCTTGTAAATGCTTTTAAATAACTTGGTAATCATTGGAAGACATACATGTATTGCACTAATTTTACCATAAAACAACATTGTCAACACACCTACTACCTAACAAGGTTAGGGTTTGGTCAGCAATTTTTGAAAGTGTTGGGTGGGGGGGGGGGGGGGGGGGGGTGGTGGGGGGTGAAATTCCAAACATTTCTCAGCGTATGTTTTGTAGTTCCTGTGGTTGTGAACAAAATCTAAGTGATATGAACTAGAAACTTTCAATATTATGTCAGGAGAATAATTTCCACTAAAAATATTGAGGTCATACAATATTTCCATGATTTTTACTTTTAGAGTTCAAAAACTTTGGAGGATGTGTTACAAAAATAGCTCAGGAAGACGAGGGTTCAATGAAACTTAACCTTTTTGTTTTAAATGTATCATTAAATTTCAGGTGACTTTAGCATGATCAAGGTGAAGGTGAAGAGATATGTTTCAGGAAAACGGTGAGTAACCATGGTAACATGGTTGTTATGTTAGTTGTTGCCTATCAATCTGAGGGCTGTAGCCCTTTTAGATAATTGTTTGTCATGATAAACCCAGAATACATTGATCAATCACAAATTCCATCTTTTCTTTCATAAAGGTCATATAATATCTGATGTCTCTCAAATTTAATTCTGCACTTTCCACTTTCTACATCATTCACGCAATTTGAAGTTGTTGTGATTCATGGACAGTATGTGGTTGAGGGAGACGCATTGATGAAGGATCTTATTTTAAGACATATATGGAATGGAATTCTGTTTATATAACACCACAAAAAGTTAATATCAATTTATCATTTGAAATTAGGTTTTGTGCCAAACATGGTCAATGATTTGATGGGCTTCAAAAGAGGTTATTTGACCAAACTTGGAATATTCATATTGTCTTATACATCGTCCAAAGAAGTTCCTTGCCACTTAGTAAAGTCCAAATATTTCAAATTAATATTTAATAGAATATATATAATTGTATATCAAAATAAGCAGAAAGTAATCCTCTAACAGCTTAACATGGAATTTAGACATGATCACTCATGCATGGCAGATCCCATTCACTTGACAATGGCAAGGTCTGTGGAAGAAGATTGCAAAAAAGTGGATAATCCCTCCATTCAAATGTTAATGTGAATGATTGAACACAATATAAACCTTACCATTGCTTAATGAATGTGCTCAGCCATGCATGAATGCGTACATCTTAATTTCATACAGACATGATAGAGAATTATTGTCTGCTTATTTTGACATGCAATTGTTTAATTTATATTAAATATTTATGTGAAATATTTGAACTTCAATATTTGAACTTTGGACGAGTGTATAAATGTCACTAATCTTTCTGGGAAACAATGGAGATGGATTTAACTGTCTTAGCTATTTCATTTTATTTTAATTATTGCAGACCTGACTATGCTCCCGAGTCCAGCAGTGATGAGGAATTTATGGAACCGGGATTAACCGCTCGCTCTCGAAAAGGACAAGTGCCCTCTAGTGGTCATGATGATGATGATGCGAGGATACGTCGTCTACGAGCACATCAAGAAGATGCAGACGATGATGATGATGGCGAGGTCACTGAAAGGTATGGCATGTTTTGACTTACTAATAGTCAGCGTCATAATGCTATGGACATAATTCCATCGATGCAAGCATGCTTACGAGCGTAGCGTACATCCGTAAACCCAAGAGTGCGTACCAGATGCCTTAAAAAATGACCGCACATTGAGGTTGGTCTATCGTGGAATTGTCACGGCATGCATGATGCATTCATAGTTGTTTGAGCATTTCATGCATCTGGACGCAGCTTTGCGAACAACAACAAAACACGTGAAATAGGTGGTGGCAGGTTGTGCTTGTGCAGGTTGGGAGTTTGAGGCTGATTTTTATCTTTAAATCTGGGCATATTTTGCTGCCTCAAATGGTCAATTTCTTTTGTATATTGACAACAGTATTTAAGGTTTACTTATGTTTACGTAAAAATGGAATCTCCATTCACTATGGAAATTCTCGATTGGTTAGTAGCACATTAGCAAAAGGGAGGAATTGGACAAAATTATATGTGGATATCTGTTAACAATATGTATTATGAAGTTATTGATACAAGGCTAGGCATGTTTGAGATTTTTAAAAATGCACTTCATAGAAATAATAAAAAGGTAATTTGGAAGACAAGTTCTCAGAAATAATATACTGTTTCAGCAACCACAATCAAAGTAATGAAATAATTTAATTAGTGGTGTTCTGATCACATTCTAAAAATCGAGACTCACATTTCAATTCAGAGGTGTTCGGTATTCAATTAACTAATATTGGGATGCGTATCTTTCAGAATTGCAAGACATAGACGCATCCACGAGCCAGAGATCCTGGACCAAGAAGATGAACTCGAGGAGGAAAAAGATGAGGACGACGAAAGAAGTCATCGGCACGTCGTCTACCGCATGGAACCGGAAGAGAGCAGCTCAGAAGACGAAGAACTGGACGAGGACGAGATCGAGCGCAGGAGATCGATGATGCGGCAGAGAGCGAGGGAGAGGGTTAATAAGGTAGAGGAGGAAGTCCTGGGAGTAGAGGAAGAAGGACAGGTGTCGGACAAGGAGGTGTCAGAAGAAGAATCATCAGAATACGAAGAGTACACCAGCTCAGAGGAGGAGAGTGGACCCAGGTTAAAACCAGTCTTTGTTGCTAAGTAAGTACAACTGGGCAGTGTGGAAAGGATGCTTCTTGTCAAATAAAGTAGAGTAGAGTCAATGATTACCATGTTTTCGACCATTATTTATATATTTGTGTTTCATTTCTCATTTGGTGTACATCACTCGCAGAGTTGAAAGGCACAATTTTTAAAGTTTGTCACAAACTAATGAAATACTATTTAAAGAACAGAACTTGTACTTGAATTAAACTCAATTTAGGGGTTTTAGTGTTTTTTAAATCAAAAACATTGACAACTCAAGAATAATCATCACATTTCAAATTGCCATTGTATTCAACTAATCACGGTACCCATGTATGAAATATATTTTCCAGGAAAGATCGTGTTACTGTACAAGAAAAAGAAATTGCTGCACTGAAGCGCAAAGAGCAGGAGGAGTATGCCAAAATACGAGCTGATGAAAGGCGTAGAGAAACCATTAAGGTAAGAGAAAGAGGACTGGGGACTTTAGTACATTAAAGGAACATTCAGCCATTTGTATCAAAGAGTCAATGTTTTTATAGGCTAAAAAATAAAGTTAACTTGCCCATTGCGCCCGACCCAAAAATCTAGGGTCGCTTTTTTTTCTTCTTCTTCTTTTTAATATCATATTTTGGTTAATTTAAACAGTAAAATGTGTGGCATAAATGCATAAGATTGTCAATTGCTCACTTATTTGTTAAAGGAAGGGTCCCGCAAGCACAACATTGGGCATTATTTGTGAGACAACTAATTATCGAGCCGAAATTACGTAATTATATAGAACAAAACACCATACTAGTCATAAAAATGAATAAAAACTGCCATCACTCAACATGCAATTTTTAAAATTCGCGGCGATTGAAAGACCCGGTGTCGATGACGTCATAGTATCGGTGCTCAAATTTGCGCATGTGCATTGTATAATTATGACATCATCGACACTGGGACTTTAGATCGCCGCGAATTTTAAAAAGTGCATGTTGAGAGATTGCGGTTTTTATTTGCTTTTGTCATAAGTGTGGTGTTATGTTCAATATAATTACAAAAGTTGGGCTCAATAGTTACTTTTCTAACATATAATGCCCACTTTTATGCTTGCGGGACACTTCCTTTAAGTATTAAAGTGTTAGGGGTAGTTGAAAGGTGCATGTTAAGCATTCTTTAAAATCTATGTTTGTGTGTAGTATCTGTTTGTCTTCCTAACAAAAAATTGACCGACCAACCGACCCAGATGTTGGCACTTAAAGGAGGTGTCCCGCAAGCACAACATTGTGCATTATATGTTAGAAAAATAATTATGGAGCCCAAATCTATCCTACGTAGTGCGTAATACATTTTCTAACTGTTGCGTGTAGTGATAGAAAGGTGTGATAGTACATTTCAATTCTCCCCTGGTCTGAGTAATTACGTGAATGCGGGGAAGTAGGCGAAATGCAAGCTTCGCGTGCTGGCGCAATCGTCCAATAAACTTAAGTAATCAGCTAATGAATAGTTATGAGGTATAGTAATAATCGTTCCTTTCTTTGACTGTGTGTACATTTATGTCATCACAGCTTGTCGAAAAGGAAGCCAAGAAGAGCGTGGAACCAGAAGAAGCCACTACCAACGATCAGCTGCAGATGTTGTCTATTAACACAGATGATGAAAATGATGAGGAGGAATACGAGTCATGGAAGCAAAGAGAGTTAAAGAGGATTAAAAGAGACAGAGATGAGAGAGAACAGTAAGTGGGTCAAAATATTTGAGCCAATTCTGCCAAAAATGGGCCCTTACAGTACATTTTACCATAGGCCAACATTTTCTCAGTGGGCTATTTTGTAAAAACTGGGGGCTAATCGCCCATCGCTCTCGTCTATTTTGAGCCCTGGATCGTCACACGATGAGTAGGTAGCACACCACACAAAAAGTCCCCTATACTGTGTAAGTAAAATGTCTATAAAGATAAAAGTCAAAGCAAATTTGTTGAGGTTAGTTCCTTGAAAGATGCATGTTTTAAAGTGCCTATAGTTGAATCAGTTCCAAATTGGCAAGAATTGTGAGGCTTGTATTTGTCTGTGAGCAAAAAGAATCCCAAGTCGTTGCCCATATTTATTGGTTAAAGTGTGCATCATAGTGTTCGCATCATAACCCCGGTATCAGCGAGCGTTGGGCAAGCAGGTATTCCATCTGTGCCCGCGGATAAATATTAGCCACAAAATTGTTGCCAATTTCGATATGATTAAACTATAGGCACTCTTGTGTGATAGTCATACAGTATTTATGTCATAGTTATGTGGCAACCATAGGCTAATCGTGTGCTTCACATGTGTCTTGCATGACACGAGATGTTTGTGATACTGATTGAATCCTAATGTAATACTATAGTTTGATCAGTTCCAAATTGGCGAAGCCTCATTACAGCAATGAAGGAATACAGAAGAACGAGGATGGGCATGAAAGCAACGAGCGCACTGTGCATCATATGCGTGGCGCGTGCATGGGGCCAAAACCTTGTGTGGCCATAATCGTGAGCGTACGCTTGTTTTACTTTTTGTGCACGGAGAGATAAAAAACTACTATTTCTCCCCAATTTGGAACTGATTTAATTATAGTGTGGCATATATTTTATACTCTTGGCTCCACATGTGTTATCAAGTCAATGTCCGGGGGCACTTAGATATGAGGTTACGGGGAAGTGCCGCCAAATAGGGTCCCATTTTTCACCCCATCTTGTCAATGAATGACCCCTTTTCATAGCCATTTTTGCTGTTTTTTCACAAACATTTTAGGAAAATTTGTATAAAAAATAAATAAATAAAATAATGGGACTCGGGTTAACATATGGATTCATTTCCCACGCTGTTTGGGCCAATTTTTATTTTGAAGGCGGCATATCACAACCAAAAAATTATCTAAAGTGATCCCCCCCCCCCCCCCCCCGGGTCCATGTGATACTTATTTAGCATCCATAAGTCACAAAACAAATTATTTTCTTTTTTATGACAGACTCGAAAAAGAACGCCTTGATATTGAACGCAACCGCAGTATGACCGAGGATGAGCGTAGAGCAGATCAGCGAATCAACAACAAACAAGTCACAAATAAAGCTACAAAAGGACGCTACAAATTCTTACAGAAATACTACCACAGAGGAGCTTTCTTCCTGGTGAGTAGTTTGAATACATTTTGTACTCATTTTCAAACATCGATACAGGTGCTCATTGTAATTTATAGGTACCGTATTATCCCTATTAAGCGCCCAGGGCGGTTAGCAAAGTCACTTTGGGTGGGCACTTATTATGTTACCTTTTTTAAACTCATTTATCGTACTAAATAAAATGTACAAGTGGTCATTTGAAGATGCTGACCATTTGATGGTCATTTGAAAATGCTGACCATTTGATGGTCATTTGAAGATGCTGACCATTTGATGTACTAAATACAATGTACAAGTGGTAATTTGAGAAGGCTGACCACTTGACGTACTAACGAAAATGTACAATTGGTCATTTGAGGAGGCTGACCATTTCATGTACTAAATGAATGAAATATATGTACAAGTGGTCATTTGAGGATGCTGATAATTTGAGAAGGTGGCCGCTTATAAGGGATTGTTTGTTGGTAGTCATTGAGGAAAAACAGGGGTGGGCGCCTATAAGGTCCTGGGCGCCTATAAGGTCCTGGGCGCTTAATAGGGATAATACGGTACTCCGTATGCAATGGCTATGTATATATAGTAGGCAGGATTTTGCTCTATAATGAGTTACCAAATGTAGGCCCAATTTTGCTAAATGTATGAAAAAGGTTAATCGTAAATGTGTGATTTTGTGTTTCTGTTATCATTTTTTTCGGGTTCGTTTGACATCCTGGCACAAGAAAATAATTCAGGAAGGCAATTTTTTGTTCCCGAGACTCAACATTTTCGGGCGGGACTCAATTTTCTAAGACTCACTCCCACCCATTACAGGATTGAGAAAAAGATTG
Source organism: Ophiura sarsii (assembly GCA_035610835.1). Lineage (NCBI taxonomy): Eukaryota > Metazoa > Echinodermata > Ophiuroidea > Amphilepidida > Ophiuridae > Ophiura > Ophiura sarsii. The sequence continues at coordinate 33,183,182 of CM069449.1, forward strand.
CATAAGTTGAAGATGAGTGCAACATTTTTATACCGAATGCAATATATTCTTTTGTACCACATAGAAATAAGCCATTCAATATTATTATTATTTATAACATTTGACTGTTTTGATATCAATCATCCCAAACTCATCTTAATCTCAGCAAGATAGAAACGTGAATCTCTTCGCATACATACTCATGCGCACATCTTCTGCGCCGTACAATATTTTGTATTGAATATTGGTCATCCAAAGTACCCGGATGCAACTAATATTCTAAAAATATTGTTGACCAATATTTTTCTGTTCTGTGGGGCGCAGAAGATGTGCGCGTGAGTATATTTGCGCAGACAATATGCATGGGTACATTTTTGAGATCGGCCTTTCAATCCCGCTGATATTAAGGTAAGTTTGGGCTAATTGATTAATTTTTATCAAAACAGTATATAAATAATACTAATAATATTGAATGTCTTATTTTCGAGTGATATAAGAATGTATTGCACTCGCCATAAAATATTATATTGCACTCGTCTCGTCATGCAATATATTCTTGTATTACCCTGAAAGCCATTCAATATGTGATGCTATCTGTGAAAACCCGTCGGATGTCGCAAAATGTGAAATAGGGATTATGGGTAAAATTAAAAAATTAAAATAAAATAAATTAAAAAAAAAAAAAAATTGTTTAAAGATTTTGTTTAGAAAATTAATTTCTATTACTTTGTGTCATCACCTTAATGAAATTTCACCTTCAAAAACTTACTTAAGTCACTTTTCTAAGTAGCCTTATAATGTTATTCTATTGAACTATGTATCTTTTCCTGTTTTCATGATTTCTTGTTTTGTAGCGTTTTATGACATCACAATCATCATTCACTCACATCTTTTGTTGTAGTGATCGTAGAAAAATGATCGAAACAGTTCTGTAATCAGCACAAATTCAGCTTTATTATGATATAAATATCTCCAATATGAAAAATCCCGACATGTGGCGGGTTTTCACAGATCGCATCACATATTATATAAATATAGTTTGCATCTGGGGTACATTTGGTGCACAATATTCAATACCCAGTTTAATAGTACTGTTTTGGATGGGACCCATAAAAATAATAAGGCTATATTAAAAAAAATCTTTTGTCTCAAAGCTCCCGCACGCGTTTGTTAATTGATGCGCGTTAAAAAATAAAATCTTGTTTTAAATCTTTTAAAGTATCACTGATTTTTCAGATTTTCATCGATCCCATCATTTTAAATACAAAAAGATCACTTTTACAAGGATTTCAACATTTTATATTTATAATTTAAAAAAAAAAAAATGCATTCCACATTAGGTTTTGGTAAACTGGAGAGCTTTGAGACAAAAGATTTTTTAATATAGCCTAATAATTGTAATATTAGGGGGGGGGGGGGGGGGGCACAGCACTAAATATACCGCCCATTGGATTACGTGTAAAATAGAGCTAAAAGAGTCGCGATTTTGGGTCCTTAGTATCTCTTTTTGGAATATCTGGAATGCTCTTTTTTAACAAACAAATACTAAAATTTCATAAAATCGTCAAGAACATAATACCCTTCCAATTAGATTTTACGATATGATCATTTAAACAGCGCCACCCCTATTTTCAGCCCGGACGCTCGCCTTCTGACCACCTACGAGCATGCGTGTTCATCCACGTGATAAATTGTCGGTACAATTGAAAATCGTTATTTTGCAATATCCTGAGCAAAGTACAAGAGATTATCTTTCATTTTAATTATAAAATGCTACCCTCACGCCAAACTTATTCCCGAAAGACGGACCCCAATTTATCACAACCTCGGTTTTTGTTTTTGCCGGAACTTACTACCATTACACAAAACGAGGAGTGATTTAGTGATGTGCGCCCTTATAATTGAGACCACTATTTGCTTTCCTGTAATTGCTTACACTTTATTTTATTTGTATACAGGACAAAGAAGAAGACGTATTCAAACGAGACGTATCCAATCCCACATTGGAAGATCACTTTGATAAAACAGTACTGCCAAAAGTTATGCAGGTAAGATTTTTTGTGACCAATGGACTTCATTTGTGATGCAGCTGGTGTTTTTTTTCAAGATACAGTGGAACTTCATTAACACAAAGTCTGTTAACACAAAATACATGTTAACACAAAGTGTTATTCAAGTCCCAAGCTTATATTATACCATTATAATATGACTGGATAACACAAATTTCTATTAACACAAACTAAAATGTAACCCCAGGCAACTTTGGTATAAAATTGGATAGATTGAGCCCATATGTTTTGGTCGAGCTATGAGTTTTTAAAAATATTGGGTGAGACGCAGTCGAGTCTAATATTTTAAAACTCATAGCGAGACCAATTCATATTGGGTGTTAATCATCCAATTTTATCATTATTATGTTTTGGATCCAATATTATACAACACTTGGATGGACACCTCAAAACATAATAATGATATAAAATTGGATGGATTGAGCGTGATGCACAATGATATTGGTCGAGCTATGAGTTTTAAAAAATATTGTGCGAGACGCACTCGAGCACAATATTTTTAAAACTCATAGCGAGACCAATATATTTGTGTATCATGCGAAAAAATCCATCCAATTTTATCATTATTATGCAGTGAGAATCTGACTTAACAAAACAACAACAACAAAAAAACAACAAAAAAAAATGCACCATATTATTGTAAAAATATCAATAAATTTTTTTATTTTTATTTTTTTTTAATTTTTAATTTTTAATTTTAATTTTTATTTTTTTTAATTTTTAATTTTATTTTTTTTAAATTTTTTTTATTTTTTTTAATTTTTTTAATTTTTAATTTTAATTTTTTTAAATTCCCAAAAAAAATTCTAAAAAAATTTCAAAATATTTCAAAAATGTAAAAAGACAAAATTAAAAAAAATTAGTCTACTGCATTTTGTGAATACAATTGGCATATTAATACACGCTTACAGTGTATTCATGCAGGTAACCAACTGACCAAGTTCACGCGTGAACTTGGTCGACCAAGTTCACTCCAGTGACACAATGTTCAGAATAATTGGTCTTTACCAATGCATTGCAAGTATGGGACGGAAGATTCGAACTGCATAATAATGTTTTAACAAGGTTTCACTGTGTAGATGAAATTGGACAGAAAAAAGAAGAAGAATTTAAGAGAGTTTTCCTTTTCACTTGACTAATTTGAATGCCTTGATCAATTTTGATACATTTGGTGTCATTTTAAAGATGCTCTGAAATAACACACATAATAAATTCAAAATTGACTTTACCTGCAAAGAAAGTCCCCCTTCTGATACCTTTCCTGTGTTCACCACTTACACATGGTCCTTGTAAGAATGCTGACAATTTGAAGACTGACAAAAATGTAGTTTTTGGTTGTATTGTGTTGAATGTGTTGAAGTTTAATCGCCATCATAATGCTTCGGACAAAATAAAGACACCTAAAATGAATTACAAAAAAACCCACTTGTATAGGATTTTGAAAAATACCACTCTTTTCTGAAAAACATCATTTTTGGGAAATGTGACCATTTTGGGAGAAGTAAACATGATACTGAAAAAGTGAAGCTTTCTGTGGGTAGCCAAGCCTTTCTTCTTTCCATTTCATAACTGTTTTGATGCTCAAAACATCTAAGTGTGCGTGGAGTTATGCAAACAAACATGATCTAAGTGTAGGTGGGGGGGGGGGGGGGGCTTAATTTCAGCTTGTGCGAACATTGTGGCATTTATCACTGAAACACATGCCACATTTAGATGTTTTACTCACATTAAGATGTTTTATCCTCATCAGATTTCTTGTTTGTGGCAATCTCTTTTATAGCTAGTTGATTGATGCCTTTCCTGTCAAACTGAGTGAACAAGATCCTGATTGTAGGATTGAAATATCTCAATATGAGGTGGTTTTTTTTAGATCTGACGGAAAAAAGACAATTCTATGAATATTATTCAACAATCTTAAAAGTTAAAACTATATCGGATATTTATCTGCCATCAATTGTTTGTGTGTGAAAGTGTCACGGTTTATTTCATATAATGCTGTCATTTTTTCTCTTTGCAGGTCAAAAACTTTGGACGATCTGGCCGCACAAAATACACCCATTTGGTTGACCAAGACACAACAAAGATGGACTCTCCTTGGAGCGTAGAGAACGCTGTTAGTCGCAAATTCCAAACCACTGTTGCCGGAGGAATGAAGCAATCCTTTAACAAACCAACTAAGAAAAAGAGAACTGACATCTCGTAGTATGAGTTGCCAGAGTTTTGTATAAGTAGCCCAATTTGGGTTCTTTTTATAGCATGAGTGTGATCATGTGGTGAATCAGGCTACATATTGCCCATTGAAAACAATGGTTCGAACAATGGTTAGAAAAAAGATTGGTTTACTTTTGCGCACACATTGGGTCATTTGGACTGGTTGTTGATAACACTGGAATAGAACTTGGTGACACCAATGCAGTGTATCAGCTTTTGTTAATCAACAGTAGGATTATCAAGACACTTATGGTAACAGCATACTAGTATTGTAAATGAAAAGAGTGATTCCAAAATATGTTGGATGTATTTTTGGAAAGGGTTGAGAATGACATTGTGGGTTGGGTATTTGCCATTGTTGGAAACATCCTCTGTTCAAGTGTTACAGAGACTGCGATAATTGAAGCCTTTTTTTTAGCTTATTGACAAAATGCCACATGGGTATCACATGGATGCCACATGGGTATCACATGAGTATCACATGGATGCCACATGAATATCACGTGGGTATCATGTGGATGCCACATGTGGATGCCACATGGGTATCACTTGAATGGCATATGGGTGGGCCATGACTGACAAGTACATTGCTACAGTACAGAACAAATACCCCAACAGAAGTCTGGAGAAGCGTCTGATTGATGTTTTATGTCTATTATCTGAACAACGTTTGACTGGTTCTTAGTTGTCAGCATTATCACACCACATTCATTACAGTTGTATTTACCTAGATATGCTTTGGCATAAAGGGTAAATACTCAGGGTGCCTTAATACAAGGGGTGGCGCCAGGGTGATACATTAGGGGTGGCGCCATGGTGATACGTTAGGGGGGGGGTTAAACGATGAGGGTCCATGGGGTGAAGCCCCTTGGAGGGGACCCTCGTTGCCTAAATATGTTAAAGCATTTTTCCCTGTGAGAGCATAATATAACAGATGATGGACTCGCAGAATGTTTGAAAATGTACAAAATGGTGTAATGTATTGCAATTGTGAAGGTATGGTACAGACACAGTGATGAATGGGAATAAATGAATTGATTACAGCCTGAGGCTTGAGATTTGTTGTTGGTTATGATTTTTATCATGTCATGAATTGATTTTTAAAAAATCCAAAGATGTCTGTAGGCACATAGTCTGTAACTGCATAGAGAATCTGCATGTAAATTGCTAATTATTTTTGGCATGTTTCTTTCCTATCAATGTATTTTCATCCTACAATCCTGGAAAAAAAGTCTTGGAACACTTACAAGTATGTTGAGAAATGTCAATGTCCTATTAGCAGTTATTCAAGGTGTCCCAACATTGATTGACAGGGTGTGGGAAGGTAAAATTGTTGTTTAAGATGTCTTCTTCAGCTTTTAACAAAATATACATTTTTACAGATCAGAAAGAAGAACAAATCTGATATAAGGCAAAGAAGAAAAAAACCCTGTTTTACGGGCGGACGAACCTGTCAAGTAGAGTCAGTCGGGTTTTTTGGGGTTTTTTTAACCTAAAATGTCATCAAAATCTGCAAAAATCGTGATTTTTATTAAAATTTATGAGAAAAATATTTTGGACAGATTTTCGGCCAAATAACGGCTGATTTTACATAATTTGAGAAAAAAATCTAAAAAAAAAATCTTGAAAAACACAAAAAGTGTGTTGTTCAGGCCCGTAAAACAGGGTGGTTTTTCCTTGCCTTATGTCCAAAATATGTAATGCATTCTAAGGACTTTTCCCCAAGATTGTAGTTTTATCTTATCGATGCAGGTGTTTTGTTATAGAAAACAAGGAGATAAAGAATTTTAACTCTGAAAAAGACTGATTCAAAAACATCCCCAAAAGATATCCTAATGTTTAATCGGTTCCAAATTGGTGGGAAACATCCTGGTTTTTTATCTCTCCAAGTGTGAAAGTAATCCAAGCGTACGTGTGCGATTATGGCCACACGCATAGACTAACTAGGGTAAAGTCGCCTATTTTCGGTCAGCTCCTATTTTCGGTCACTGGCCAAAATCGTGTAATTGCATTGGTCCTCGCCATTTTAAAAGCAATACCGGGCATCAAGTTAATCAACTATGCGGCGGTTCTTTAGCCGTCAGTTTATAACGAGGAGGTCATTTTCATTACAAGATTTGGGCGAAGTGACCGAAAATAGGCGACTTTACCTTACTTACGCACACGCTTTTGGTGGCACGCAGGCGTCACACATACATGTATGATGCACAGTGCACTTGTTACTTTCATGCATGCCTGCGTCCTTCTGTGTTCATTCGCTGCTGTAAGGAGGCTTCGCCAATTTGGAACTGATCAAACTATAGGTCTACTACTATTCTCTACCTGTCCACCCAAGTATGAACATTACCTTACATAAGAAAAAGGTTCATTGTATCTAATTGGATTAGATACAATGAACCTTTTTCTCATGTTTATCACTAATCCTGATGAATCTTTTCAACAATTACCTTACATAGAATATTGGAGACATTTTTTGTTCTCTCATGGTAACAGCAATGTTGATAGGTGTTTTTTGGTGGTTGTTGTTCTTGTGTCCATGACTTCATGGCTGAGTAAAGCTCAAATTGGAAGACACAAACTGGCCTTCTCAAAAGTCACAAAAGTTGATCAAATCTGCAGGTCAGAAACAACTCATTGGCTAAGCTCTGAGCCAAGAAGGGGGTTTACATGGCTGAATGACATGAATTGATTACACTTTAGAGTAATGTTCACTTGGTGGGTATTTTAAACTGCACTTCTGTGACTTTGAGGAGGGCAGTTTTTGTCTTCCATTTGAGCTCATTAGTCATGGACATCTTTCATTTTCAAACAGCACTTGGGAAACAGTAATAGGATTATTTCTAACTAAGTTTTATTGGTAAAATGTTTTATCTTACGATGTTATGACGAACGAACTTGAGAGGGGACTCACTTTTGTTGATGTGTTTAGTATAGTGGGGATAATATTTTCATTTAAAAGGCACCCTTATTTCCAAATCCTGGGTACACCACTGGTGTCCCCAATAAATGTTCTCGCTCTTAAGCCACTTGAGAGCACATGGTTTCCTCCCGGTGAGTTATGGGGGCCTCCAAATTTTGGCCTGGCCCAGGGCCCCCAAAAAGGGAATTCCGGTCCTGTATGTTGTAGGACCCCAAAAGCTAGGCCCTCCGCCCTGGTGCATTTTCAGCTCATTTGCTCAATTATGCAAGTAGGTTTTGATTACATTTTTGGAGGTAGTTTTTCCTGGGACACCCAATTTTCAACACACCAGGCTCCAAATGTGTTCTTTCACATCCATTGAACTATTTCCCAAACACTATTATTATATTGCTCTTTCAACATTTGGAAAAAGAAAATAGTAATATACATCAAATATGAAAAATTGAGATTTCAAAAACTTTGCCCATTGTTGTCCCTATATTCATAATTCAGTTTAGGAAAAGCTCATTAAAAGAGCAAAAAGAGTCCATTTTTATGTGAAAATCCTAATTAGACCAAATCACCAAAAAAGATGGCAATATTTAGCTGAAGTAGCACATGATTGATTTTGTCTATCAGTCTGTAAATATAAATTGTGATTTTCTAATGGAAATGGCCATTTGTTGTGTAAATAAGATGAGGATTTTCGTGGTCATGTAGGGTTCCTATTGAATTACCATTACATAAAAGAAAGTTACACTCATCCAAATCGCATCATATATAGGTAGCTCTGCTGCATCGCCCAGATTTCCCCATTATTTGCGCACCCTGTGTGTGTTGGATCTTGAATCCAAGTTCTAGAAACACTCTAAAAGCAGATAAATAATATCTACCAACACTCTCTCTATGCAGTCACCCAATAGTCCATACCAGTGTGTGTTGGTGTGTACCGTATAGTAGCTCCAAAACCCTCATATGGTCAGTGACTAGCGGCTACATTAGTAATTTGAGCAGTTTGTCTTTGGTCTGGTCTCTGGTCACTGGGGTGCCAGTAGAGGTGCCAGTGATTGGCTATGGCCGGCTGTACATGCTGTTACGTCGATGTACATGTATCAGTGTATGGTTGGTGTAGGGGAGTAAGGGGGGGGGGGGGGGGGGGGGGGGGGTTGACGAAGGGGTGGGACTAGGAGAGGCTCTGTAGCAGTGGCGTACCCAGCTTTTTGAAACTGGGGGGGGGGGGGGGGTGCCACAACCATAATTGTACCGACGAAAGGCATGATGTACCGACAATTTTTTTTACAGACTCCCAAAAAAAAAATCGTCAAACTTGCACAAATTTCCTGTCAGCAGCTGAAATCCTGATAAGTGGGGGTGGGGGGGGGGGGGGGGTAGCAATGAAGTTGTCCGGAAAAAAATTAATTGCATGGTCAAAATCGCAAATCTACCGACGGAGGGTCATTTTTACCGACGGGGGTATTTCAGGGGGGAGGGGCACTGGACCCCCTGGGTACGCCACTGCTCTGTAGCAAAGCTACATACAGGCGGTTAAACTAAAAAAGCAGTCAACAAATATATGTGATAAAACGTTTTTTATCATACAAAAGTGAATGAAAAGAATGAAAGTATGTACATGAAAATCAGTTACTTTGTTTTAAAAACAAATGAGTCATGAGATTATGCTTGAAGTTAATGAGAGTTAAAAGATGATGAAGAGTTAAAGGGGCATTAAGAGATGTGGTGGAGGCTGCGCCCTCAATTACAAAAATATATGATATGAGATTTGTATATTTTTACAATTGTATTACATGTATGAATTTACACCTATAAGGATTAAGAACAATCAGCCCTCTTTTTGTACAACAAAATGTTGATTCAAAAATGCTAGTAGAGCCGCAACCAGCATTTTACATGGGTAGGGGTGGTATTCCAACATATTTAAACATTGTTTTAATCAAGTTTTGCTGGGTTTTTTAAAGTAAAAACAACAATAATGGCAATTTTTAATGTTCGTCTTGAATTCTGAAGTAAATTAATTAAAATTAAAAAAAATTCAACATGACATTGTGTCCCTTTAATAGAGCAACTCCTATGAAATTAACTGAACAATTTTGCAAGTTAGCCTTGTGGGTCATGAGAAAAAACGCATTAAATTTGGGGAAAATATTTAAAACTGAAATGACTAAAACTGGTAAAACAACCAAAACCAGAGTAGCCGGCAACCCTCAACTTTGTAATGCAATTTGTGTAAAGAGACAATTAAATGTATACATGGAACAAATTAAAGGTATATTTTGTGATCTTTTCCAAGGAATCAATCCTCGATCCTCGAAGAAAAAAAATTGAAAGCAGATTTTCTTGCAGATTTACATTTCTGATCATAAATAAATCGTACATACATTCCAAGTTACAGGGCGATACGATTCTTAATTACTTCAAAATCATGGTTTTAGAGTGAAAATAAACTGTTGGAGTCTGCGCCAACAACTTATTTTTACTCTAAATTCACTCTAAAATCATGAATTTGAGGTAATTAGGAATCGTATCGCTCAGTAGCGTAGCCAGCCTAGGGTCACTTGTCAGGGGGGGGGGGGGGCAAAGGGTATTTTTTCCTGGTGAACACCAGTTCGACCCGGTGGTGTAGCCAGGTTTTTCATGTAACTTTTAGCCGTCAAGAAAGAAAATGACAAGGGGGGGGCGGGGGGGGGGGGGGGGGGGGGGGGGGGGGGGGGGGGTTACAGGTGTTGCGTCCCCATACCGGAGTGAAAAACTGCAATTTTCCACCTAATAAGTAATTTACATTGAATTTAGTTTTGTTTATCAATCATGAATTACATTTGACCTATTGGTGACCTGACCTGGTGTGTTATTTAGAAAGTCAGAAAAGTGAAGAATAATTAATGAGATGGGATTTGGCAAGCAGCCAAGGACATTGCAATCCAAAGTGGCCAGTGTGCTATAAATAGCCCACTTGCTCAGAATTCAGTTTGATCTAGAGCAGAGATGCAAGCAGAAGGACTTGGTTGTGAGAAGAGAAGGAAGGAGTTTTGAAACCCTCAGAGAAGAGAATGGAACTTGGTGTGGATGAGATAAGAAGTGTGAGTTTCACTCTCTCTGAGAAGAATGCTGATTTGCCAGCTATTGTGAAGTAATGAAGAAGTGTGAGTTTCACACTCTCTGAGAAGAACCAGCTATTAATTGTGGAAGTAATTGTACTTCTACTACATGTATTTCTTATACTAAATGCTTGGAGAGATTTAACACCAGTTTTACATAGTGTGTGTAGAAATCTGAATTCTACACATGAATTTGCCATTCTAGTGTGTTTGATTTTGAGAGCCGACTGAGATGTGTTGCAGTAAAGCGGATTATATTTGTCTGCTCACCAACGAATTATTGGATTTTATACTGGATTACGCTGGGATCAAATTATCATCAGGAGGAACCTGTCCCAGGCGGGGGTCAGTGAACATACCAAGCGGGTACGCATTCGCGTCCAAAAAAAATGTCGACGGCGTTCTGAAAAAGGGATACCTTTTAGGGGGCATCGCACTTTAGGGTATCCATTACAGCATCAAGGTATCGACGTTTAGGGGTACAAATTGTTGTATGTGTACGGTGACTTTTCAATAAACATGCAAAATGTTGAAAGAAATCTTCAATATTTCCCTACTTTAATTGTATATCCCATGCATATCTGTATGAATGTCACATGATAATGAATAAAGATTATTTTGAGCATTACTATATTACGCCATAGGGGTGCATTATTGAGTGTTGGTAATTAACGCAGTTTAGGGTAGGGTTTAGGGTAGGGTTTGTATTT
>CM069449.1:33194262-33364571 GCA_035610835.1 Ophiura sarsii
GACTTTTATTTATTGCATTGTGTAATACACCTACACTGGATCGGAGCACGCGGGAGATCGGGCACCTGGCGCTATAGAGCACAAATTTGCTCAAAATCATTCAAAATTGATATCAACTTTTTCAGCGTGAAATTTTGAACAAACTAGCCAAATAAAATTACAATTGAACAATCCGTTTTTGAAATATGATCTGATCACGGAGGCCGCATCTTCCGTAAAATCACTATTATTTTCCGTTTTTTGACTCTAGACGCGGCACGCTTTGATTTGTTAGGCCTACACTCACGAAATTCAAACTTTTTGACTCAAATCCAACTGATTTTGATTTCGATCAGTCTCTGATTATGTCGACCTAACCCACCTATAACACATCAACTGAAATAACGCCGTGTTTTTGTTTAAAAAAGAGCAACCACACACCCCCCCCCCCTGTTTTTTAAACCGGACAAAGTTGGCCTATGCCATAAATACACTGCCCAGTAGATATCAAAACGCATAGATTTGGGTGAAACCCGACTTTTATTTATTGCATTGTGTAATACACCTACACTGGATCGGAGCACGCGGGAGATCGGGCACCTGGCGCTATAAGGGAGCACAGCACCAAGACGCTCTCCATAGACTTTACTGTTAAAAAAGGTTTACTTAAATGGCTCTAGTTTCTAAATTAGCCATAAAATTTCAATGAAATTTTGATATGTTTTACTCACAAGGGTAATCTACAACATATCTCAATATGAAGCAAACTTTCTCGTGCACTTTTTTTGCTATAAGCCGCCGCATAACAACGTAGTGATATGCCTACCTAAATTCGGTCTCCGGTCTGGATATCACGGCGTGTGTAAATCGGTCCGTGAAATTAAAATTGACCTCAAATCACCTAGTTTAAATGTCAGAACATCAACTACACATTTCAAACACAACATATTAGTGAAAAATTATATCATAAACCGTCAAAAAATAACTCTCTTTCCCGCCAAATAGGAACTATTGTCGTACTCAACTTTGATTGATCGCGACGATAGCGTGTCGCGATACCTATTTAGGTATGTGCTCCCTTATAGAGCACAAATTTGCTCAAAATCATTCAAAATTGATATCAACTTTTTCAGCGTGAAATTTTGAACAAACTAGCCAAATAAAATTACAATTGAACAATCCGTTTTTGAAATATGATCTGATCACGGAGGCCGCATCTTCCGTAAAATCACTATTATTTTCCGTTTTTTGACTCTAGACGCGGCACGCTTTGATTTGTTAGGCCTACACTCACGAAATTCAAACTTTTTGACTCAAATCCAACTGATTTTGATTTCGATCAGTCTCTGATTATGTCGACCTAACCCACCTATAACACATCAACTGAAATAACGCCGTGTTTTTGTTTAAAAAAGAGCAACCACACACCCCCCCCCCCCTGTTTTTTAAACCGGACAAAGTTGGCCTATGCCATAAATACACTGCCCAGTAGATATCAAAACGCATAGATTTGGGTGAAACCCGACTTTTATTTATTGCATTGTGTAATACACCTACACTGGATCGGAGCACGCGGGAGATCGGGCACCTGGCGCTATAGAGCACAAATTTGCTCAAAATCATTCAAAATTGATATCAACTTTTTCAGCGTGAAATTTTGAACAAACTAGCCAAATAAAATTACAATTGAACAATCCGTTTTTGAAATATGATCTGATCACGGAGGCCGCATCTTCCGTAAAATCACTATTATTTTCCGTTTTTTGACTCTAGACGCGGCACGCTTTGATTTGTTAGGCCTACACTCACGAAATTCAAACTTTTTGACTCAAATCCAACTGATTTTGATTTCGATCAGTCTCTGATTATGTCGACCTAACCCACCTATAACACATCAACTGAAATAACGCCGTGTTTTTGTTTAAAAAAGAGCAACCACACACCCCCCCCCCCTGTTTTTTAAACCGGACAAAGTTGGCCTATGCCATAAATACACTGCCCAGTAGATATCAAAACGCATAGATTTGGGTGAAACCCGACTTTTATTTATTGCATTGTGTAATACACCTACACTGGATCGGAGCACGCGGGAGATCGGGCACCTGGCGCTATAAGGGAGCACAGCACCAAGACGCTCTCCATAGACTTTACTGTTAAAAAAGGTTTACTTAAATGGCTCTAGTTTCTAAATTAGCCATAAAATTTCAATGAAATTTTGATATGTTTTACTCACAAGGGTAATCTACAACATATCTCAATATGAAGCAAACTTTCTCGTGCACTTTTTTTGCTATAAGCCGCCGCATAACAACGTAGTGATATGCCTACCTAAATTCGGTCTCCGGTCTGGATATCACGGCGTGTGTAAATCGGTCCGTGAAATTAAAATTGACCTCAAATCACCTAGTTTAAATGTCAGAACATCAACTACACATTTCAAACACAACATATTAGTGAAAAATTATATCATAAACCGTCAAAAAATAACTCTCTTTCCCGCCAAATAGGAACTATTGTCGTACTCAACTTTGATTGATCGCGACGATAGCGTGTCGCGATACCTATTTAGGTATGTGCTCCCTTATAGAGCACAAATTTGCTCAAAATCATTCAAAATTGATATCAACTTTTTCAGCGTGAAATTTTGAACAAACTAGCCAAATAAAATTACAATTGAACAATCCGTTTTTGAAATATGATCTGATCACGGAGGCCGCATCTTCCGTAAAATCACTATTATTTTCCGTTTTTTGACTCTAGACGCGGCACGCTTTGATTTGTTAGGCCTACACTCACGAAATTCAAACTTTTTGACTCAAATCCAACTGATTTTGATTTCGATCAGTCTCTGATTATGTCGACCTAACCCACCTATAACACATCAACTGAAATAACGCCGTGTTTTTGTTTAAAAAAGAGCAACCACACACCCCCCCCCCCCTGTTTTTTAAACCGGACAAAGTTGGCCTATGCCATAAATACACTGCCCAGTAGATATCAAAACGCATAGATTTGGGTGAAACCCGACTTTTATTTATTGCATTGTGTAATACACCTACACTGGATCGGAGCACGCGGGAGATCGGGCACCTGGCGCTATAGAGCACAAATTTGCTCAAAATCATTCAAAATTGATATCAACTTTTTCAGCGTGAAATTTTGAACAAACTAGCCAAATAAAATTACAATTGAACAATCCGTTTTTGAAATATGATCTGATCACGGAGGCCGCATCTTCCGTAAAATCACTATTATTTTCCGTTTTTTGACTCTAGACGCGGCACGCTTTGATTTGTTAGGCCTACACTCACGAAATTCAAACTTTTTGACTCAAATCCAACTGATTTTGATTTCGATCAGTCTCTGATTATGTCGACCTAACCCACCTATAACACATCAACTGAAATAACGCCGTGTTTTTGTTTAAAAAAGAGCAACCACACACCCCCCCCCCCTGTTTTTTAAACCGGACAAAGTTGGCCTATGCCATAAATACACTGCCCAGTAGATATCAAAACGCATAGATTTGGGTGAAACCCGACTTTTATTTATTGCATTGTGTAATACACCTACACTGGATCGGAGCACGCGGGAGATCGGGCACCTGGCGCTATAAGGGAGCACAGCACCAAGACGCTCTCCATAGACTTTACTGTTAAAAAAGGTTTACTTAAATGGCTCTAGTTTCTAAATTAGCCATAAAATTTCAATGAAATTTTGATATGTTTTACTCACAAGGGTAATCTACAACATATCTCAATATGAAGCAAACTTTCTCGTGCACTTTTTTTGCTATAAGCCGCCGCATAACAACGTAGTGATATGCCTACCTAAATTCGGTCTCCGGTCTGGATATCACGGCGTGTGTAAATCGGTCCGTGAAATTAAAATTGACCTCAAATCACCTAGTTTAAATGTCAGAACATCAACTACACATTTCAAACACAACATATTAGTGAAAAATTATATCATAAACCGTCAAAAAATAACTCTCTTTCCCGCCAAATAGGAACTATTGTCGTACTCAACTTTGATTGATCGCGACGATAGCGTGTCGCGATACCTATTTAGGTATGTGCTCCCTTATAGAGCACAAATTTGCTCAAAATCATTCAAAATTGATATCAACTTTTTCAGCGTGAAATTTTGAACAAACTAGCCAAATAAAATTACAATTGAACAATCCGTTTTTGAAATATGATCTGATCACGGAGGCCGCATCTTCCGTAAAATCACTATTATTTTCCGTTTTTTGACTCTAGACGCGGCACGCTTTGATTTGTTAGGCCTACACTCACGAAATTCAAACTTTTTGACTCAAATCCAACTGATTTTGATTTCGATCAGTCTCTGATTATGTCGACCTAACCCACCTATAACACATCAACTGAAATAACGCCGTGTTTTTGTTTAAAAAAGAGCAACCACACACCCCCCCCCCCCTGTTTTTTAAACCGGACAAAGTTGGCCTATGCCATAAATACACTGCCCAGTAGATATCAAAACGCATAGATTTGGGTGAAACCCGACTTTTATTTATTGCATTGTGTAATACACCTACACTGGATCGGAGCACGCGGGAGATCGGGCACCTGGCGCTATAGAGCACAAATTTGCTCAAAATCATTCAAAATTGATATCAACTTTTTCAGCGTGAAATTTTGAACAAACTAGCCAAATAAAATTACAATTGAACAATCCGTTTTTGAAATATGATCTGATCACGGAGGCCGCATCTTCCGTAAAATCACTATTATTTTCCGTTTTTTGACTCTAGACGCGGCACGCTTTGATTTGTTAGGCCTACACTCACGAAATTCAAACTTTTTGACTCAAATCCAACTGATTTTGATTTCGATCAGTCTCTGATTATGTCGACCTAACCCACCTATAACACATCAACTGAAATAACGCCGTGTTTTTGTTTAAAAAAGAGCAACCACACACCCCCCCCCCCTGTTTTTTAAACCGGACAAAGTTGGCCTATGCCATAAATACACTGCCCAGTAGATATCAAAACGCATAGATTTGGGTGAAACCCGACTTTTATTTATTGCATTGTGTAATACACCTACACTGGATCGGAGCACGCGGGAGATCGGGCACCTGGCGCTATAAGGGAGCACAGCACCAAGACGCTCTCCATAGACTTTACTGTTAAAAAAGGTTTACTTAAATGGCTCTAGTTTCTAAATTAGCCATAAAATTTCAATGAAATTTTGATATGTTTTACTCACAAGGGTAATCTACAACATATCTCAATATGAAGCAAACTTTCTCGTGCACTTTTTTTGCTATAAGCCGCCGCATAACAACGTAGTGATATGCCTACCTAAATTCGGTCTCCGGTCTGGATATCACGGCGTGTGTAAATCGGTCCGTGAAATTAAAATTGACCTCAAATCACCTAGTTTAAATGTCAGAACATCAACTACACATTTCAAACACAACATATTAGTGAAAAATTATATCATAAACCGTCAAAAAATAACTCTCTTTCCCGCCAAATAGGAACTATTGTCGTACTCAACTTTGATTGATCGCGACGATAGCGTGTCGCGATACCTATTTAGGTATGTGCTCCCTTATAGAGCACAAATTTGCTCAAAATCATTCAAAATTGATATCAACTTTTTCAGCGTGAAATTTTGAACAAACTAGCCAAATAAAATTACAATTGAACAATCCGTTTTTGAAATATGATCTGATCACGGAGGCCGCATCTTCCGTAAAATCACTATTATTTTCCGTTTTTTGACTCTAGACGCGGCACGCTTTGATTTGTTAGGCCTACACTCACGAAATTCAAACTTTTTGACTCAAATCCAACTGATTTTGATTTCGATCAGTCTCTGATTATGTCGACCTAACCCACCTATAACACATCAACTGAAATAACGCCGTGTTTTTGTTTAAAAAAGAGCAACCACACACCCCCCCCCCCTGTTTTTTAAACCGGACAAAGTTGGCCTATGCCATAAATACACTGCCCAGTAGATATCAAAACGCATAGATTTGGGTGAAACCCGACTTTTATTTATTGCATTGTGTAATACACCTACACTGGATCGGAGCACGCGGGAGATCGGGCACCTGGCGCTATAGAGCACAAATTTGCTCAAAATCATTCAAAATTGATATCAACTTTTTCAGCGTGAAATTTTGAACAAACTAGCCAAATAAAATTACAATTGAACAATCCGTTTTTGAAATATGATCTGATCACGGAGGCCGCATCTTCCGTAAAATCACTATTATTTTCCGTTTTTTGACTCTAGACGCGGCACGCTTTGATTTGTTAGGCCTACACTCACGAAATTCAAACTTTTTGACTCAAATCCAACTGATTTTGATTTCGATCAGTCTCTGATTATGTCGACCTAACCCACCTATAACACATCAACTGAAATAACGCCGTGTTTTTGTTTAAAAAAGAGCAACCACACACCCCCCCCCCCTGTTTTTTAAACCGGACAAAGTTGGCCTATGCCATAAATACACTGCCCAGTAGATATCAAAACGCATAGATTTGGGTGAAACCCGACTTTTATTTATTGCATTGTGTAATACACCTACACTGGATCGGAGCACGCGGGAGATCGGGCACCTGGCGCTATAAGGGAGCACAGCACCAAGACGCTCTCCATAGACTTTACTGTTAAAAAAGGTTTACTTAAATGGCTCTAGTTTCTAAATTAGCCATAAAATTTCAATGAAATTTTGATATGTTTTACTCACAAGGGTAATCTACAACATATCTCAATATGAAGCAAACTTTCTCGTGCACTTTTTTTGCTATAAGCCGCCGCATAACAACGTAGTGATATGCCTACCTAAATTCGGTCTCCGGTCTGGATATCACGGCGTGTGTAAATCGGTCCGTGAAATTAAAATTGACCTCAAATCACCTAGTTTAAATGTCAGAACATCAACTACACATTTCAAACACAACATATTAGTGAAAAATTATATCATAAACCGTCAAAAAATAACTCTCTTTCCCGCCAAATAGGAACTATTGTCGTACTCAACTTTGATTGATCGCGACGATAGCGTGTCGCGATACCTATTTAGGTATGTGCTCCCTTATAGAGCACAAATTTGCTCAAAATCATTCAAAATTGATATCAACTTTTTCAGCGTGAAATTTTGAACAAACTAGCCAAATAAAATTACAATTGAACAATCCGTTTTTGAAATATGATCTGATCACGGAGGCCGCATCTTCCGTAAAATCACTATTATTTTCCGTTTTTTGACTCTAGACGCGGCACGCTTTGATTTGTTAGGCCTACACTCACGAAATTCAAACTTTTTGACTCAAATCCAACTGATTTTGATTTCGATCAGTCTCTGATTATGTCGACCTAACCCACCTATAACACATCAACTGAAATAACGCCGTGTTTTTGTTTAAAAAAGAGCAACCACACACCCCCCCCCCCCTGTTTTTTAAACCGGACAAAGTTGGCCTATGCCATAAATACACTGCCCAGTAGATATCAAAACGCATAGATTTGGGTGAAACCCGACTTTTATTTATTGCATTGTGTAATACACCTACACTGGATCGGAGCACGCGGGAGATCGGGCACCTGGCGCTATAGAGCACAAATTTGCTCAAAATCATTCAAAATTGATATCAACTTTTTCAGCGTGAAATTTTGAACAAACTAGCCAAATAAAATTACAATTGAACAATCCGTTTTTGAAATATGATCTGATCACGGAGGCCGCATCTTCCGTAAAATCACTATTATTTTCCGTTTTTTGACTCTAGACGCGGCACGCTTTGATTTGTTAGGCCTACACTCACGAAATTCAAACTTTTTGACTCAAATCCAACTGATTTTGATTTCGATCAGTCTCTGATTATGTCGACCTAACCCACCTATAACACATCAACTGAAATAACGCCGTGTTTTTGTTTAAAAAAGAGCAACCACACACCCCCCCCCCCTGTTTTTTAAACCGGACAAAGTTGGCCTATGCCATAAATACACTGCCCAGTAGATATCAAAACGCATAGATTTGGGTGAAACCCGACTTTTATTTATTGCATTGTGTAATACACCTACACTGGATCGGAGCACGCGGGAGATCGGGCACCTGGCGCTATAAGGGAGCACAGCACCAAGACGCTCTCCATAGACTTTACTGTTAAAAAAGGTTTACTTAAATGGCTCTAGTTTCTAAATTAGCCATAAAATTTCAATGAAATTTTGATATGTTTTACTCACAAGGGTAATCTACAACATATCTCAATATGAAGCAAACTTTCTCGTGCACTTTTTTTGCTATAAGCCGCCGCATAACAACGTAGTGATATGCCTACCTAAATTCGGTCTCCGGTCTGGATATCACGGCGTGTGTAAATCGGTCCGTGAAATTAAAATTGACCTCAAATCACCTAGTTTAAATGTCAGAACATCAACTACACATTTCAAACACAACATATTAGTGAAAAATTATATCATAAACCGTCAAAAAATAACTCTCTTTCCCGCCAAATAGGAACTATTGTCGTACTCAACTTTGATTGATCGCGACGATAGCGTGTCGCGATACCTATTTAGGTATGTGCTCCCTCTCACTAGCGATTTTGAAACCACGTCCTAGGTGCGAGACTAGACTGTAACTCTCAGTCGCCCTCTTACGTCGCTATCTTGCAGGCTCCGACATTTAGTACAGCTTCAGCGGCCGTACGGTAATATTGAAGACTGGGGGATGTAGTCTAGGTGCGAGACTAGACTAGGGACTGGGAAAATAGTACGTCCAAAAAGTGTGCGGTTTGTCGTGGAATTCCACGACAAAATACCAGTACTGATCATGCGCGGCAACAACAGAAATATCACCTGATTGGTCCAATTCAAAGGCAGTGCGTCGAACGATCGTCACGCTGCGCCACGGGGAGGGAAATCGTGCGCCCTATCGCGTCACGCGATGTACAACGCCGCGTGAAACTACCGGCGCTCTTTGGCGTGATGGTGCGTGAATAAGCTCATTTTTTCACGAATTTATCAGCGCACACTTTTAGAACTGTATTTTTTCCAGTCTTCACATTTGAGCACCCTCGCAGGGGCCGTGTGGAAAATCGGGAAGACAGGAGGATCTAGTCTAGGTGCGAGACTACCTCTTCGAGTAGGTTTCGACCCTACATGCATCGTGTACATAGCCGCTTTCGCCAAACGTTTGATAAACGTTTAGAAAATGTTTGTCAAACGTTTATTTTCAAACCGTTTATAAATCTGTACCGAGTCCATAGATTTAAAATAGAGATCCAGTATGCCGCCGCCATTTTGAAACCATCATGGGGACAAAATTGGAGGTATGTCCATAGATATCTTATGCGCCGTAAGGCGCTAGATGGGAAACTCCTCGCGTATTTGGTGCGTAAAGTGAAGCCGAACGTTTTTGTTTACATTTTACGCAGCCGTGCGTACTTCTGGAAAATAACACGCACATACGCAGCCTTTTCCGCGTTATTTGTCAGGGGCTGCGTATCATCACGCCGCAAAGAGCGAGTTTTAATCAGAAAAGAAGCTGTCTCCTTTGTCTAATTTAGATTGAAACTGTTTTGAAGTTATATCTGTCTCAGAAATAAGTTCATCCTTCTGCGTTTTCGGACTGCCTTTGTAACCGTGACCTGGCCTCATTATGATGTTGAAAGTATTGTTTTAGAAATCAAAATATGAAGTGAGTTTTCAGATCGAAGTAGAAACATTTTCATATCGTTTGGAAGTATTTTTGTTTTTTCAATTTTATTTGAAACTAAACACTTTTTGAATTAGATCTTGATTTTATGATAGGAGTTTTTTGATCTATAAGTTGTTGTTTTTTCTTATCATTTTCTTCACAACAGAATTATCATTTCTGTCTTCACTATCACGCTAGTAAAACAGCCAATGACATGCAGGCAAACTAGATCACAGAGTGACTAAATAGAAACGAACTAACAGGCCGCGCCTACTATAATAATAATGTAATAATAGCGACAAACAGGCACATCCACTCAATTATTAGAGTGCTTAAAGACACGAAACATTTATATAGAACGATACAAATAGAAAGAACAAACGGCAAATACCAAAAACAAAAGCACTAAATTTCCCAACACAAAAAGAAATGGACCCAAACAAGTTACACAAATGGACCCAAACAATTTTCTTGTTCAAAGTGGTCATTCGCACCCTTGTTACTGCATTGATCATATCTCGGTAATTATAGGTGGTGAAATTCAATTGGATAAAGTGTATTTGATAGCGGACTAATGGCTTACCAAAAGTCATGGGATGTATTTTCAATTAATCTGTTAACTCATAGTCTCATGGGACACCTTTTTTGACACACCCTGCAGAACATTTTCCCTTTTCAATATCATATTCACCTTTTCTAAAACATTCACATTCCCCCAAAATGATGTTTTTAGAAAAAGTGGCAATTTCCAAAACCTTATGCAAGAAAGTTACGCAATGTCTCTAGTGCTCTTTAAAATTCATTTCGATCGTATTTACAATTAAAGGTAGATGACCCGATCACATTTTCGTAACACAGAATTATTTCAAACATACGGAGATTTTCATATCATATGAAAGCTCGTATTTTTCTCATCATCATACTGAAATTTGACGGCCTAAATCGGTATAATTACGGAGAAATCGATGAAATAACGTCGAATTACCGCGAATGGTGGTAACCACCGATATAGTTTGTGTACTACTCAACATGCTCAATGGGTAGGCCTACAGTTCACTGCATCTTGTGCGTCTAAAATATATAAGAACCATTAGAGCTATGCAACTCAAACTTTGGAACACGACTTTTTGAAGGATGACCTTTCATGTAGAATAGAAAACTTCAAGTTGAAAATCGGGTCATCTACCTTTAAGAGAAAGTTATTTTCTTTCTATTATAATAGGTGGTCCTTATTTAAAATAAAAATTATTATTGTTTATGCATGACTAGTCAATAACTTCCTTGTATCGTTGAAAAGCGCCACTTTTCGGAAGACATCATTTTGGGGAAATGTGACTTTGAGAGAAGTAACCAATGTAAGGGTAAAGTTTGAATGGGCATAGCCAAGCATGCACCCCTTTTCAATCTCTGAAAACGCTTAATTTTGCGTGGAGGTTATGCAAACAAACAAAAGGGGGTTAACACGGATCTTGCAGGTGAAAAAAAAATGAAGAACACACATTATGGTTCCAATTAACCTTTGTGTTCAGTCGGAGGTGGGGGGGGGGGGATGACCCCTTTTTCGAACAAAACAAGGACATTTTGTCTGAAATGACACTTGCTATTTTAGCAATCCGATTTGCTCAAAAACGAGAACATTATTCAAAGTATTCTCTTTCTAATTCCAAAAATTGGTGGTTGATATAGGCCTACATGACGCATACTCATCGTGTTATTAAATTTGAACGTTGTAAAACTGATTGTTTTAAATTAACTTTAACAAAAGCTTTGTGTTGAACATTTATAATAGACTGCCACTGCTATTAGCAGGCTTACCTTTTTCTTTTACGCGAATAAACCATCCCTAATTTGGGGAAATTGCGGAAATAATAACATGTTGGCTGTGAGAGAAGCACTGTAAGCGAGCGCTGTACCGTGGCACGGTCGCGTATCTCGACGCGGGGAAATACGCCGCACAATTTAAACGCGTACGCACTTTTCTTGCGTCAAGGCGCGTGGGTACCGAAAAGCCAGGATATATAATGCGCGCACTTCACATGAGGTTGAGCTCGCGTAAAGTACGCCTGCTCAACCTCACCCCAAAACGGTCCCCTGGATCTCCGTTGTGCGCACTACGTCATCTCGACCTCAAGGCTCTGATTGGTTGGTGCTCAAACGTGAGAACTGAAAAACTCATGAGCTTTTCAACGCACCATCACGCGTCGGTGGTTATGGCGCAGCGGGAGCACTGCGTTGGTGGATACGGCGCAGCGTGACGATCGTTAAAAAGGCTTCAGTTTAAATTTGACCAATCAGGTGCTTTGGTGTTGTTGGTTGGCAGTATTTTGTGAGTTCAAGCATGCGTGCGCAGCCTGATCGAAGTGCGCCCACGTATGTCGAACTGTGGCCAGGAGATTATGTGCCGTAGGTCCATTAGAAGGATAGGAAAGCGCTCAGGTACGCCCGTAGCATCAATATCTTACTTAGCATTGCTCCCGTCAAGCCTCGTTCAGAATGCGCTATGACTTTATGATTGATTGAGCTGTGGAAGAGTGTAGGACCTTTCCCACATTCTTGACTTACAAACGTAAAAATAACCGTAGCACTAATGACTTTGTTGACGGCCACACATGCAGCGCTAAGAAATGTTGAGGTAAACCACCCAAAGCGCTAAGAAATGTTGTTTCGTCGGCCATCTTGAATCCCGCTTACAGACAACAACTTGTCACACAACAGGCCTTTTTTACCAGAAAATCAGTAAGTATACAAACTTAATGTTGCTCTATATATAGGTTCGAAGCTGTTTCGGGTGTAAACATCTTGGTTACGGTGCTGATTTATGATTACAAAGCCTTTAATTTATGTATAGATGTAGCCAACCGGGGTCCTATCTCCGAAATGCTGTTGGGGTAGGGCTAGCGCTAGCCTATATCATGTATGTTCATCAAGGAAATAATTTATTTGTACACACTTTCTGAAACTTTCTTATATATATTTTGCCCAAACCAACCCTGGTTGATACCCCCGGCTGAATGAATCCACTCAGACTTGTCATATCGCCCTCATCACCAGGCATGACACCAGATCAGAGGTCAATCAGGTCATAACAAATTAATTGATTTGATCGTCTGAGTGAAACGCTAATTTTACAGAGATTTTAAGTTTGGAAAAGTAACGTTCTTACGGATTTGATCAGGTAACCACACAAGTTGGTATAGCTTTAAGCTGAGTAAGAAAGAGTGGTGGGCAAACATTTGACCAAGAATATCGTAAAAATGTAGCCTTGTTGTAGGCCTATATATTAATGAATTCGATCTTTCTACCCGAATTTAAATTCATGACTGAAGAAAGTCGACGGTAGGTAAACGTGTCGACGTTGTGTTTATCATAATGCTGTCGTATGTGATGTTTATTATTTATGTACCCTTCCCTGTACTGTAGGAAAAGTATGGACGTTTGTGTCACACTCAGCGCCGTAAATACGACGGATGAGTGATGAGTGATGACAAACAAATGGGTGTCCTTTCCACTCACAGTAATTTTCAGTAGCCTAGGCCTAGGGCCTACTATAGTAAAAATAATTCGTAAAAACAGACCGGAACTGAAATATAGTCTACCGTCACTCGTCAACATCAGTACAGGCGCAAGACCGTATTGTCAGATTTCATGAAATAGTAGGAATTCTAATATTACCTGAAAGGCTAGCAGGACTGACATAAAAAAATCAGTATTACTATTACACTGCATTAACTCTTTCCCTGACAAATTAATTTTTGAAGAAATTGTGAATTTGCACATGCATGTAAATATCAACTTATAATTTGAATATGAGACTCTGTAAGGTAGTAAAACTATATATTCTGAAAGCTTATGAATGGCCGGACACTTATGTGAAAATTTCAACGATACCGGACGATCGTGGCGGTTGCCATGGTAACCGTTACCCAGCATGCAATTTTTGTAACATCTTTTTTTACAAATATTTAGTAGTCCTGTATGAAAACTATACAACTTGAGCCCTTCAAAATACTTTCAAGAGATGGGCATTATAATTCTGAACATTTTTATGCCAAATTTGCTGTAGTGGGTTATTCGGTTATGGCGCAACAACCAGAATCGTGTACGATCAGCACGACAAATATACCGTAAGCCCAAAATCCAAAATGGCCGCCATACAGGGGCACAAAAATTAAAATGCCTTCAATTACACTAAGGGAGCACAACACTATGTCGCGTTCCATTGACTTTACACGGCGAGTACTCCATATTCAAAACGCTGTAAATCCAGAGTGCTAGTGACTAGATCAATGAAATTTTGATATGTTTTAGAACCATCCGTGATCTTTAACATATCTTAATATGAACTACAAATCATCGTCAAGATTTTTTGCTAGAAGTCGGCGAAAATAAATGGTATGATTACGCGAGTCAATATTCGGTTATTTCCCGTTCATGCACCATGTGTGTAAATCGGCCCGTTATTTATATTTCAGCTAAACTCATCGAATTTTCTGTTGTAAACATTAAATATATAGTCCATAAAATCCATAAAACGCAAATTTGATATCATTACCAGTAAAATTGATGCCAATTTTGCACATTCACTTGGTCAAAAGGAACTATTATCGTACTCAAGTTTTGCCGGAAGTGCCGCGCAAAACCGACTTAGTGGTGTGCTCCCCTAAAAGGCATACCAAATTGTTTGGCTGAGCACAAGGATTCCAAAAAGGTATAGTTTGCCATACTTCCTTTGTTTGGTTAACGAGTTATAGGGTAAAACGTAAAAAAGGTCGTTTTGACGCATTAATGCGTCTATGTCAGGTAAAGAGTTAAAATTGATGCAGTGGATTTCTGGCCTATGTTGTGTAATGACCACAACACGAGACCAAGAATAGACTACATAAAAATAAATGCCACTAAACGGAATTACAGCACATGACACACTATAATAGTCATCGACAGAGAACTTCGGCACTTCTAAAATAAGAACCATTGGAGTTTAATGCAACTCAAACTTTGGAATGTGCCAATTTTAAGGATGACCTTTCATATAGGTTGGGCGGACCTACGTCATGCAGGTGAAAACAATCAAATGCCGGTAAAAACAAAAACAACTTGCGCAGATCAATCAATTAAGCCTAGGCAACCGCACATTGTGCCTACTGCGATTCAAGTGCGTAACGCTCAGTGTTGTCACTAGCCAAAATTTAGTGGCGGTTAATTTGACTGACGGAGAACGGTATAAGTGTTGCAAACGAAGTGCAGTGGATCATGGCACGGGGTCTATAATAGGCCTTAATGGTTTTTTAGGGGTTATTATGCACTTTGAGGGTTCTTGCCACATAATTTCT
The DNA here is from genome assembly GCA_035610835.1 of Ophiura sarsii. NCBI lineage: Eukaryota > Metazoa > Echinodermata > Ophiuroidea > Amphilepidida > Ophiuridae > Ophiura > Ophiura sarsii. The sequence goes on from CM069449.1 coordinate 33,209,268, forward strand.
TGTTTTATGAGGCAGTTTATACACCTATCAGTTGTAAGACGCACTATACGACCCCCGGGAGAGGTGCGTCGTGGGTGCGTTGTTTACCAATAATTCTTGACGGAGGGTACGTCAGTGGCAGCCTTTAATCCGTCAAAAAAATGACGGAGGGTGCGTAAAGGTCCGTCACTTTACATGGGTGCGAATGGGCTGATAGTTGACTGAGGGTGCGTATTTGGATGGCAATGGTCCGTCATTTTTTGACACAGGCTGCGTCATGGTACATGAGAAGTTGACGCACCTCGGTAAAGTGACGCACCACTCCCGGGGGGTCGTATAGTGCGTCTTATAACTGATAGGTGTATTAATGATTTTATCCACAAATTGTAAAAAAATTAGTGCCGTTTTTTTTACCCTTTTTTTAAGAGTGCCGGTCCGTAATTGTGAGTGCCGGCTCCTCCCGACCGCCACCGACCGACCGCCTTAGTGACAACCCTAGTAACGCTCAGTATTGAGTGCGTGCATGGAATGTTTTGCTTTTGAAACACTGGCTGCCAAGCAAATTTGCTCAAAATAACTCAAGTGCCCGTATGTCTTCGCCATCCTATAAACTAGATAACTAGATAACATCAACTTGAAAATCAGGCCAGCAATCAGAACATCTACCTTTTAAATTATTATTATTAATGTATGTGACCATGTTATGGAAAATATCACCATGTATGGTTTTCTGTGTGGGTCCCAGCCTTTACAGTTGAGTCACAATATTCTGGTAAGGCAACCACTGGTTTTTAGATTTAAGACAGGAATCTTTTCATGAATTTACTTTTTTATTCTTTTTATTTCCACAGAAAATCAAAGCTCCATGATCGTCCTGATTTCCAGAGAGAAAAGAAACCTTGGCTGCAACACAAATTTCAGCACCCTTTTTTTACTCTATAGTCTGTGTTAGCAGATGCAGTTCCAGCAATACACTTGATTGTTAAGGTAGGAATTGAATTAAATGTAATGAGTGAATTCTATACCATTTGAAAACCCTCTCTGATTCAGAAATTTCAGAAGAGCAAGAAGGTATAGTACCAGTAGTGAAAAAATAGAATGGAAGTTTAAGAATATGGGTGCAGTACATGCAGAGCATTGATATAAGTCGAGCATCAGCTTTGAAGGCGATCACCGAAGTTTAAAGTTGTATTTGTTAAAAAAAATCAACTTAAATAGTTAAAATTAGAAAAAAATAGACAATTTTAGCATAAAAGGGCAATTTTTTCACGCTCCGTGCAAATTTTCTTCCAAAATTAGGTTAAATTAGACCAAATGTTGACAATTTTATCATAAAACAGCTAAATTTTGCGTGCAAGCGCACATTTTCATACCATTAATTGATAATTGATATTAGACAAATTTGTCAATTTTAGCGTAAAATGGCCCCCAAAAATTATGAGGCTGGTGCCGCCACTGACCACGACCTAATCAGGTTGTTTAACCCTAACCCCCCTGAGTGCTAAAAAATGCTAATCCAAAGTCCCTCTCCAAACGCATGCGCCGTTAGTGGTGGGAAGGTGGGGCTTGAGAACGGAGGGTCCCCGGATCGAATCCCGGCAGGTTCCCGGAGAATAGTTGGTGTTTTTTCCTCGAAAATTGTGATCCCGGTCAAAAATCTTAAACCGGGGTTAGGGTTATGACTCGATTAAGTCAGGAAAGGCTCAATTAAGTCGAGGGGTCAAATCAATAGGCAGTTGCCCACAGTGCTTTGATTTGTCAACGTAAAGTATACGGCCACACGTCTGAAGTTGGGAACCTCAAAAGGCTGGCGGCAAGGGTCCATCATGAGCCCCTATTTTTAAAAATGTAACCCAGATATTTGTACCTAGCGTAGATGTGTTCCATTACCTAAAAAATACCTCACCCAAAATCTGGTTAAATCGGACCTTGGCTTAGATGGGGACACCTGCCATCTGAAAATTTGCCATTCATTTGAATGCCACACAATCACACATGAGTGCAAAAAACATTAAAATGAGTGTTACGGACAAACTAATTGTGAAAGAACGCCCAGATTTCTTGAGTAGGCCAAATTTGTGATCATCTTTGTAGCTGTAAACTTTAAAATAGTGAATGGCAAAAAACTTGCGCTCAGTCTTGAAAAGCGCCCTCATGGTCAATTTTGACCCAAAATGTCAATTTTTAAGAAAACACAATGTCTCTATTTGGCTTGCTCTGGACAGTGACGTAACTTAACAGGTGCAGCTTTTACGCACACGTATGTATCCTCCTCTTTCAACGCTTGTGTATATACACCAGCGCCTTAAGTAGGCGTGCATTTTGCTTTAGTTAGTACAATACGCAGTTACGTCACTGTCTCATGATGGCCAAATAGACTATAAAGCAACCCTTCAAAATCCATCCAAATCAGCAATGCATAATAATGTGTGGCATTAACCCAAGCTTCTAATGTTTCTGTTTCCCTATGCAGGTTCATCTATTTGGGGGTAGTCTGCAATTCTGGATTATTAAACCTATCTGTGCCAGCCTATACCTACCAGTTTAAGCCTGCTGTGCATTAAACTTAAACTCAAGCACTAAAATGCTGTTTCTATGGATGACTCATCTTTCAAGTTATGCTGACCTAATGTTCATTTTAAGGACCCATGGACACTTTTCAATGGTCATCTTTCCTGTCCACTGACAAAAATGTGGATCATTATTGTGTTTTAGAGAAACAGTGAGACCTTCTATAGAGAGTAGAGACTAAGAGAGATGTTTGTATCACACTCTTTGCTCAATTGTGGAGCTCCTCATTTTGTGAATCTGTGAGTGCTGTAAAAAGTGTACATTTTTCGAAAGGAAATGGATCAGAGAATCCAAATTTGGTGTCAATTTTGACCCAAAATTTTGATTTTTTGAGGATATCACAAAATTCACTTTTTTGACCCAATTTTTAAAAAAAAATTTACACAGCTAACAAAAATAATTTTGAGTAAAAATTGCCCAAATCACTTGATTATGATGTAAGACACTAACTTTGGGACAAATTTCTTAATTTTTAACCTATTCTAATATATTTTCAAATTTTGACCAAAAAGTGCCAAAAAGGTGAGAAAAAAATCAAAACAGTTTTCGCCAAGTAACCCTGGGGCCATTATTTCATGGAAAAACTGCCAAACCGGATGACACCAGCACACCGCATCGTAGTAACTCGTAGTACCGGTTTGGCAGTTTTTCGATGAAATAATGGCCCCAGGGTTACTTGGCGAAGTATACCAAGGAGTTATTATACTTAAGTATGATAACTCCTTGAGTATACTGAGCCAAGTATGGTTGACCCTCCTGGCCTAGCGGTAAGTTGTTTGCCTCTGAACCCAGAGGTCCGGGGTTCGAGCCCCAGGGGCGTGGGGGACTTTTCCCCCTCACTTTTTGGCCACGAAGAAAAAAAATCTTTGGAAAATGTGCCTTGGTGTTAGGGTTATTTCACTGTGAATTATGAGCCATATGTGACAAAATTTGATGCAAATCAGGTGTTAAATAATAAAAAAAAAACCCTTCAAAATGTTCAAGTGGTGCGTACATGTAACATACCCCTTTGAAAAAGGGGAATTAATGTGGCCTCTTATTTCAGAGTCTCAATGGCATGTTGTCTCACACCTTACAGGACAATTATTTTGTTTGCAGAACCTTAAAAGTTTCTCCAAAGGGTTCTTAAAATATGAAGAACTGCATTTTGAGGAATTATTTTCCCTATTTGAAGGTTTATTGTAAATCTCTACTGAACCATAACAAATTGAGAACTTTAGGGTAAACCACTAAAGGCTCTCTAAATAGACCAGAAAAAAAGGAATGAATGTCTAAACAACAATTTAGTTCCTCTTAAAATATTCTGAAAGGTGTAGGCACACAAAACAATTTGGAAGGGTCTAGATAGAAAACAAAAATGATTGTTTATAATTATGATCACCATCAGTACTGATCACCATCACATTTTTGTAAAGTCAACAAAAGGGTCTTTTGTTAAATTGTTTGCCAATTTTTTTAAGATTATTGTGTTCGTCATTATAATTGGAATTATTTAGCTGCGTTCAGACATGGCTTTTAACTCGAGTTGAATATTTTATGACCCGTGATAAAATACCTGAAATATTTTCGCTAACTCGACCGATTGTCCACACACAGGCAACACGTCGTTATCACGACCAAATTAACCCGTCGAATTTAACTCGATCGCCTGCCCCTGGAGTTAAGTTCCGGATGTTAAAAAAGGTGGTGGTGCACGTGTTACATACATCTATTGATGTTTGTATCATTAAACATGGAAACTCACTATTTCCGATATGTTTGGCTCACTTAAACCAAAGCATGCGCAATTCTAAGAAAAGTGAGACGAGTGGGTATTAAAATGTTTAAAATATCAATGTTTAAAGTAAAAAGTGAGAGTCAATCCTACAAAAAGTATTTGTTCGTTTAAGACATAATACATTATGAATTTCAATGTGTTTTTAGAAATTCATGAGGCCTACTGTTGAAACATAGTTAATGTATTATAAGAAGCGATAGTAGCACGACCGTTATTTTGGTATGTGGCGCAGTCGGTTAGAGCGTCGTACACTGCTGCGCACCGTAGTTCTGTTGGTGGATCGTTTATGAGTGAGAGTTCAAAACGATACACCAACACAGCCTCGTCCCCATGCCTCTTTCAGACCGTGCAGACTGAAGTTGGCATGTTCATGGCGCATCGTGCTTCGGAAGGTACGTAGAAATGTTGGTCCCGTGTATCGGAAGAGCTATCCCCGAGCACGTTAAAAGGTCACAGACTCCTTCGTAAAGAGTAGGGGATCGTCCTGGTCTGTGTCTGTACGCTCATGTTTGTATTCCTAGGTTCCAGGGATACATTGTGCGAGTATACTCAATATTGAGGTTTATGCACAGTATAGGTAGATGATGATGATGATGATTATACATGCGTGGCCTATGTACAAACAAGGATAACAATATTAAGCGAGCTATGCGTAAAAATACCGCAGTCTTCAGCAGCAGGTCAATTTTATTGGCGAAAGGTCACATTTACCTCGAGCTATCGAACGGCGCTGTCCAGACAGTACGTTAACTCGAGTCAACTGGTCGAGTTAAGACTTTACCTCTGACTTTTGTCAGAGGTAAATTGGTCGAGTTAAGGTCGGGTTAAGTTAACTCGACTCTTGTCCACACGGGCACTAACTCGACCATTTTCGCTAATTTACCTCGACTCGACCTTAACTCGACCTTTAGCTCAAGTTAAATAGCCATGTCTGAACGTGCCTTTTGGTAAGTTAATGTCATTGATATTATTTAAAAAATAAACTAGATATTATAAATTCATCAATAGAAATTGTGTGTGTGTTGATTAATTGTGTAGTAAAAAGTAAACCCTATGCTAAGAGAGTTCTGTGACCACGCCACTGGGTGGTTTACAGACATATTGTGCACTGCTGACAGTGGTATGGCAAGCTTAATGTATGATAATTGGATAAATACGGTTTATTAGTCAATAAACTGTGTTTATCGTCTATAAACACTGTTTATTGATGGATAAACTGAGTTAAAGGTATATTATATGATCTTTCCAGGGAACGCCCTCAACATCGAAAAAAAAATTGAAAGCAGGTTTCTTGCAGATTTACATTTCTCTGATCATAAATCATGCATACATTCCAAGTTACAGGGCGATACGATTCTTAATTACTACAAAATCATGGTTTAAGAGTGAAATCTCTTATTGTAAATAAGTTTATATTTTTCACTCTAAAACCATGATTTTGAGGTAATTGGGAATCGTATCGCTCTGTAACTTGGAATGTATGTATGATTTATGATCGGATATGTAAATCTGCAAGAAAATCTACTTTCTAAAAAAAAATCATGAATAAATACGGTTTATTAGTCAATGGAATGCGCTCTCTGGAAAAGATCACATAATATGCCTTTAATCGAGATAAACTATGTTTTTCCAGCGAAAAACAGTGTTTATCGATAAACTGAGTTTATCAAGATAAACTATGTTTTTCCAGAGAAAAGGAGTGTTTATTGATAAACTGAGTTTATCGATAATCACTGGTTTTTTGATCGAAAAACAGTGTTTTTCAATTTGATAAACTGAGTTTATTGATGAACTGTTTTTCAAGCAAAAAAAAGCGTTTATCGATAAACTCTGTTTTTCGAGCAAAAAATAGTGTTTATTGATAAACTTTTCATTAAACACTGTTTTTCGAGCAAAAAAAACCTTGGAATGTATGTATGATTTATGATCAGATATGTAAATCTGCAAGAAAGTCTACTTTAAAAAAAAATCATGAATAAATACGGTTTATTAGTCAATGGAATGCGCTCTCTGGAAAAGATCACATAATATGCCTTTAATCGAGATAAACTATGTTTTTCCAGCGAAAAACAGTGTTTATCGATAAACTGAGTTTATCAAGATAAACTATGTTTTTCCAGAGAAAAAGAGTGTTTATTGATAAACTGAGTTTATCGATGTTTTTCAATTTGATAAACTGAGTTTATTGATGAACTGTTTTTCAAGCAAAAAAAGCGTTTATTGATAAACTTTTCATTAAACACTGTTTTTCGAGCAAAAAACACCGTTTTTCAATTTTATAAACTGAGTTTATCGATAAACTATAAACTGTGTTTATCGATAAACTATAAACTGTTTATCGATAAACTATAAACTGTGTTTAACGACCGATAAACTGAGTTTATCAATAAACACTGTTTTTCGCTTGAAAACAGTTTTTCAATTTGATTAACTGAGTTAATCGATAAACTATAAACTATGTGTTTATCGACCGATAAACTGAGTTTATTGAAAAACACTGTTTTTCGCTCGAAAAACACAGTTTTTCAATTTGATAAACTGAGTTTATCGATAAACTATGTTTTTCGATAAACAAGAGCTTTTCGAGCGAAAACACAGTGTTTTTCAATTTGATAAACTATGTTTTTCGCTCGAAAAACAGTTTATCTTGATAAACTCAGTTTATTGGTTGAAAATCATTGTTCGACCGATTAACAGTGTTTATCAGCGATAAACCGTGTTTATCGATTTAATATACATTAAGCGTGCCAATGGCAATGTATGATAATTAAAAAAAAAAGGTTTATTACCGAATAACTTTGTTTATCACCGATAAACACTGTTTATCGATTGATAAACTGTGTTTTCGAGCGAAAAACAGTGTTTATCGAAACAATCGCTCAAAAACACATAATTTGATAAACTATGTTTTTCGAGCAATAAACACTGTTTATCAATACACTCTGTTTATAGATCAACTCTGTGTTTCGAGCAAAAAACAGTGTTTTTCAATTTAATAAACAGTGTTTATCGATAAACTATGTTTTCCGCTTGAAAAACATTTTTTTGGGGTGGGTTTTTTTCATCATCAGTTTCGTAATTTTAGTATTTCACGTTGTCTTTAAAAAGCTTGATTACCCTAGCTTGAATTAAACAGTCTGACACCTCCTTGAATTAACTATCATAACAAAGCCCCCCCCCCACCCCCCCCCCCCCCCCCCCCCCGCCCCACCCCGTTGTCATGATTGGCAGGAGGTATTAACGTCAACTAAAAGCCGTATTTACAAATGTTGCTATTTTTGCTCTTTCTATTTGCCTTATAATATCGCAATTTCCTTTTGACCACCACCTTTCCATTTTAATGGAATTTGTATTGTCTTTTCCTATTATCACTAGCTTCAAGACCTGGTGTTTTGAATGGAGGGACAGGGGGTCAAGAATGTGCTTATAGGACACCAATTTACAACCCTCTACTACTTCACACCGGAGCCCGACTTCTTTCCCCCGGCTTCTTTCATTCATAAATCATAGACTAATTACTTTTTCCGGGAGTTCAATTGTTTTATAAATCTTATGACCCATTGCGTCTCCTATATTAAACATTTACAAGTCAATTGGTACAGATGAAGTTGAAGTGAATAGGTGATAATTTACGGAAGGAGGCCTATATAACTCGTAGATAGTTTTGTTTTGCTTAGAATAAAGTTTTGTTTGTGAAAACACCGTCGAACATAAATTGTATAAAGGATAACCCTGTCTAACCCTTTTATTCTATAAAAATGATATGACAATATTAATTGGGATATGTGTCAATATCATGATTATATATATATACACAAAGAATTAAGTTAAGCACCCCCCCCGTTTTTTTACAACCTCGCACATTACAAGTTTGTTGTCGTCAAAACAGTGTAGTATACCCATGATATTGCTATATTTTCTGGAGAAGTGATATTATGGTCACATAAAAACATAACAATCATGCCGTTTTCAATATTTTATTCTGAATAATTTAAGGTGACATTTTTTGGGAATTTTAGGCATATTTTCACCTCAATTTAAGTATGGAGCTATAGGTCCATCACGGACAGTGTGGATGACGTTTATGTTTTCTAACGTACAGTCATTGTTCTGAGAAGACCTCTAGCGATCTTTGCGTCAATAACGTGTGTAGGACCCACGTGATCGGATCACTGACTCAACCCTACGACCTACGACCACGTGGATGATAACACGAGCGATGGGCGTCACAGATGAGTGCACTCATCTGCATTTCATCAATGGATAATTGCTAATGTCATACCAATCATTATTATTTGATCTCACATACCTTAGAATATATGCCAATGTATACATATATTAGGGGGTGCTTAACTTAATTCTTTGTGTATATATATATATATATCTGCATTGATCGCCACCGTGGAGGATAGCGCGGGCGGGCGTAGACGGCATCCAGCAGCGGGGCGGCGCCGGGCACCTCCTCCATGCAGCGCTAAGAACCTGCGCGTACGCGGAATTACATACTACGGTGCGCCCTATGGGTAATGCGTAACATTCCAGTCCTTCTCATAGAGCGTCCTTGCCGAAAAGTACCCAGCTGAATTATTCTTGAGCTGACTAATAACAGGGGAAGGATAGGTCGCGTCAAGGCGCGATGGGCTGGTGCGTGGCTTCATTCTTTTTGGGGAGTTTCCGATCTACGCTCCGCTTAGATATCTATGGGTATGTCGGTATTTTCCGTAAATGCTCGTGAGCATTCGGAAAGTGTCATTCTTTCCGCGTATTTCAAACCATGGTCCAACGCGTACGCAGTCACTGCCAAAAATAACGCGGAGATTTATAAGTTGCGCGCATCAACGGTCCGGCGAGGCTTCACTTCGGCAGCCACGCAAACCGGGAAATGCATTTGCAAATGCAGACCAAGTTTACACAGGTCTTTTACTAGTTAACTTTAAATGTCACTACTGAAGGGTATACACCACCAAAGCACTCCCCATAGACGCTACGTGCAAAGGAGGGGTCAAACAATCGGCTCTAACTTGAGTTATCCCATACATCCTTATATGACATTTACAGAGATTATTCCAAAGGGATGTCCGCAAAACATAATAATAGTGATTTTACGGAAGATGCGGCCTCCGTGATCAGATCATATTTCAAAAACGGATTGTTCAATTGTAATTTTATTTGGCTAGTTTGTTCAAAATTTCACGCTGAAAAAGTTGATATCAATTTTGAATGATTTTGAGCAAATTTGTGCTCTATAGCGCCAGGTGCCCGATCTCCCGCGTGCTCCGATCCAGTGTAGGTGTATTACACAATGCAATAAATAAAAGTCGGGTTTCACCCAAATCTATGCGTTTTGATATCTACTGGGCAGTGTATTTATGGCATAGGCCAACTTTGTCCGGTTTAAAAAACAGGGGGGGGGGGGGTGTGTGGTTGCTCTTTTTTAAACAAAAACACGGCGTTATTTCAGTTGATGTGTTATAGGTGGGTTAGGTCGACATAATCAGAGACTGATCGAAATCAAAATCAGTTGGATTTGAGTCAAAAAGTTTGAATTTCGTGAGTGTAGGCCTAACAAATCAAAGCGTGCCGCGTCTAGAGTCAAAAAACGGAAAATAATAGTGATTTTACGGAAGATGCGGCCTCCGTGATCAGATCATATTTCAAAAACGGATTGTTCAATTGTAATTTTATTTGGCTAGTTTGTTCAAAATTTCACGCTGAAAAAGTTGATATCAATTTTGAATGATTTTGAGCAAATTTGTGCTCTATAGCGCCAGGTGCCCGATCTCCCGCGTGCTCCGATCCAGTGTAGGTGTATTACACAATGCAATAAATAAAAGTCGGGTTTCACCCAAATCTATGCGTTTTGATATCTACTGGGCAGTGTATTTATGGCATAGGCCAACTTTGTCCGGTTTAAAAAACAGGGGGGGGGGGTGTGTGGTTGCTCTTTTTTAAACAAAAACACGGCGTTATTTCAGTTGATGTGTTATAGGTGGGTTAGGTCGACATAATCAGAGACTGATCGAAATCAAAATCAGTTGGATTTGAGTCAAAAAGTTTGAATTTCGTGAGTGTAGGCCTAACAAATCAAAGCGTGCCGCGTCTAGAGTCAAAAAACGGAAAATAATAGTGATTTTACGGAAGATGCGGCCTCCGTGATCAGATCATATTTCAAAAACGGATTGTTCAATTGTAATTTTATTTGGCTAGTTTGTTCAAAATTTCACGCTGAAAAAGTTGATATCAATTTTGAATGATTTTGAGCAAATTTGTGCTCTATAAGGGAGCACATACCTAAATAGGTATCGCGACACGCTATCGTCGCGATCAATCAAAGTTGAGTACGACAATAGTTCCTATTTGGCGGGAAAGAGAGTTATTTTTTGACGGTTTATGATATAATTTTTCACTAATATGTTGTGTTTGAAATGTGTAGTTGATGTTCTGACATTTAAACTAGGTGATTTGAGGTCAATTTTAATTTCACGGACCGATTTACACACGCCGTGATATCCAGACCGGAGACCGAATTTAGGTAGGCATATCACTACGTTGTTATGCGGCGGCTTATAGCAAAAAAAGTGCACGAGAAAGTTTGCTTCATATTGAGATATGTTGTAGATTACCCTTGTGAGTAAAACATATCAAAATTTCATTGAAATTTTATGGCTAATTTAGAAACTAGAGCCATTTAAGTAAACCTTTTTTAACAGTAAAGTCTATGGAGAGCGTCTTGGTGCTGTGCTCCCTTATAGCGCCAGGTGCCCGATCTCCCGCGTGCTCCGATCCAGTGTAGGTGTATTACACAATGCAATAAATAAAAGTCGGGTTTCACCCAAATCTATGCGTTTTGATATCTACTGGGCAGTGTATTTATGGCATAGGCCAACTTTGTCCGGTTTAAAAAACAGGGGGGGGGGGGGGTGTGTGGTTGCTCTTTTTTAAACAAAAACACGGCGTTATTTCAGTTGATGTGTTATAGGTGGGTTAGGTCGACATAATCAGAGACTGATCGAAATCAAAATCAGTTGGATTTGAGTCAAAAAGTTTGAATTTCGTGAGTGTAGGCCTAACAAATCAAAGCGTGCCGCGTCTAGAGTCAAAAAACGGAAAATAATAGTGATTTTACGGAAGATGCGGCCTCCGTGATCAGATCATATTTCAAAAACGGATTGTTCAATTGTAATTTTATTTGGCTAGTTTGTTCAAAATTTCACGCTGAAAAAGTTGATATCAATTTTGAATGATTTTGAGCAAATTTGTGCTCTATAGCGCCAGGTGCCCGATCTCCCGCGTGCTCCGATCCAGTGTAGGTGTATTACACAATGCAATAAATAAAAGTCGGGTTTCACCCAAATCTATGCGTTTTGATATCTACTGGGCAGTGTATTTATGGCATAGGCCAACTTTGTCCGGTTTAAAAAACAGGGGGGGGGGTGTGTGGTTGCTCTTTTTTAAACAAAAACACGGCGTTATTTCAGTTGATGTGTTATAGGTGGGTTAGGTCGACATAATCAGAGACTGATCGAAATCAAAATCAGTTGGATTTGAGTCAAAAAGTTTGAATTTCGTGAGTGTAGGCCTAACAAATCAAAGCGTGCCGCGTCTAGAGTCAAAAAACGGAAAATAATAGTGATTTTACGGAAGATGCGGCCTCCGTGATCAGATCATATTTCAAAAACGGATTGTTCAATTGTAATTTTATTTGGCTAGTTTGTTCAAAATTTCACGCTGAAAAAGTTGATATCAATTTTGAATGATTTTGAGCAAATTTGTGCTCTATAAGGGAGCACATACCTAAATAGGTATCGCGACACGCTATCGTCGCGATCAATCAAAGTTGAGTACGACAATAGTTCCTATTTGGCGGGAAAGAGAGTTATTTTTTGACGGTTTATGATATAATTTTTCACTAATATGTTGTGTTTGAAATGTGTAGTTGATGTTCTGACATTTAAACTAGGTGATTTGAGGTCAATTTTAATTTCACGGACCGATTTACACACGCCGTGATATCCAGACCGGAGACCGAATTTAGGTAGGCATATCACTACGTTGTTATGCGGCGGCTTATAGCAAAAAAAGTGCACGAGAAAGTTTGCTTCATATTGAGATATGTTGTAGATTACCCTTGTGAGTAAAACATATCAAAATTTCATTGAAATTTTATGGCTAATTTAGAAACTAGAGCCATTTAAGTAAACCTTTTTTAACAGTAAAGTCTATGGAGAGCGTCTTGGTGCTGTGCTCCCTTATATAGCGCCAGGTGCCCGATCTCCCGCGTGCTCCGATCCAGTGTAGGTGTATTACACAATGCAATAAATAAAAGTCGGGTTTCACCCAAATCTATGCGTTTTGATATCTACTGGGCAGTGTATTTATGGCATAGGCCAACTTTGTCCGGTTTAAAAAACAGGGGGGGGGGGGGGTGTGTGGTTGCTCTTTTTTAAACAAAAACACGGCGTTATTTCAGTTGATGTGTTATAGGTGGGTTAGGTCGACATAATCAGAGACTGATCGAAATCAAAATCAGTTGGATTTGAGTCAAAAAGTTTGAATTTCGTGAGTGTAGGCCTAACAAATCAAAGCGTGCCGCGTCTAGAGTCAAAAAACGGAAAATAATAGTGATTTTACGGAAGATGCGGCCTCCGTGATCAGATCATATTTCAAAAACGGATTGTTCAATTGTAATTTTATTTGGCTAGTTTGTTCAAAATTTCACGCTGAAAAAGTTGATATCAATTTTGAATGATTTTGAGCAAATTTGTGCTCTATAGCGCCAGGTGCCCGATCTCCCGCGTGCTCCGATCCAGTGTAGGTGTATTACACAATGCAATAAATAAAAGTCGGGTTTCACCCAAATCTATGCGTTTTGATATCTACTGGGCAGTGTATTTATGGCATAGGCCAACTTTGTCCGGTTTAAAAAACAGGGGGGGGGGGGGTGTGTGGTTGCTCTTTTTTAAACAAAAACACGGCGTTATTTCAGTTGATGTGTTATAGGTGGGTTAGGTCGACATAATCAGAGACTGATCGAAATCAAAATCAGTTGGATTTGAGTCAAAAAGTTTGAATTTCGTGAGTGTAGGCCTAACAAATCAAAGCGTGCCGCGTCTAGAGTCAAAAAACGGAAAATAATAGTGATTTTACGGAAGATGCGGCCTCCGTGATCAGATCATATTTCAAAAACGGATTGTTCAATTGTAATTTTATTTGGCTAGTTTGTTCAAAATTTCACGCTGAAAAAGTTGATATCAATTTTGAATGATTTTGAGCAAATTTGTGCTCTATAAGGGAGCACATACCTAAATAGGTATCGCGACACGCTATCGTCGCGATCAATCAAAGTTGAGTACGACAATAGTTCCTATTTGGCGGGAAAGAGAGTTATTTTTTGACGGTTTATGATATAATTTTTCACTAATATGTTGTGTTTGAAATGTGTAGTTGATGTTCTGACATTTAAACTAGGTGATTTGAGGTCAATTTTAATTTCACGGACCGATTTACACACGCCGTGATATCCAGACCGGAGACCGAATTTAGGTAGGCATATCACTACGTTGTTATGCGGCGGCTTATAGCAAAAAAAGTGCACGAGAAAGTTTGCTTCATATTGAGATATGTTGTAGATTACCCTTGTGAGTAAAACATATCAAAATTTCATTGAAATTTTATGGCTAATTTAGAAACTAGAGCCATTTAAGTAAACCTTTTTTAACAGTAAAGTCTATGGAGAGCGTCTTGGTGCTGTGCTCCCTTATAGCGCCAGGTGCCCGATCTCCCGCGTGCTCCGATCCAGTGTAGGTGTATTACACAATGCAATAAATAAAAGTCGGGTTTCACCCAAATCTATGCGTTTTGATATCTACTGGGCAGTGTATTTATGGCATAGGCCAACTTTGTCCGGTTTAAAAAACAGGGGGGGGGGGGTGTGTGGTTGCTCTTTTTTAAACAAAAACACGGCGTTATTTCAGTTGATGTGTTATAGGTGGGTTAGGTCGACATAATCAGAGACTGATCGAAATCAAAATCAGTTGGATTTGAGTCAAAAAGTTTGAATTTCGTGAGTGTAGGCCTAACAAATCAAAGCGTGCCGCGTCTAGAGTCAAAAAACGGAAAATAATAGTGATTTTACGGAAGATGCGGCCTCCGTGATCAGATCATATTTCAAAAACGGATTGTTCAATTGTAATTTTATTTGGCTAGTTTGTTCAAAATTTCACGCTGAAAAAGTTGATATCAATTTTGAATGATTTGAGCAAATTTGTGCTCTATAGCGCCAGGTGCCCGATCTCCCGCGTGCTCAGATCCAGTGTAGGTGTATTACACAATGCAATAAATAAAAGTCGGGTTTCACCCAAATCTATGCGTTTTGATATCTACTGGGCAGTGTATTTATGGCATAGGCCAACTTTGTCCGGTTTAAAAAACAGGGGGGGGGTGTGTGGTTGCTCTTTTTTAAACAAAAACACGGCGTTATTTCAGTTGATGTGTTATAGGTGGGTTAGGTCGACATAATCAGAGACTGATCGAAATCAAAATCAGTTGGATTTGAGTCAAAAAGTTTGAATTTCGTGAGTGTAGGCCTAACAAATCAAAGCGTGCCGCGTCTAGAGTCAAAAAACGGAAAATAATAGTGATTTTACGGAAGATGCGGCCTCCGTGATCAGATCATATTTCAAAAACGGATTGTTCAATTGTAATTTTATTTGGCTAGTTTGTTCAAAATTTCACGCTGAAAAAGTTGATATCAATTTTGAATGATTTTGAGCAAATTTGTGCTCTATAGCGCCAGGTGCCCGATCTCCCGCGTGCTCCGATCCAGTGTAGGTGTATTACACAATGCAATAAATAAAAGTCGGGTTTCACCCAAATCTATGCGTTTTGATATCTACTGGGCAGTGTATTTATGGCATAGGCCAACTTTGTCCGGTTTAAAAAACAGGGGGGGTGTGTGGTTGCTCTTTTTTAAACAAAAACACGGCGTTATTTCAGTTGATGTGTTATAGGTGGGTTAGGTCGACATAATCAGAGACTGATCGAAATCAAAATCAGTTGGATTTGAGTCAAAAAGTTTGAATTTCGTGAGTGTAGGCCTAACAAATCAAAGCGTGCCGCGTCTAGAGTCAAAAAACGGAAAATAATAGTGATTTTACGGAAGATGCGGCCTCCGTGATCAGATCATATTTCAAAAACGGATTGTTCAATTGTAATTTTATTTGGCTAGTTTGTTCAAAATTTCACGCTGAAAAAGTTGATATCAATTTTGAATGATTTTGAGCAAATTTGTGCTCTATAAGGGAGCACATACCTAAATAGGTATCGCGACACGCTATCGTCGCGATCAATCAAAGTTGAGTACGACAATAGTTCCTATTTGGCGGGAAAGAGAGTTATTTTTTGACGGTTTATGATATAATTTTTCACTAATATGTTGTGTTTGAAATGTGTAGTTGATGTTCTGACATTTAAACTAGGTGATTTGAGGTCAATTTTAATTTCACGGACCGATTTACACACGCCGTGATATCCAGACCGGAGACCGAATTTAGGTAGGCATATCACTACGTTGTTATGCGGCGGCTTATAGCAAAAAAAGTGCACGAGAAAGTTTGCTTCATATTGAGATATGTTGTAGATTACCCTTGTGAGTAAAACATATCAAAATTTCATTGAAATTTTATGGCTAATTTAGAAACTAGAGCCATTTAAGTAAACCTTTTTTAACAGTAAAGTCTATGGAGAGCGTCTTGGTGCTGTGCTCCCTTATAGCGCCAGGTGCCCGATCTCCCGCGTGCTCCGATCCAGTGTAGGTGTATTACACAATGCAATAAATAAAAGTCGGGTTTCACCCAAATCTATGCGTTTTGATATCTACTGGGCAGTGTATTTATGGCATAGGCCAACTTTGTCCGGTTTAAAAAACAGGGGGGGGTGTGTGGTTGCTCTTTTTTAAACAAAAACACGGCGTTATTTCAGTTGATGTGTTATAGGTGGGTTAGGTCGACATAATCAGAGACTGATCGAAATCAAAATCAGTTGGATTTGAGTCAAAAAGTTTGAATTTCGTGAGTGTAGGCCTAACAAATCAAAGCGTGCCGCGTCTAGAGTCAAAAAACGGAAAATAATAGTGATTTTACGGAAGATGCGGCCTCCGTGATCAGATCATATTTCAAAAACGGATTGTTCAATTGTAATTTTATTTGGCTAGTTTGTTCAAAATTTCACGCTGAAAAAGTTGATATCAATTTTGAATGATTTTGAGCAAATTTGTGCTCTATAGCGCCAGGTGCCCGATCTCCCGCGTGCTCCGATCCAGTGTAGGTGTATTACACAATGCAATAAATAAAAGTCGGGTTTCACCCAAATCTATGCGTTTTGATATCTACTGGGCAGTGTATTTATGGCATAGGCCAACTTTGTCCGGTTTAAAAAACAGGGGGGGGGGGGTGTGTGGTTGCTCTTTTTTAAACAAAAACACGGCGTTATTTCAGTTGATGTGTTATAGGTGGGTTAGGTCGACATAATCAGAGACTGATCGAAATCAAAATCAGTTGGATTTGAGTCAAAAAGTTTGAATTTCGTGAGTGTAGGCCTAACAAATCAAAGCGTGCCGCGTCTAGAGTCAAAAAACGGAAAATAATAGTGATTTTACGGAAGATGCGGCCTCCGTGATCAGATCATATTTCAAAAACGGATTGTTCAATTGTAATTTTATTTGGCTAGTTTGTTCAAAATTTCACGCTGAAAAAGTTGATATCAATTTTGAATGATTTTGAGCAAATTTGTGCTCTATAAGGGAGCACATACCTAAATAGGTATCGCGACACGCTATCGTCGCGATCAATCAAAGTTGAGTACGACAATAGTTCCTATTTGGCGGGAAAGAGAGTTATTTTTTGACGGTTTATGATATAATTTTTCACTAATATGTTGTGTTTGAAATGTGTAGTTGATGTTCTGACATTTAAACTAGGTGATTTGAGGTCAATTTTAATTTCACGGACCGATTTACACACGCCGTGATATCCAGACCGGAGACCGAATTTAGGTAGGCATATCACTACGTTGTTATGCGGCGGCTTATAGCAAAAAAAGTGCACGAGAAAGTTTGCTTCATATTGAGATATGTTGTAGATTACCCTTGTGAGTAAAACATATCAAAATTTCATTGAAATTTTATGGCTAATTTAGAAACTAGAGCCATTTAAGTAAACCTTTTTTAACAGTAAAGTCTATGGAGAGCGTCTTGGTGCTGTGCTCCCTTATAGCGCCAGGTGCCCGATCTCCCGCGTGCTCCGATCCAGTGTAGGTGTATTACACAATGCAATAAATAAAAGTCGGGTTTCACCCAAATCTATGCGTTTTGATATCTACTGGGCAGTGTATTTATGGCATAGGCCAACTTTGTCCGGTTTAAAAAACAGGGGGGGGGGGTGTGTGGTTGCTCTTTTTTAAACAAAAACACGGCGTTATTTCAGTTGATGTGTTATAGGTGGGTTAGGTCGACATAATCAGAGACTGATCGAAATCAAAATCAGTTGGATTTGAGTCAAAAAGTTTGAATTTCGTGAGTGTAGGCCTAACAAATCAAAGCGTGCCGCGTCTAGAGTCAAAAAACGGAAAATAATAGTGATTTTACGGAAGATGCGGCCTCCGTGATCAGATCATATTTCAAAAACGGATTGTTCAATTGTAATTTTATTTGGCTAGTTTGTTCAAAATTTCACGCTGAAAAAGTTGATATCAATTTTGAATGATTTTGAGCAAATTTGTGCTCTATAGCGCCAGGTGCCCGATCTCCCGCGTGCTCCGATCCAGTGTAGGTGTATTACACAATGCAATAAATAAAAGTCGGGTTTCACCCAAATCTATGCGTTTTGATATCTACTGGGCAGTGTATTTATGGCATAGGCCAACTTTGTCCGGTTTAAAAAACAGGGGGGGGGGTGTGTGGTTGCTCTTTTTTAAACAAAAACACGGCGTTATTTCAGTTGATGTGTTATAGGTGGGTTAGGTCGACATAATCAGAGACTGATCGAAATCAAAATCAGTTGGATTTGAGTCAAAAAGTTTGAATTTCGTGAGTGTAGGCCTAACAAATCAAAGCGTGCCGCGTCTAGAGTCAAAAAACGGAAAATAATAGTGATTTTACGGAAGATGCGGCCTCCGTGATCAGATCATATTTCAAAAACGGATTGTTCAATTGTAATTTTATTTGGCTAGTTTGTTCAAAATTTCACGCTGAAAAAGTTGATATCAATTTTGAATGATTTTGAGCAAATTTGTGCTCTATAAGGGAGCACATACCTAAATAGGTATCGCGACACGCTATCGTCGCGATCAATCAAAGTTGAGTACGACAATAGTTCCTATTTGGCGGGAAAGAGAGTTATTTTTTGACGGTTTATGATATAATTTTTCACTAATATGTTGTGTTTGAAATGTGTAGTTGATGTTCTGACATTTAAACTAGGTGATTTGAGGTCAATTTTAATTTCACGGACCGATTTACACACGCCGTGATATCCAGACCGGAGACCGAATTTAGGTAGGCATATCACTACGTTGTTATGCGGCGGCTTATAGCAAAAAAAGTGCACGAGAAAGTTTGCTTCATATTGAGATATGTTGTAGATTACCCTTGTGAGTAAAACATATCAAAATTTCATTGAAATTTTATGGCTAATTTAGAAACTAGAGCCATTTAAGTAAACCTTTTTTAACAGTAAAGTCTATGGAGAGCGTCTTGGTGCTGTGCTCCCTTATAGCGCCAGGTGCCCGATCTCCCGCGTGCTCCGATCCAGTGTAGGTGTATTACACAATGCAATAAATAAAAGTCGGGTTTCACCCAAATCTATGCGTTTTGATATCTACTGGGCAGTGTATTTATGGCATAGGCCAACTTTGTCCGGTTTAAAAAACAGGGGGGGGGGGGGGTGTGTGGTTGCTCTTTTTTAAACAAAAACACGGCGTTATTTCAGTTGATGTGTTATAGGTGGGTTAGGTCGACATAATCAGAGACTGATCGAAATCAAAATCAGTTGGATTTGAGTCAAAAAGTTTGAATTTCGTGAGTGTAGGCCTAACAAATCAAAGCGTGCCGCGTCTAGAGTCAAAAAACGGAAAATAATAGTGATTTTACGGAAGATGCGGCCTCCGTGATCAGATCATATTTCAAAAACGGATTGTTCAATTGTAATTTTATTTGGCTAGTTTGTTCAAAATTTCACGCTGAAAAAGTTGATATCAATTTTGAATGATTTTGAGCAAATTTGTGCTCTATAGCGCCAGGTGCCCGATCTCCCGCGTGCTCCGATCCAGTGTAGGTGTATTACACAATGCAATAAATAAAAGTCGGGTTTCACCCAAATCTATGCGTTTTGATATCTACTGGGCAGTGTATTTATGGCATAGGCCAACTTTGTCCGGTTTAAAAAACAGGGGGGGGGGGGGGGTGTGTGGTTGCTCTTTTTTAAACAAAAACACGGCGTTATTTCAGTTGATGTGTTATAGGTGGGTTAGGTCGACATAATCAGAGACTGATCGAAATCAAAATCAGTTGGATTTGAGTCAAAAAGTTTGAATTTCGTGAGTGTAGGCCTAACAAATCAAAGCGTGCCGCGTCTAGAGTCAAAAAACGGAAAATAATAGTGATTTTACGGAAGATGCGGCCTCCGTGATCAGATCATATTTCAAAAACGGATTGTTCAATTGTAATTTTATTTGGCTAGTTTGTTCAAAATTTCACGCTGAAAAAGTTGATATCAATTTTGAATGATTTTGAGCAAATTTGTGCTCTATAAGGGAGCACATACCTAAATAGGTATCGCGACACGCTATCGTCGCGATCAATCAAAGTTGAGTACGACAATAGTTCCTATTTGGCGGGAAAGAGAGTTATTTTTTGACGGTTTATGATATAATTTTTCACTAATATGTTGTGTTTGAAATGTGTAGTTGATGTTCTGACATTTAAACTAGGTGATTTGAGGTCAATTTTAATTTCACGGACCGATTTACACACGCCGTGATATCCAGACCGGAGACCGAATTTAGGTAGGCATATCACTACGTTGTTATGCGGCGGCTTATAGCAAAAAAAGTGCACGAGAAAGTTTGCTTCATATTGAGATATGTTGTAGATTACCCTTGTGAGTAAAACATATCAAAATTTCATTGAAATTTTATGGCTAATTTAGAAACTAGAGCCATTTAAGTAAACCTTTTTTAACAGTAAAGTCTATGGAGAGCGTCTTGGTGCTGTGCTCCCTTATAGCGCCAGGTGCCCGATCTCCCGCGTGCTCCGATCCAGTGTAGGTGTATTACACAATGCAATAAATAAAAGTCGGGTTTCACCCAAATCTATGCGTTTTGATATCTACTGGGCAGTGTATTTATGGCATAGGCCAACTTTGTCCGGTTTAAAAAACAGGGGGGGGGGGGGGGGGGGGGTGTGTGGTTGCTCTTTTTTAAACAAAAACACGGCGTTATTTCAGTTGATGTGTTATAGGTGGGTTAGGTCGACATAATCAGAGACTGATCGAAATCAAAATCAGTTGGATTTGAGTCAAAAAGTTTGAATTTCGTGAGTGTAGGCCTAACAAATCAAAGCGTGCCGCGTCTAGAGTCAAAAAACGGAAAATAATAGTGATTTTACGGAAGATGCGGCCTCCGTGATCAGATCATATTTCAAAAACGGATTGTTCAATTGTAATTTTATTTGGCTAGTTTGTTCAAAATTTCACGCTGAAAAAGTTGATATCAATTTTGAATGATTTTGAGCAAATTTGTGCTCTATAGCGCCAGGTGCCCGATCTCCCGCGTGCTCCGATCCAGTGTAGGTGTATTACACAATGCAATAAATAAAAGTCGGGTTTCACCCAAATCTATGCGTTTTGATATCTACTGGGCAGTGTATTTATGGCATAGGCCAACTTTGTCCGGTTTAAAAAACAGGGGGGGGGGGGTGTGTGGTTGCTCTTTTTTAAACAAAAACACGGCGTTATTTCAGTTGATGTGTTATAGGTGGGTTAGGTCGACATAATCAGAGACTGATCGAAATCAAAATCAGTTGGATTTGAGTCAAAAAGTTTGAATTTCGTGAGTGTAGGCCTAACAAATCAAAGCGTGCCGCGTCTAGAGTCAAAAAACGGAAAATAATAGTGATTTTACGGAAGATGCGGCCTCCGTGATCAGATCATATTTCAAAAACGGATTGTTCAATTGTAATTTTATTTGGCTAGTTTGTTCAAAATTTCACGCTGAAAAAGTTGATATCAATTTTGAATGATTTTGAGCAAATTTGTGCTCTATAAGGGAGCACATACCTAAATAGGTATCGCGACACGCTATCGTCGCGATCAATCAAAGTTGAGTACGACAATAGTTCCTATTTGGCGGGAAAGAGAGTTATTTTTTGACGGTTTATGATATAATTTTTCACTAATATGTTGTGTTTGAAATGTGTAGTTGATGTTCTGACATTTAAACTAGGTGATTTGAGGTCAATTTTAATTTCACGGACCGATTTACACACGCCGTGATATCCAGACCGGAGACCGAATTTAGGTAGGCATATCACTACGTTGTTATGCGGCGGCTTATAGCAAAAAAAGTGCACGAGAAAGTTTGCTTCATATTGAGATATGTTGTAGATTACCCTTGTGAGTAAAACATATCAAAATTTCATTGAAATTTTATGGCTAATTTAGAAACTAGAGCCATTTAAGTAAACCTTTTTTAACAGTAAAGTCTATGGAGAGCGTCTTGGTGCTGTGCTCCCTTATAGCGCCAGGTGCCCGATCTCCCGCGTGCTCCGATCCAGTGTAGGTGTATTACACAATGCAATAAATAAAAGTCGGGTTTCACCCAAATCTATGCGTTTTGATATCTACTGGGCAGTGTATTTATGGCATAGGCCAACTTTGTCCGGTTTAAAAAACAGGGGGGGGGGGGTGTGTGGTTGCTCTTTTTTAAACAAAAACACGGCGTTATTTCAGTTGATGTGTTATAGGTGGGTTAGGTCGACATAATCAGAGACTGATCGAAATCAAAATCAGTTGGATTTGAGTCAAAAAGTTTGAATTTCGTGAGTGTAGGCCTAACAAATCAAAGCGTGCCGCGTCTAGAGTCAAAAAACGGAAAATAATAGTGATTTTACGGAAGATGCGGCCTCCGTGATCAGATCATATTTCAAAAACGGATTGTTCAATTGTAATTTTATTTGGCTAGTTTGTTCAAAATTTCACGCTGAAAAAGTTGATATCAATTTTGAATGATTTTGAGCAAATTTGTGCTCTATAGCGCCAGGTGCCCGATCTCCCGCGTGCTCCGATCCAGTGTAGGTGTATTACACAATGCAATAAATAAAAGTCGGGTTTCACCCAAATCTATGCGTTTTGATATCTACTGGGCAGTGTATTTATGGCATAGGCCAACTTTGTCCGGTTTAAAAAACAGGGGGGGGGGGGGTGTGTGGTTGCTCTTTTTTAAACAAAAACACGGCGTTATTTCAGTTGATGTGTTATAGGTGGGTTAGGTCGACATAATCAGAGACTGATCGAAATCAAAATCAGTTGGATTTGAGTCAAAAAGTTTGAATTTCGTGAGTGTAGGCCTAACAAATCAAAGCGTGCCGCGTCTAGAGTCAAAAAACGGAAAATAATAGTGATTTTACGGAAGATGCGGCCTCCGTGATCAGATCATATTTCAAAAACGGATTGTTCAATTGTAATTTTATTTGGCTAGTTTGTTCAAAATTTCACGCTGAAAAAGTTGATATCAATTTTGAATGATTTTGAGCAAATTTGTGCTCTATAAGGGAGCACATACCTAAATAGGTATCGCGACACGCTATCGTCGCGATCAATCAAAGTTGAGTACGACAATAGTTCCTATTTGGCGGGAACGAGAGTTATTTTTTGACGGTTTATGATATAATTTTTCACTAATATGTTGTGTTTGAAATGTGTAGTTGATGTTCTGACATTTAAACTAGGTGATTTGAGGTCAATTTTAATTTCACGGACCGATTTACACACGCCGTGATATCCAGACCGGAGACCGAATTTAGGTAGGCATATCACTACGTTGTTATGCGGCGGCTTATAGCAAAAAAAGTGCACGAGAAAGTTTGCTTCATATTGAGATATGTTGTAGATTACCCTTGTGAGTAAAACATATCAAAATTTCATTGAAATTTTATGGCTAATTTAGAAACTAGAGCCATTTAAGTAAACCTTTTTTAACAGTAAAGTCTATGGAGAGCGTCTTGGTGCTGTGCTCCCTTATAGCGCCAGGTGCCCGATCTCCCGCGTGCTCCGATCCAGTGTAGGTGTATTACACAATGCAATAAATAAAAGTCGGGTTTCACCCAAATCTATGCGTTTTGATATCTACTGGGCAGTGTATTTATGGCATAGGCCAACTTTGTCCGGTTTAAAAAACAGGGGGGGGGGTTTGTGGTTGCTCTTTTTTAAACAAAAACACGGCGTTATTTCAGTTGATGTGTTATAGGTGGGTTAGGTCGACATAATCAGAGACTGATCGAAATCAAAATCAGTTGGATTTGAGTCAAAAAGTTTGAATTTCGTGAGTGTAGGCCTAACAAATCAAAGCGTGCCGCGTCTAGAGTCAAAAAACGGAAAATAATAGTGATTTTACGGAAGATGCGGCCTCCGTGATCAGATCATATTTCAAAAACGGATTGTTCAATTGTAATTTTATTTGGCTAGTTTGTTCAAAATTTCACGCTGAAAAAGTTGATATCAATTTTGAATGATTTTGAGCAAATTTGTGCTCTATAGCGCCAGGTGCCCGATCTCCCGCGTGCTCCGATCCAGTGTAGGTGTATTACACAATGCAATAAATAAAAGTCGGGTTTCACCCAAATCTATGCGTTTTGATATCTACTGGGCAGTGTATTTATGGCATAGGCCAACTTTGTCCGGTTTAAAAAACAGGGGGGGGGGTGTGTGGTTGCTCTTTTTTAAACAAAAACACGGCGTTATTTCAGTTGATGTGTTATAGGTGGGTTAGGTCGACATAATCAGAGACTGATCGAAATCAAAATCAGTTGGATTTGAGTCAAAAAGTTTGAATTTCGTGAGTGTAGGCCTAACAAATCAAAGCGTGCCGCGTCTAGAGTCAAAAAACGGAAAATAATAGTGATTTTACGGAAGATGCGGCCTCCGTGATCAGATCATATTTCAAAAACGGATTGTTCAATTGTAATTTTATTTGGCTAGTTTGTTCAAAATTTCACGCTGAAAAAGTTGATATCAATTTTGAATGATTTTGAGCAAATTTGTGCTCTATAAGGGAGCACATACCTAAATAGGTATCGCGACACGCTATCGTCGCGATCAATCAAAGTTGAGTACGACAATAGTTCCTATTTGGCGGGAAAGAGAGTTATTTTTTGACGGTTTATGATATAATTTTTCACTAATATGTTGTGTTTGAAATGTGTAGTTGATGTTCTGACATTTAAACTAGGTGATTTGAGGTCAATTTTAATTTCACGGACCGATTTACACACGCCGTGATATCCAGACCGGAGACCGAATTTAGGTAGGCATATCACTACGTTGTTATGCGGCGGCTTATAGCAAAAAAAGTGCACGAGAAAGTTTGCTTCATATTGAGATATGTTGTAGATTACCCTTGTGAGTAAAACATATCAAAATTTCATTGAAATTTTATGGCTAATTTAGAAACTAGAGCCATTTAAGTAAACCTTTTTTAACAGTAAAGTCTATGGAGAGCGTCTTGGTGCTGTGCTCCCTTATAGCGCCAGGTGCCCGATCTCCCGCGTGCTCCGATCCAGTGTAGGTGTATTACACAATGCAATAAATAAAAGTCGGGTTTCACCCAAATCTATGCGTTTTGATATCTACTGGGCAGTGTATTTATGGCATAGGCCAACTTTGTCCGGTTTAAAAAACAGGGGGGGGGGGGGGTGTGTGGTTGCTCTTTTTTAAACAAAAACACGGCGTTATTTCAGTTGATGTGTTATAGGTGGGTTAGGTCGACATAATCAGAGACTGATCGAAATCAAAATCAGTTGGATTTGAGTCAAAAAGTTTGAATTTCGTGAGTGTAGGCCTAACAAATCAAAGCGTGCCGCGTCTAGAGTCAAAAAACGGAAAATAATAGTGATTTTACGGAAGATGCGGCCTCCGTGATCAGATCATATTTCAAAAACGGATTGTTCAATTGTAATTTTATTTGGCTAGTTTGTTCAAAATTTCACGCTGAAAAAGTTGATATCAATTTTGAATGATTTTGAGCAAATTTGTGCTCTATAGCGCCAGGTGCCCGATCTCCCGCGTGCTCCGATCCAGTGTAGGTGTATTACACAATGCAATAAATAAAAGTCGGGTTTCACCCAAATCTATGCGTTTTGATATCTACTGGGCAGTGTATTTATGGCATAGGCCAACTTTGTCCGGTTTAAAAAACAGGGGGGGGGGGGGTGTGTGGTTGCTCTTTTTTAAACAAAAACACGGCGTTATTTCAGTTGATGTGTTATAGGTGGGTTAGGTCGACATAATCAGAGACTGATCGAAATCAAAATCAGTTGGATTTGAGTCAAAAAGTTTGAATTTCGTGAGTGTAGGCCTAACAAATCAAAGCGTGCCGCGTCTAGAGTCAAAAAACGGAAAATAATAGTGATTTTACGGAAGATGCGGCCTCCGTGATCAGATCATATTTCAAAAACGGATTGTTCAATTGTAATTTTATTTGGCTAGTTTGTTCAAAATTTCACGCTGAAAAAGTTGATATCAATTTTGAATGATTTTGAGCAAATTTGTGCTCTATAAGGGAGCACATACCTAAATAGGTATCGCGACACGCTATCGTCGCGATCAATCAAAGTTGAGTACGACAATAGTTCCTATTTGGCGGGAAAGAGAGTTATTTTTTGACGGTTTATGATATAATTTTTCACTAATATGTTGTGTTTGAAATGTGTAGTTGATGTTCTGACATTTAAACTAGGTGATTTGAGGTCAATTTTAATTTCACGGACCGATTTACACACGCCGTGATATCCAGACCGGAGACCGAATTTAGGTAGGCATATCACTACGTTGTTATGCGGCGGCTTATAGCAAAAAAAGTGCACGAGAAAGATTGCTTCATATTGAGATATGTTGTAGATTACCCTTGTGAGTAAAACATATCAAAATTTCATTGAAATTTTATGGCTAATTTAGAAACTAGAGCCATTTAAGTAAACCTTTTTTAACAGTAAAGTCTATGGAGAGCGTCTTGGTGCTGTGCTCCCTTATAGCGCCAGGTGCCCGATCTCCCGCGTGCTCCGATCCAGTGTAGGTGTATTACACAATGCAATAAATAAAAGTCGGGTTTCACCCAAATCTATGC
Organism: Ophiura sarsii; assembly: GCA_035610835.1. Classification (NCBI taxonomy): domain Eukaryota; kingdom Metazoa; phylum Echinodermata; class Ophiuroidea; order Amphilepidida; family Ophiuridae; genus Ophiura; species Ophiura sarsii. Next base: position 33,235,987 of record CM069449.1, read on the forward strand.
GTTTTGATATCTACTGGGCAGTGTATTTATGGCATAGGCCAACTTTGTCCGGTTTAAAAAACAGGGGGGGGGGGGTGTGTGGTTGCTCTTTTTTAAACAAAAACACGGCGTTATTTCAGTTGATGTGTTATAGGTGGGTTAGGTCGACATAATCAGAGACTGATCGAAATCAAAATCAGTTGGATTTGAGTCAAAAAGTTTGAATTTCGTGAGTGTAGGCCTAACAAATCAAAGCGTGCCGCGTCTAGAGTCAAAAAACGGAAAATAATAGTGATTTTACGGAAGATGCGGCCTCCGTGATCAGATCATATTTCAAAAACGGATTGTTCAATTGTAATTTTATTTGGCTAGTTTGTTCAAAATTTCACGCTGAAAAAGTTGATATCAATTTTGAATGATTTTGAGCAAATTTGTGCTCTATAGCGCCAGGTGCCCGATCTCCCGCGTGCTCCGATCCAGTGTAGGTGTATTACACAATGCAATAAATAAAAGTCGGGTTTCACCCAAATCTATGCGTTTTGATATCTACTGGGCAGTGTATTTATGGCATAGGCCAACTTTGTCCGGTTTAAAAAACAGGGGGGGGGGGGGGGGTGTGTGGTTGCTCTTTTTTAAACAAAAACACGGCGTTATTTCAGTTGATGTGTTATAGGTGGGTTAGGTCGACATAATCAGAGACTGATCGAAATCAAAATCAGTTGGATTTGAGTCAAAAAGTTTGAATTTCGTGAGTGTAGGCCTAACAAATCAAAGCGTGCCGCGTCTAGAGTCAAAAAACGGAAAATAATAGTGATTTTACGGAAGATGCGGCCTCCGTGATCAGATCATATTTCAAAAACGGATTGTTCAATTGTAATTTTATTTGGCTAGTTTGTTCAAAATTTCACGCTGAAAAAGTTGATATCAATTTTGAATGATTTTGAGCAAATTTGTGCTCTATAAGGGAGCACATACCTAAATAGGTATCGCGACACGCTATCGTCGCGATCAATCAAAGTTGAGTACGACAATAGTTCCTATTTGGCGGGAAAGAGAGTTATTTTTTGACGGTTTATGATATAATTTTTCACTAATATGTTGTGTTTGAAATGTGTAGTTGATGTTCTGACATTTAAACTAGGTGATTTGAGGTCAATTTTAATTTCACGGACCGATTTACACACGCCGTGATATCCAGACCGGAGACCGAATTTAGGTAGGCATATCACTACGTTGTTATGCGGCGGCTTATAGCAAAAAAAGTGCACGAGAAAGTTTGCTTCATATTGAGATATGTTGTAGATTACCCTTGTGAGTAAAACATATCAAAATTTCATTGAAATTTTATGGCTAATTTAGAAACTAGAGCCATTTAAGTAAACCTTTTTTAACAGTAAAGTCTATGGAGAGCGTCTTGGTGCTGTGCTCCCTTATAGCGCCAGGTGCCCGATCTCCCGCGTGCTCCGATCCAGTGTAGGTGTATTACACAATGCAATAAATAAAAGTCGGGTTTCACCCAAATCTATGCGTTTTGATATCTACTGGGCAGTGTATTTATGGCATAGGCCAACTTTGTCCGGTTTAAAAAACAGGGGGGGGGGGGGGGGGTGTGTGGTTGCTCTTTTTTAAACAAAAACACGGCGTTATTTCAGTTGATGTGTTATAGGTGGGTTAGGTCGACATAATCAGAGACTGATCGAAATCAAAATCAGTTGGATTTGAGTCAAAAAGTTTGAATTTCGTGAGTGTAGGCCTAACAAATCAAAGCGTGCCGCGTCTAGAGTCAAAAAACGGAAAATAATAGTGATTTTACGGAAGATGCGGCCTCCGTGATCAGATCATATTTCAAAAACGGATTGTTCAATTGTAATTTTATTTGGCTAGTTTGTTCAAAATTTCACGCTGAAAAAGTTGATATCAATTTTGAATGATTTTGAGCAAATTTGTGCTCTATAGCGCCAGGTGCCCGATCTCCCGCGTGCTCCGATCCAGTGTAGGTGTATTACACAATGCAATAAATAAAAGTCGGGTTTCACCCAAATCTATGCGTTTTGATATCTACTGGGCAGTGTATTTATGGCATAGGCCAACTTTGTCCGGTTTAAAAAACAGGGGGGGGGGGGGGTGTGTGGTTGCTCTTTTTTAAACAAAAACACGGCGTTATTTCAGTTGATGTGTTATAGGTGGGTTAGGTCGACATAATCAGAGACTGATCGAAATCAAAATCAGTTGGATTTGAGTCAAAAAGTTTGAATTTCGTGAGTGTAGGCCTAACAAATCAAAGCGTGCCGCGTCTAGAGTCAAAAAACGGAAAATAATAGTGATTTTACGGAAGATGCGGCCTCCGTGATCAGATCATATTTCAAAAACGGATTGTTCAATTGTAATTTTATTTGGCTAGTTTGTTCAAAATTTCACGCTGAAAAAGTTGATATCAATTTTGAATGATTTTGAGCAAATTTGTGCTCTATAAGGGAGCACATACCTAAATAGGTATCGCGACACGCTATCGTCGCGATCAATCAAAGTTGAGTACGACAATAGTTCCTATTTGGCGGGAAAGAGAGTTATTTTTTGACGGTTTATGATATAATTTTTCACTAATATGTTGTGTTTGAAATGTGTAGTTGATGTTCTGACATTTAAACTAGGTGATTTGAGGTCAATTTTAATTTCACGGACCGATTTACACACGCCGTGATATCCAGACCGGAGACCGAATTTAGGTAGGCATATCACTACGTTGTTATGCGGCGGCTTATAGCAAAAAAAGTGCACGAGAAAGTTTGCTTCATATTGAGATATGTTGTAGATTACCCTTGTGAGTAAAACATATCAAAATTTCATTGAAATTTTATGGCTAATTTAGAAACTAGAGCCATTTAAGTAAACCTTTTTTAACAGTAAAGTCTATGGAGAGCGTCTTGGTGCTGTGCTCCCTTATAGCGCCAGGTGCCCGATCTCCCGCGTGCTCCGATCCAGTGTAGGTGTATTACACAATGCAATAAATAAAAGTCGGGTTTCACCCAAATCTATGCGTTTTGATATCTACTGGGCAGTGTATTTATGGCATAGGCCAACTTTGTCCGGTTTAAAAAACAGGGGGGGGGGGGGGGGGTGTGTGGTTGCTCTTTTTTAAACAAAAACACGGCGTTATTTCAGTTGATGTGTTATAGGTGGGTTAGGTCGACATAATCAGAGACTGATCGAAATCAAAATCAGTTGGATTTGAGTCAAAAAGTTTGAATTTCGTGAGTGTAGGCCTAACAAATCAAAGCGTGCCGCGTCTAGAGTCAAAAAACGGAAAATAATAGTGATTTTACGGAAGATGCGGCCTCCGTGATCAGATCATATTTCAAAAACGGATTGTTCAATTGTAATTTTATTTGGCTAGTTTGTTCAAAATTTCACGCTGAAAAAGTTGATATCAATTTTGAATGATTTTGAGCAAATTTGTGCTCTATAGCGCCAGGTGCCCGATCTCCCGCGTGCTCCGATCCAGTGTAGGTGTATTACACAATGCAATAAATAAAAGTCGGGTTTCACCCAAATCTATGCGTTTTGATATCTACTGGGCAGTGTATTTATGGCATAGGCCAACTTTGTCCGGTTTAAAAAACAGGGGGGGGGGGGGTGTGTGGTTGCTCTTTTTTAAACAAAAACACGGCGTTATTTCAGTTGATGTGTTATAGGTGGGTTAGGTCGACATAATCAGAGACTGATCGAAATCAAAATCAGTTGGATTTGAGTCAAAAAGTTTGAATTTCGTGAGTGTAGGCCTAACAAATCAAAGCGTGCCGCGTCTAGAGTCAAAAAACGGAAAATAATAGTGATTTTACGGAAGATGCGGCCTCCGTGATCAGATCATATTTCAAAAACGGATTGTTCAATTGTAATTTTATTTGGCTAGTTTGTTCAAAATTTCACGCTGAAAAAGTTGATATCAATTTTGAATGATTTTGAGCAAATTTGTGCTTTATAGCGCCAGGTGCCCGATCTCCCGCGTGCTCCGATCCAGTGTAGGTGTATTACACAATGCAATAAATAAAAGTCGGGTTTCACCCAAATCTATGCGTTTTGATATCTACTGGGCAGTGTATTTATGGCATAGGCCAACTTTGTCCGGTTTAAAAAACAGGGGGGGGGGGTGTGTGGTTGCTCTTTTTTAAACAAAAACACGGCGTTATTTCAGTTGATGTGTTATAGGTGGGTTAGGTCGACATAATCAGAGACTGATCGAAATCAAAATCAGTTGGATTTGAGTCAAAAAGTTTGAATTTCGTGAGTGTAGGCCTAACAAATCAAAGCGTGCCGCGTCTAGAGTCAAAAAACGGAAAATAATAGTGATTTTACGGAAGATGCGGCCTCCGTGATCAGATCATATTTCAAAAACGGATTGTTCAATTGTAATTTTATTTGGCTAGTTTGTTCAAAATTTCACGCTGAAAAAGTTGATATCAATTTTGAATGATTTTGAGCAAATTTGTGCTCTATAGCGCCAGGTGCCCGATCTCCCGCGTGCTCCGATCCAGTGTAGGTGTATTACACAATGCAATAAATAAAAGTCGGGTTTCACCCAAATCTATGCGTTTTGATATCTACTGGGCAGTGTATTTATGGCATAGGCCAACTTTGTCCGGTTTAAAAAACAGGGGGGGGGGGGTGTGTGGTTGCTCTTTTTTAAACAAAAACACGGCGTTATTTCAGTTGATGTGTTATAGGTGGGTTAGGTCGACATAATCAGAGACTGATCGAAATCAAAATCAGTTGGATTTGAGTCAAAAAGTTTGAATTTCGTGAGTGTAGGCCTAACAAATCAAAGCGTGCCGCGTCTAGAGTCAAAAAACGGAAAATAATAGTGATTTTACGGAAGATGCGGCCTCCGTGATCAGATCATATTTCAAAAACGGATTGTTCAATTGTAATTTTATTTGGCTAGTTTGTTCAAAATTTCACGCTGAAAAAGTTGATATCAATTTTGAATGATTTTGAGCAAATTTGTGCTCTATAAGGGAGCACATACCTAAATAGGTATCGCGACACGCTATCGTCGCGATCAATCAAAGTTGAGTACGACAATAGTTCCTATTTGGCGGGAAAGAGAGTTATTTTTTGACGGTTTATGATATAATTTTTCACTAATATGTTGTGTTTGAAATGTGTAGTTGATGTTCTGACATTTAAACTAGGTGATTTGAGGTCAATTTTAATTTCACGGACCGATTTACACACGCCGTGATATCCAGACCGGAGACCGAATTTAGGTAGGCATATCACTACGTTGTTATGCGGCGGCTTATAGCAAAAAAAGTGCACGAGAAAGTTTGCTTCATATTGAGATATGTTGTAGATTACCCTTGTGAGTAAAACATATCAAAATTTCATTGAAATTTTATGGCTAATTTAGAAACTAGAGCCATTTAAGTAAACCTTTTTTAACAGTAAAGTCTATGGAGAGCGTCTTGGTGCTGTGCTCCCTTATAGCGCCAGGTGCCCGATCTCCCGCGTGCTCCGATCCAGTGTAGGTGTATTACACAATGCAATAAATAAAAGTCGGGTTTCACCCAAATCTATGCGTTTTGATATCTACTGGGCAGTGTATTTATGGCATAGGCCAACTTTGTCCGGTTTAAAAAACAGGGGGGGGGGTGTGTGGTTGCTCTTTTTTAAACAAAAACACGGCGTTATTTCAGTTGATGTGTTATAGGTGGGTTAGGTCGACATAATCAGAGACTGATCGAAATCAAAATCAGTTGGATTTGAGTCAAAAAGTTTGAATTTCGTGAGTGTAGGCCTAACAAATCAAAGCGTGCCGCGTCTAGAGTCAAAAAACGGAAAATAATAGTGATTTTACGGAAGATGCGGCCTCCGTGATCAGATCATATTTCAAAAACGGATTGTTCAATTGTAATTTTATTTGGCTAGTTTGTTCAAAATTTCACGCTGAAAAAGTTGATATCAATTTTGAATGATTTTGAGCAAATTTGTGCTCTATAGCGCCAGGTGCCCGATCTCCCGCGTGCTCCGATCCAGTGTAGGTGTATTACACAATGCAATAAATAAAAGTCGGGTTTCACCCAAATCTATGCGTTTTGATATCTACTGGGCAGTGTATTTATGGCATAGGCCAACTTTGTCCGGTTTAAAAAACAGGGGGGGGGGGTGTGTGGTTGCTCTTTTTTAAACAAAAACACGGCGTTATTTCAGTTGATGTGTTATAGGTGGGTTAGGTCGACATAATCAGAGACTGATCGAAATCAAAATCAGTTGGATTTGAGTCAAAAAGTTTGAATTTCGTGAGTGTAGGCCTAACAAATCAAAGCGTGCCGCGTCTAGAGTCAAAAAACGGAAAATAATAGTGATTTTACGGAAGATGCGGCCTCCGTGATCAGATCATATTTCAAAAACGGATTGTTCAATTGTAATTTTATTTGGCTAGTTTGTTCAAAATTTCACGCTGAAAAAGTTGATATCAATTTTGAATGATTTTGAGCAAATTTGTGCTCTATAAGGGAGCACATACCTAAATAGGTATCGCGACACGCTATCGTCGCGATCAATCAAAGTTGAGTACGACAATAGTTCCTATTTGGCGGGAAAGAGAGTTATTTTTTGACGGTTTATGATATAATTTTTCACTAATATGTTGTGTTTGAAATGTGTAGTTGATGTTCTGACATTTAAACTAGGTGATTTGAGGTCAATTTTAATTTCACGGACCGATTTACACACGCCGTGATATCCAGACCGGAGACCGAATTTAGGTAGGCATATCACTACGTTGTTATGCGGCGGCTTATAGCAAAAAAAGTGCACGAGAAAGTTTGCTTCATATTGAGATATGTTGTAGATTACCCTTGTGAGTAAAACATATCAAAATTTCATTGAAATTTTATGGCTAATTTAGAAACTAGAGCCATTTAAGTAAACCTTTTTTAACAGTAAAGTCTATGGAGAGCGTCTTGGTGCTGTGCTCCCTTATAGCGCCAGGTGCCCGATCTCCCGCGTGCTCCGATCCAGTGTAGGTGTATTACACAATGCAATAAATAAAAGTCGGGTTTCACCCAAATCTATGCGTTTTGATATCTACTGGGCAGTGTATTTATGGCATAGGCCAACTTTGTCCGGTTTAAAAAACAGGGGGGGGGGGGGTGTGTGGTTGCTCTTTTTTAAACAAAAACACGGCGTTATTTCAGTTGATGTGTTATAGGTGGGTTAGGTCGACATAATCAGAGACTGATCGAAATCAAAATCAGTTGGATTTGAGTCAAAAAGTTTGAATTTCGTGAGTGTAGGCCTAACAAATCAAAGCGTGCCGCGTCTAGAGTCAAAAAACGGAAAATAATAGTGATTTTACGGAAGATGCGGCCTCCGTGATCAGATCATATTTCAAAAACGGATTGTTCAATTGTAATTTTATTTGGCTAGTTTGTTCAAAATTTCACGCTGAAAAAGTTGATATCAATTTTGAATGATTTTGAGCAAATTTGTGCTCTATAGCGCCAGGTGCCCGATCTCCCGCGTGCTCCGATCCAGTGTAGGTGTATTACACAATGCAATAAATAAAAGTCGGGTTTCACCCAAATCTATGCGTTTTGATATCTACTGGGCAGTGTATTTATGGCATAGGCCAACTTTGTCCGGTTTAAAAAACAGGGGGGGGGGGGTGTGTGGTTGCTCTTTTTTAAACAAAAACACGGCGTTATTTCAGTTGATGTGTTATAGGTGGGTTAGGTCGACATAATCAGAGACTGATCGAAATCAAAATCAGTTGGATTTGAGTCAAAAAGTTTGAATTTCGTGAGTGTAGGCCTAACAAATCAAAGCGTGCCGCGTCTAGAGTCAAAAAACGGAAAATAATAGTGATTTTACGGAAGATGCGGCCTCCGTGATCAGATCATATTTCAAAAACGGATTGTTCAATTGTAATTTTATTTGGCTAGTTTGTTCAAAATTTCACGCTGAAAAAGTTGATATCAATTTTGAATGATTTTGAGCAAATTTGTGCTCTATAAGGGAGCACATACCTAAATAGGTATCGCGACACGCTATCGTCGCGATCAATCAAAGTTGAGTACGACAATAGTTCCTATTTGGCGGGAAAGAGAGTTATTTTTTGACGGTTTATGATATAATTTTTCACTAATATGTTGTGTTTGAAATGTGTAGTTGATGTTCTGACATTTAAACTAGGTGATTTGAGGTCAATTTTAATTTCACGGACCGATTTACACACGCCGTGATATCCAGACCGGAGACCGAATTTAGGTAGGCATATCACTACGTTGTTATGCGGCGGCTTATAGCAAAAAAAGTGCACGAGAAAGTTTGCTTCATATTGAGATATGTTGTAGATTACCCTTGTGAGTAAAACATATCAAAATTTCATTGAAATTTTATGGCTAATTTAGAAACTAGAGCCATTTAAGTAAACCTTTTTTAACAGTAAAGTCTATGGAGAGCGTCTTGGTGCTGTGCTCCCTTATAGCGCCAGGTGCCCGATCTCCCGCGTGCTCCGATCCAGTGTAGGTGTATTACACAATGCAATAAATAAAAGTCGGGTTTCACCCAAATCTATGCGTTTTGATATCTACTGGGCAGTGTATTTATGGCATAGGCCAACTTTGTCCGGTTTAAAAAACAGGGGGGGGGGGGGGTGTGTGGTTGCTCTTTTTTAAACAAAAACACGGCGTTATTTCAGTTGATGTGTTATAGGTGGGTTAGGTCGACATAATCAGAGACTGATCGAAATCAAAATCAGTTGGATTTGAGTCAAAAAGTTTGAATTTCGTGAGTGTAGGCCTAACAAATCAAAGCGTGCCGCGTCTAGAGTCAAAAAACGGAAAATAATAGTGATTTTACGGAAGATGCGGCCTCCGTGATCAGATCATATTTCAAAAACGGATTGTTCAATTGTAATTTTATTTGGCTAGTTTGTTCAAAATTTCACGCTGAAAAAGTTGATATCAATTTTGAATGATTTTGAGCAAATTTGTGCTCTATAAGGGAGCACATACCTAAATAGGTATCGCGACACGCTATCGTCGCGATCAATCAAAGTTGAGTACGACAATAGTTCCTATTTGGCGGGAAAGAGAGTTATTTTTTGACGGTTTATGATATAATTTTTCACTAATATGTTGTGTTTGAAATGTGTAGTTGATGTTCTGACATTTAAACTAGGTGATTTGAGGTCAATTTTAATTTCACGGACCGATTTACACACGCCGTGATATCCAGACCGGAGACCGAATTTAGGTAGGCATATCACTACGTTGTTATGCGGCGGCTTATAGCAAAAAAAGTGCACGAGAAAGTTTGCTTCATATTGAGATATGTTGTAGATTACCCTTGTGAGTAAAACATATCAAAATTTCATTGAAATTTTATGGCTAATTTAGAAACTAGAGCCATTTAAGTAAACCTTTTTTAACAGTAAAGTCTATGGAGAGCGTCTTGGTGCTGTGCTCCCTTATAGCGCCAGGTGCCCGATCTCCCGCGTGCTCCGATCCAGTGTAGGTGTATTACACAATGCAATAAATAAAAGTCGGGTTTCACCCAAATCTATGCGTTTTGATATCTACTGGGCAGTGTATTTATGGCATAGGCCAACTTTGTCCGGTTTAAAAAACAGGGGGGGGGGGGGGTGTGTGGTTGCTCTTTTTTAAACAAAAACACGGCGTTATTTCAGTTGATGTGTTATAGGTGGGTTAGGTCGACATAATCAGAGACTGATCGAAATCAAAATCAGTTGGATTTGAGTCAAAAAGTTTGAATTTCGTGAGTGTAGGCCTAACAAATCAAAGCGTGCCGCGTCTAGAGTCAAAAAACGGAAAATAATAGTGATTTTACGGAAGATGCGGCCTCCGTGATCAGATCATATTTCAAAAACGGATTGTTCAATTGTAATTTTATTTGGCTAGTTTGTTCAAAATTTCACGCTGAAAAAGTTGATATCAATTTTGAATGATTTTGAGCAAATTTGTGCTCTATAGCGCCAGGTGCCCGATCTCCCGCGTGCTCCGATCCAGTGTAGGTGTATTACACAATGCAATAAATAAAAGTCGGGTTTCACCCAAATCTATGCGTTTTGATATCTACTGGGCAGTGTATTTATGGCATAGGCCAACTTTGTCCGGTTTAAAAAACAGGGGGGGGGGGTGTGTGGTTGCTCTTTTTTAAACAAAAACACGGCGTTATTTCAGTTGATGTGTTATAGGTGGGTTAGGTCGACATAATCAGAGACTGATCGAAATCAAAATCAGTTGGATTTGAGTCAAAAAGTTTGAATTTCGTGAGTGTAGGCCTAACAAATCAAAGCGTGCCGCGTCTAGAGTCAAAAAACGGAAAATAATAGTGATTTTACGGAAGATGCGGCCTCCGTGATCAGATCATATTTCAAAAACGGATTGTTCAATTGTAATTTTATTTGGCTAGTTTGTTCAAAATTTCACGCTGAAAAAGTTGATATCAATTTTGAATGATTTTGAGCAAATTTGTGCTCTATAAGGGAGCACATACCTAAATAGGTATCGCGACACGCTATCGTCGCGATCAATCAAAGTTGAGTACGACAATAGTTCCTATTTGGCGGGAAAGAGAGTTATTTTTTGACGGTTTATGATATAATTTTTCACTAATATGTTGTGTTTGAAATGTGTAGTTGATGTTCTGACATTTAAACTAGGTGATTTGAGGTCAATTTTAATTTCACGGACCGATTTACACACGCCGTGATATCCAGACCGGAGACCGAATTTAGGTAGGCATATCACTACGTTGTTATGCGGCGGCTTATAGCAAAAAAAGTGCACGAGAAAGTTTGCTTCATATTGAGATATGTTGTAGATTACCCTTGTGAGTAAAACATATCAAAATTTCATTGAAATTTTATGGCTAATTTAGAAACTAGAGCCATTTAAGTAAACCTTTTTTAACAGTAAAGTCTATGGAGAGCGTCTTGGTGCTGTGCTCCCTTATAGCGCCAGGTGCCCGATCTCCCGCGTGCTCCGATCCAGTGTAGGTGTATTACACAATGCAATAAATAAAAGTCGGGTTTCACCCAAATCTATGCGTTTTGATATCTACTGGGCAGTGTATTTATGGCATAGGCCAACTTTGTCCGGTTTAAAAAACAGGGGGGGGGGGGTGTGTGGTTGCTCTTTTTTAAACAAAAACACGGCGTTATTTCAGTTGATGTGTTATAGGTGGGTTAGGTCGACATAATCAGAGACTGATCGAAATCAAAATCAGTTGGATTTGAGTCAAAAAGTTTGAATTTCGTGAGTGTAGGCCTAACAAATCAAAGCGTGCCGCGTCTAGAGTCAAAAAACGGAAAATAATAGTGATTTTACGGAAGATGCGGCCTCCGTGATCAGATCATATTTCAAAAACGGATTGTTCAATTGTAATTTTATTTGGCTAGTTTGTTCAAAATTTCACGCTGAAAAAGTTGATATCAATTTTGAATGATTTTGAGCAAATTTGTGCTCTATAGCGCCAGGTGCCCGATCTCCCGCGTGCTCCGATCCAGTGTAGGTGTATTACACAATGCAATAAATAAAAGTCGGGTTTCACCCAAATCTATGCGTTTTGATATCTACTGGGCAGTGTATTTATGGCATAGGCCAACTTTGTCCGGTTTAAAAAACAGGGGGGGGGGTGTGTGGTTGCTCTTTTTTAAACAAAAACACGGCGTTATTTCAGTTGATGTGTTATAGGTGGGTTAGGTCGACATAATCAGAGACTGATCGAAATCAAAATCAGTTGGATTTGAGTCAAAAAGTTTGAATTTCGTGAGTGTAGGCCTAACAAATCAAAGCGTGCCGCGTCTAGAGTCAAAAAACGGAAAATAATAGTGATTTTACGGAAGATGCGGCCTCCGTGATCAGATCATATTTCAAAAACGGATTGTTCAATTGTAATTTTATTTGGCTAGTTTGTTCAAAATTTCACGCTGAAAAAGTTGATATCAATTTTGAATGATTTTGAGCAAATTTGTGCTCTATAAGGGAGCACATACCTAAATAGGTATCGCGACACGCTATCGTCGCGATCAATCAAAGTTGAGTACGACAATAGTTCCTATTTGGCGGGAAAGAGAGTTATTTTTTGACGGTTTATGATATAATTTTTCACTAATATGTTGTGTTTGAAATGTGTAGTTGATGTTCTGACATTTAAACTAGGTGATTTGAGGTCAATTTTAATTTCACGGACCGATTTACACACGCCGTGATATCCAGACCGGAGACCGAATTTAGGTAGGCATATCACTACGTTGTTATGCGGCGGCTTATAGCAAAAAAAGTGCACGAGAAAGTTTGCTTCATATTGAGATATGTTGTAGATTACCCTTGTGAGTAAAACATATCAAAATTTCATTGAAATTTTATGGCTAATTTAGAAACTAGAGCCATTTAAGTAAACCTTTTTTAACAGTAAAGTCTATGGAGAGCGTCTTGGTGCTGTGCTCCCTTATAGCGCCAGGTGCCCGATCTCCCGCGTGTTCCGATCCAGTGTAGGTGTATTACACAATGCAATAAATAAAAGTCGGGTTTCACCCAAATCTATGCGTTTTGATATCTACTGGGCAGTGTATTTATGGCATAGGCCAACTTTGTCCGGTTTAAAAAACAGGGGGGGGGGGGGTGTGTGGTTGCTCTTTTTTAAACAAAAACACGGCGTTATTTCAGTTGATGTGTTATAGGTGGGTTAGGTCGACATAATCAGAGACTGATCGAAATCAAAATCAGTTGGATTTGAGTCAAAAAGTTTGAATTTCGTGAGTGTAGGCCTAACAAATCAAAGCGTGCCGCGTCTAGAGTCAAAAAACGGAAAATAATAGTGATTTTACGGAAGATGCGGCCTCCGTGATCAGATCATATTTCAAAAACGGATTGTTCAATTGTAATTTTATTTGGCTAGTTTGTTCAAAATTTCACGCTGAAAAAGTTGATATCAATTTTGAATGATTTTGAGCAAATTTGTGCTCTATAGCGCCAGGTGCCCGATCTCCCGCGTGCTCCGATCCAGTGTAGGTGTATTACACAATGCAATAAATAAAAGTCGGGTTTCACCCAAATCTATGCGTTTTGATATCTACTGGGCAGTGTATTTATGGCATAGGCCAACTTTGTCCGGTTTAAAAAACAGGGGGGGGGGGGGTGTGTGGTTGCTCTTTTTTAAACAAAAACACGGCGTTATTTCAGTTGATGTGTTATAGGTGGGTTAGGTCGACATAATCAGAGACTGATCGAAATCAAAATCAGTTGGATTTGAGTCAAAAAGTTTGAATTTCGTGAGTGTAGGCCTAATAAATCAAAGCGTGCCGCGTCTAGAGTCAAAAAACGGAAAATAATAGTGATTTTACGGAAGATGCGGCCTCCGTGATCAGATCATATTTCAAAAACGGATTGTTCAATTGTAATTTTATTTGGCTAGTTTGTTCAAAATTTCACGCTGAAAAAGTTGATATCAATTTTGAATGATTTTGAGCAAATTTGTGCTCTATAAGGGAGCACATACCTAAATAGGTATCGCGACACGCTATCGTCGCGATCAATCAAAGTTGAGTACGACAATAGTTCCTATTTGGCGGGAAAGAGAGTTATTTTTTGACGGTTTATGATATAATTTTTCACTAATATGTTGTGTTTGAAATGTGTAGTTGATGTTCTGACATTTAAACTAGGTGATTTGAGGTCAATTTTAATTTCACGGACCGATTTACACACGCCGTGATATCCAGACCGGAGACCGAATTTAGGTAGGCATATCACTACGTTGTTATGCGGCGGCTTATAGCAAAAAAAGTGCACGAGAAAGTTTGCTTCATATTGAGATATGTTGTAGATTACCCTTGTGAGTAAAACATATCAAAATTTCATTGAAATTTTATGGCTAATTTAGAAACTAGAGCCATTTAAGTAAACCTTTTTTAACAGTAAAGTCTATGGAGAGCGTCTTGGTGCTGTGCTCCCTTATAGCGCCAGGTGCCCGATCTCCCGCGTGCTCCGATCCAGTGTAGGTGTATTACACAATGCAATAAATAAAAGTCGGGTTTCACCCAAATCTATGCGTTTTGATATCTACTGGGCAGTGTATTTATGGCATAGGCCAACTTTGTCCGGTTTAAAAAACAGGGGGGGGGGGTGTGTGGTTGCTCTTTTTTAAACAAAAACACGGCGTTATTTCAGTTGATGTGTTATAGGTGGGTTAGGTCGACATAATCAGAGACTGATCGAAATCAAAATCAGTTGGATTTGAGTCAAAAAGTTTGAATTTCGTGAGTGTAGGCCTAACAAATCAAAGCGTGCCGCGTCTAGAGTCAAAAAACGGAAAATAATAGTGATTTTACGGAAGATGCGGCCTCCGTGATCAGATCATATTTCAAAAACGGATTGTTCAATTGTAATTTTATTTGGCTAGTTTGTTCAAAATTTCACGCTGAAAAAGTTGATATCAATTTTGAATGATTTTGAGCAAATTTGTGCTCTATAGCGCCAGGTGCCCGATCTCCCGCGTGCTCCGATCCAGTGTAGGTGTATTACACAATGCAATAAATAAAAGTCGGGTTTCACCCAAATCTATGCGTTTTGATATCTACTGGGCAGTGTATTTATGGCATAGGCCAACTTTGTCCGGTTTAAAAAACAGGGGGGGGGGGGTGTGTGGTTGCTCTTTTTTAAACAAAAACACGGCGTTATTTCAGTTGATGTGTTATAGGTGGGTTAGGTCGACATAATCAGAGACTGATCGAAATCAAAATCAGTTGGATTTGAGTCAAAAAGTTTGAATTTCGTGAGTGTAGGCCTAACAAATCAAAGCGTGCCGCGTCTAGAGTCAAAAAACGGAAAATAATAGTGATTTTACGGAAGATGCGGCCTCCGTGATCAGATCATATTTCAAAAACGGATTGTTCAATTGTAATTTTATTTGGCTAGTTTGTTCAAAATTTCACGCTGAAAAAGTTGATATCAATTTTGAATGATTTTGAGCAAATTTGTGCTCTATAAGGGAGCACATACCTAAATAGGTATCGCGACACGCTATCGTCGCGATCAATCAAAGTTGAGTACGACAATAGTTCCTATTTGGCGGGAAAGAGAGTTATTTTTTGACGGTTTATGATATAATTTTTCACTAATATGTTGTGTTTGAAATGTGTAGTTGATGTTCTGACATTTAAACTAGGTGATTTGAGGTCAATTTTAATTTCACGGACCGATTTACACACGCCGTGATATCCAGACCGGAGACCGAATTTAGGTAGGCATATCACTACGTTGTTATGCGGCGGCTTATAGCAAAAAAAGTGCACGAGAAAGTTTGCTTCATATTGAGATATGTTGTAGATTACCCTTGTGAGTAAAACATATCAAAATTTCATTGAAATTTTATGGCTAATTTAGAAACTAGAGCCATTTAAGTAAACCTTTTTTAACAGTAAAGTCTATGGAGAGCGTCTTGGTGCTGTGCTCCCTTATAGCGCCAGGTGCCCGATCTCCCGCGTGCTCCGATCCAGTGTAGGTGTATTACACAATGCAATAAATAAAAGTCGGGTTTCACCCAAATCTATGCGTTTTGATATCTACTGGGCAGTGTATTTATGGCATAGGCCAACTTTGTCCGGTTTAAAAAACAGGGGGGGGGGGTGTGTGGTTGCTCTTTTTTAAACAAAAACACGGCGTTATTTCAGTTGATGTGTTATAGGTGGGTTAGGTCGACATAATCAGAGACTGATCGAAATCAAAATCAGTTGGATTTGAGTCAAAAAGTTTGAATTTCGTGAGTGTAGGCCTAACAAATCAAAGCGTGCCGCGTCTAGAGTCAAAAAACGGAAAATAATAGTGATTTTACGGAAGATGCGGCCTCCGTGATCAGATCATATTTCAAAAACGGATTGTTCAATTGTAATTTTATTTGGCTAGTTTGTTCAAAATTTCACGCTGAAAAAGTTGATATCAATTTTGAATGATTTTGAGCAAATTTGTGCTCTATAGCGCCAGGTGCCCGATCTCCCGCGTGCTCCGATCCAGTGTAGGTGTATTACACAATGCAATAAATAAAAGTCGGGTTTCACCCAAATCTATGCGTTTTGATATCTACTGGGCAGTGTATTTATGGCATAGGCCAACTTTGTCCGGTTTAAAAAACAGGGGGGGGGGGTGTGTGGTTGCTCTTTTTTAAACAAAAACACGGCGTTATTTCAGTTGATGTGTTATAGGTGGGTTAGGTCGACATAATCAGAGACTGATCGAAATCAAAATCAGTTGGATTTGAGTCAAAAAGTTTGAATTTCGTGAGTGTAGGCCTAACAAATCAAAGCGTGCCGCGTCTAGAGTCAAAAAACGGAAAATAATAGTGATTTTACGGAAGATGCGGCCTCCGTGATCAGATCATATTTCAAAAACGGATTGTTCAATTGTAATTTTATTTGGCTAGTTTGTTCAAAATTTCACGCTGAAAAAGTTGATATCAATTTTGAATGATTTTGAGCAAATTTGTGCTCTATAAGGGAGCACATACCTAAATAGGTATCGCGACACGCTATCGTCGCGATCAATCAAAGTTGAGTACGACAATAGTTCCTATTTGGCGGGAAAGAGAGTTATTTTTTGACGGTTTATGATATAATTTTTCACTAATATGTTGTGTTTGAAATGTGTAGTTGATGTTCTGACATTTAAACTAGGTGATTTGAGGTCAATTTTAATTTCACGGACCGATTTACACACGCCGTGATATCCAGACCGGAGACCGAATTTAGGTAGGCATATCACTACGTTGTTATGCGGCGGCTTATAGCAAAAAAAGTGCACGAGAAAGTTTGCTTCATATTGAGATATGTTGTAGATTACCCTTGTGAGTAAAACATATCAAAATTTCATTGAAATTTTATGGCTAATTTAGAAACTAGAGCCATTTAAGTAAACCTTTTTTTAACAGTAAAGTCTATGGAGAGCGTCTTGGTGCTGTGCTCCCTTATAGCGCCAGGTGCCCGATCTCCCGCGTGCTCCGATCCAGTGTAGGTGTATTACACAATGCAATAAATAAAAGTCGGGTTTCACCCAAATCTATGCGTTTTGATATCTACTGGGCAGTGTATTTATGGCATAGGCCAACTTTGTCCGGTTTAAAAAACAGGGGGGGGGGGGGTGTGTGGTTGCTCTTTTTTAAACAAAAACACGGCGTTATTTCAGTTGATGTGTTATAGGTGGGTTAGGTCGACATAATCAGAGACTGATCGAAATCAAAATCAGTTGGATTTGAGTCAAAAAGTTTGAATTTCGTGAGTGTAGGCCTAACAAATCAAAGCGTGCCGCGTCTAGAGTCAAAAAACGGAAAATAATAGTGATTTTACGGAAGATGCGGCCTCCGTGATCAGATCATATTTCAAAAACGGATTGTTCAATTGTAATTTTATTTGGCTAGTTTGTTCAAAATTTCACGCTGAAAAAGTTGATATCAATTTTGAATGATTTTGAGCAAATTTGTGCTCTATAGCGCCAGGTGCCCGATCTCCCGCGTGCTCCGATCCAGTGTAGGTGTATTACACAATGCAATAAATAAAAGTCGGGTTTCACCCAAATCTATGCGTTTTGATATCTACTGGGCAGTGTATTTATGGCATAGGCCAACTTTGTCCGGTTTAAAAAACAGGGGGGGGGGTGTGTGGTTGCTCTTTTTTAAACAAAAACACGGCGTTATTTCAGTTGATGTGTTATAGGTGGGTTAGGTCGACATAATCAGAGACTGATCGAAATCAAAATCAGTTGGATTTGAGTCAAAAAGTTTGAATTTCGTGAGTGTAGGCCTAACAAATCAAAGCGTGCCGCGTCTAGAGTCAAAAAACGGAAAATAATAGTGATTTTACGGAAGATGCGGCCTCCGTGATCAGATCATATTTCAAAAACGGATTGTTCAATTGTAATTTTATTTGGCTAGTTTGTTCAAAATTTCACGCTGAAAAAGTTGATATCAATTTTGAATGATTTTGAGCAAATTTGTGCTCTATAAGGGAGCACATACCTAAATAGGTATCGCGACACGCTATCGTCGCGATCAATCAAAGTTGAGTACGACAATAGTTCCTATTTGGCGGGAAAGAGAGTTATTTTTTGACGGTTTATGATATAATTTTTCACTAATATGTTGTGTTTGAAATGTGTAGTTGATGTTCTGACATTTAAACTAGGTGATTTGAGGTCAATTTTAATTTCACGGACCGATTTACACACGCCGTGATATCCAGACCGGAGACCGAATTTAGGTAGGCATATCACTACGTTGTTATGCGGCGGCTTATAGCAAAAAAAGTGCACGAGAAAGTTTGCTTCATATTGAGATATGTTGTAGATTACCCTTGTGAGTAAAACATATCAAAATTTCATTGAAATTTTATGGCTAATTTAGAAACTAGAGCCATTTAAGTAAACCTTTTTTAACAGTAAAGTCTATGGAGAGCGTCTTGGTGCTGTGCTCCCTTATAGCGCCAGGTGCCCGATCTCCCGCGTGCTCCGATCCAGTGTAGGTGTATTACACAATGCAATAAATAAAAGTCGGGTTTCACCCAAATCTATGCGTTTTGATATCTACTGGGCAGTGTATTTATGGCATAGGCCAACTTTGTCCGGTTTAAAAAACAGGGGGGGGGGGGGTGTGTGGTTGCTCTTTTTTAAACAAAAACACGGCGTTATTTCAGTTGATGTGTTATAGGTGGGTTAGGTCGACATAATCAGAGACTGATCGAAATCAAAATCAGTTGGATTTGAGTCAAAAAGTTTGAATTTCGTGAGTGTAGGCCTAACAAATCAAAGCGTGCCGCGTCTAGAGTCAAAAAACGGAAAATAATAGTGATTTTACGGAAGATGCGGCCTCCGTGATCAGATCATATTTAAAAAACGGATTGTTCAATTGTAATTTTATTTGGCTAGTTTGTTCAAAATTTCACGCTGAAAAAGTTGATATCAATTTTGAATGATTTTGAGCAAATTTGTGCTCTATAGCGCCAGGTGCCCGATCTCCCGCGTGCTCCGATCCAGTGTAGGTGTATTACACAATGCAATAAATAAAAGTCGGGTTTCACCCAAATCTATGCGTTTTGATATCTACTGGGCAGTGTATTTATGGCATAGGCCAACTTTGTCCGGTTTAAAAAACAGGGGGGGGGGGGGTGTGTGGTTGCTCTTTTTTAAACAAAAACACGGCGTTATTTCAGTTGATGTGTTATAGGTGGGTTAGGTCGACATAATCAGAGACTGATCGAAATCAAAATCAGTTGGATTTGAGTCAAAAAGTTTGAATTTCGTGAGTGTAGGCCTAACAAATCAAAGCGTGCCGCGTCTAGAGTCAAAAAACGGAAAATAATAGTGATTTTACGGAAGATGCGGCCTCCGTGATCAGATCATATTTCAAAAACGGATTGTTCAATTGTAATTTTATTTGGCTAGTTTGTTCAAAATTTCACGCTGAAAAAGTTGATATCAATTTTGAATGATTTTGAGCAAATTTGTGCTCTATAAGGGAGCACATACCTAAATAGGTATCGCGACACGCTATCGTCGCGATCAATCAAAGTTGAGTACGACAATAGTTCCTATTTGGCGGGAAAGAGAGTTATTTTTTGACGGTTTATGATATAATTTTTCACTAATATGTTGTGTTTGAAATGTGTAGTTGATGTTCTGACATTTAAACTAGGTGATTTGAGGTCAATTTTAATTTCACGGACCGATTTACACACGCCGTGATATCCAGACCGGAGACCGAATTTAGGTAGGCATATCACTACGTTGTTATGCGGCGGCTTATAGCAAAAAAAGTGCACGAGAAAGTTTGCTTCATATTGAGATATGTTGTAGATTACCCTTGTGAGTAAAACATATCAAAATTTCATTGAAATTTTATGGCTAATTTAGAAACTAGAGCCATTTAAGTAAACCTTTTTTAACAGTAAAGTCTATGGAGAGCGTCTTGGTGCTGTGCTCCCTTATAGCGCCAGGTGCCCGATCTCCCGCGTGCTCCGATCCAGTGTAGGTGTATTACACAATGCAATAAATAAAAGTCGGGTTTCACCCAAATCTATGCGTTTTGATATCTACTGGGCAGTGTATTTATGGCATAGGCCAACTTTGTCCGGTTTAAAAAACAGGGGGGGGGGGGTGTGTGGTTGCTCTTTTTTAAACAAAAACACGGCGTTATTTCAGTTGATGTGTTATAGGTGGGTTAGGTCGACATAATCAGAGACTGATCGAAATCAAAATCAGTTGGATTTGAGTCAAAAAGTTTGAATTTCGTGAGTGTAGGCCTAACAAATCAAAGCGTGCCGCGTCTAGAGTCAAAAAACGGAAAATAATAGTGATTTTACGGAAGATGCGGCCTCCGTGATCAGATCATATTTCAAAAACGGATTGTTCAATTGTAATTTTATTTGGCTAGTTTGTTCAAAATTTCACGCTGAAAAAGTTGATATCAATTTTGAATGATTTTGAGCAAATTTGTGCTCTATAGCGCCAGGTGCCCGATCTCCCGCGTGCTCCGATCCAGTGTAGGTGTATTACACAATGCAATAAATAAAAGTCGGGTTTCACCCAAATCTATGCGTTTTGATATCTACTGGGCAGTGTATTTATGGCATAGGCCAACTTTGTCCGGTTTAAAAAACAGGGGGGGGGGGGTGTGTGGTTGCTCTTTTTTAAACAAAAACACGGCGTTATTTCAGTTGATGTGTTATAGGTGGGTTAGGTCGACATAATCAGAGACTGATCGAAATCAAAATCAGTTGGATTTGAGTCAAAAAGTTTGAATTTCGTGAGTGTAGGCCTAACAAATCAAAGCGTGCCGCGTCTAGAGTCAAAAAACGGAAAATAATAGTGATTTTACGGAAGATGCGGCCTCCGTGATCAGATCATATTTCAAAAACGGATTGTTCAATTGTAATTTTATTTGGCTAGTTTGTTCAAAATTTCACGCTGAAAAAGTTGATATCAATTTTGAATGATTTTGAGCAAATTTGTGCTCTATAAGGGAGCACATACCTAAATAGGTATCGCGACACGCTATCGTCGCGATCAATCAAAGTTGAGTACGACAATAGTTCCTATTTGGCGGGAAAGAGAGTTATTTTTTGACGGTTTATGATATAATTTTTCACTAATATGTTGTGTTTGAAATGTGTAGTTGATGTTCTGACATTTAAACTAGGTGATTTGAGGTCAATTTTAATTTCACGGACCGATTTACACACGCCGTGATATCCAGACCGGAGACCGAATTTAGGTAGGCATATCACTACGTTGTTATGCGGCGGCTTATAGCAAAAAAAGTGCACGAGAAAGTTTGCTTCATATTGAGATATGTTGTAGATTACCCTTGTGAGTAAAACATATCAAAATTTCATTGAAATTTTATGGCTAATTTAGAAACTAGAGCCATTTAAGTAAACCTTTTTTAACAGTAAAGTCTATGGAGAGCGTCTTGGTGCTGTGCTCCCTTATAGCGCCAGGTGCCCGATCTCCCGCGTGCTCCGATCCAGTGTAGGTGTATTACACAATGCAATAAATAAAAGTCGGGTTTCACCCAAATCTATGCGTTTTGATATCTACTGGGCAGTGTATTTATGGCATAGGCCAACTTTGTCCGGTTTAAAAAACAGGGGGGGGGGGTGTGTGGTTGCTCTTTTTTAAACAAAAACACGGCGTTATTTCAGTTGATGTGTTATAGGTGGGTTAGGTCGACATAATCAGAGACTGATCGAAATCAAAATCAGTTGGATTTGAGTCAAAAAGTTTGAATTTCGTGAGTGTAGGCCTAACAAATCAAAGCGTGCCGCGTCTAGAGTCAAAAAACGGAAAATAATAGTGATTTTACGGAAGATGCGGCCTCCGTGATCAGATCATATTTAAAAAACGGATTGTTCAATTGTAATTTTATTTGGCTAGTTTGTTCAAAATTTCACGCTGAAAAAGTTGATATCAATTTTGAATGATTTTGAGCAAATTTGTGCTCTATAGCGCCAGGTGCCCGATCTCCCGCGTGCTCCGATCCAGTGTAGGTGTATTACACAATGCAATAAATAAAAGTCGGGTTTCACCCAAATCTATGCGTTTTGATATCTACTGGGCAGTGTATTTATGGCATAGGCCAACTTTGTCCGGTTTAAAAAACAGGGGGGGGGGGTGTGTGGTTGCTCTTTTTTAAACAAAAACACGGCGTTATTTCAGTTGATGTGTTATAGGTGGGTTAGGTCGACATAATCAGAGACTGATCGAAATCAAAATCAGTTGGATTTGAGTCAAAAAGTTTGAATTTCGTGAGTGTAGGCCTAACAAATCAAAGCGTGCCGCGTCTAGAGTCAAAAAACGGAAAATAATAGTGATTTTACGGAAGATGCGGCCTCCGTGATCAGATCATATTTCAAAAACGGATTGTTCAATTGTAATTTTATTTGGCTAGTTTGTTCAAAATTTCACGCTGAAAAAGTTGATATCAATTTTGAATGATTTTGAGCAAATTTGTGCTCTATAAGGGAGCACATACCTAAATAGGTATCGCGACACGCTATCGTCGCGATCAATCAAAGTTGAGTACGACAATAGTTCCTATTTGGCGGGAAAGAGAGTTATTTTTTGACGGTTTATGATATAATTTTTCACTAATATGTTGTGTTTGAAATGTGTAGTTGATGTTCTGACATTTAAACTAGGTGATTTGAGGTCAATTTTAATTTCACGGACCGATTTACACACGCCGTGATATCCAGACCGGAGACCGAATTTAGGTAGGCATATCACTACGTTGTTATGCGGCGGCTTATAGCAAAAAAAGTGCACGAGAAAGTTTGCTTCATATTGAGATATGTTGTAGATTACCCTTGTGAGTAAAACATATCAAAATTTCATTGAAATTTTATGGCTAATTTAGAAACTAGAGCCATTTAAGTAAACCTTTTTTAACAGTAAAGTCTATGGAGAGCGTCTTGGTGCTGTGCTCCCTTATAGCGCCAGGTGCCCGATCTCCCGCGTGCTCCGATCCAGTGTAGGTGTATTACACAATGCAATAAATAAAAGTCGGGTTTCACCCAAATCTATGCGTTTTGATATCTACTGGGCAGTGTATTTATGGCATAGGCCAACTTTGTCCGGTTTAAAAAACAGGGGGGGGGGGTGTGTGGTTGCTCTTTTTTAAACAAAAACACGGCGTTATTTCAGTTGATGTGTTATAGGTGGGTTAGGTCGACATAATCAGAGACTGATCGAAATCAAAATCAGTTGGATTTGAGTCAAAAAGTTTGAATTTCGTGAGTGTAGGCCTAACAAATCAAAGCGTGCCGCGTCTAGAGTCAAAAAACGGAAAATAATAGTGATTTTACGGAAGATGCGGCCTCCGTGATCAGATCATATTTCAAAAACGGATTGTTCAATTGTAATTTTATTTGGCTAGTTTGTTCAAAATTTCACGCTGAAAAAGTTGATATCAATTTTGAATGATTTTGAGCAAATTTGTGCTCTATAGCGCCAGGTGCCCGATCTCCCGCGTGCTCCGATCCAGTGTAGGTGTATTACACAATGCAATAAATAAAAGTCGGGTTTCACCCAAATCTATGCGTTTTGATATCTACTGGGCAGTGTATTTATGGCATAGGCCAACTTTGTCCGGTTTAAAAAACAGGGGGGGGGGGTGTGTGGTTGCTCTTTTTTAAACAAAAACACGGCGTTATTTCAGTTGATGTGTTATAGGTGGGTTAGGTCGACATAATCAGAGACTGATCGAAATCAAAATCAGTTGGATTTGAGTCAAAAAGTTTGAATTTCGTGAGTGTAGGCCTAACAAATCAAAGCGTGCCGCGTCTAGAGTCAAAAAACGGAAAATAATAGTGATTTTACGGAAGATGCGGCCTCCGTGATCAGATCATATTTCAAAAACGGATTGTTCAATTGTAATTTTATTTGGCTAGTTTGTTCAAAATTTCACGCTGAAAAAGTTGATATCAATTTTGAATGATTTTGAGCAAATTTGTGCTCTATAAGGGAGCACATACCTAAATAGGTATCGCGACACGCTATCGTCGCGATCAATCAAAGTTGAGTACGACAATAGTTCCTATTTGGCGGGAAAGAGAGTTATTTTTTGACGGTTTATGATATAATTTTTCACTAATATGTTGTGTTTGAAATGTGTAGTTGATGTTCTGACATTTAAACTAGGTGATTTGAGGTCAATTTTAATTTCACGGACCGATTTACACACGCCGTGATATCCAGACCGGAGACCGAATTTAGGTAGGCATATCACTACGTTGTTATGCGGCGGCTTATAGCAAAAAAAGTGCACGAGAAAGTTTGCTTCATATTGAGATATGTTGTAGATTACCCTTGTGAGTAAAACATATCAAAATTTCATTGAAATTTTATGGCTAATTTAGAAACTAGAGCCATTTAAGTAAACCTTTTTTAACAGTAAAGTCTATGGAGAGCGTCTTGGTGCTGTGCTCCCTTATAGCGCCAGGTGCCCGATCTCCCGCGTGCTCCGATCCAGTGTAGGTGTATTACACAATGCAATAAATAAAAGTCGGGTTTCACCCAAATCTATGCGTTTTGATATCTACTGGGCAGTGTATTTATGGCATAGGCCAACTTTGTCCGGTTTAAAAAACAGGGGGGGGGGGGGGTGTGTGGTTGCTCTTTTTTAAACAAAAACACGGCGTTATTTCAGTTGATGTGTTATAGGTGGGTTAGGTCGACATAATCAGAGACTGATCGAAATCAAAATCAGTTGGATTTGAGTCAAAAAGTTTGAATTTCGTGAGTGTAGGCCTAACAAATCAAAGCGTGCCGCGTCTAGAGTCAAAAAACGGAAAATAATAGTGATTTTACGGAAGATGCGGCCTCCGTGATCAGATCATATTTCAAAAACGGATTGTTCAATTGTAATTTTATTTGGCTAGTTTGTTCAAAATTTCACGCTGAAAAAGTTGATATCAATTTTGAATGATTTTGAGCAAATTTGTGCTCTATAGCGCCAGGTGCCCGATCTCCCGCGTGCTCCGATCCAGTGTAGGTGTATTACACAATGCAATAAATAAAAGTCGGGTTTCACCCAAATCTATGCGTTTTGATATCTACTGGGCAGTGTATTTATGGCATAGGCCAACTTTGTCCGGTTTAAAAAACAGGGGGGGGGGGTGTGTGGTTGCTCTTTTTTAAACAAAAACACGGCGTTATTTCAGTTGATGTGTTATAGGTGGGTTAGGTCGACATAATCAGAGACTGATCGAAATCAAAATCAGTTGGATTTGAGTCAAAAAGTTTGAATTTCGTGAGTGTAGGCCTAACAAATCAAAGCGTGCCGCGTCTAGAGTCAAAAAAACGGAAAATAATAGTGATTTTACGGAAGCGGCCTCCGTGATCAGATCATATTTCAAAAACGGATTGTTCAATTGTAATTTTATTTGGCTAGTTTGTTCAAAATTTCACGCTGAAAAAGTTGATATCAATTTTGAATGATTTTGAGCAAATTTGTGCTCTATAAGGGAGCACATACCTAAATAGGTATCGCGACACGCTATCGTCGCGATCAATCAAAGTTGAGTACGACAATAGTTCCTATTTGGCGGGAAAGAGAGTTATTTTTTGACGGTTTATGATATAATTTTTCACTAATATGTTGTGTTTGAAATGTGTAGTTGATGTTCTGACATTTAAACTAGGTGATTTGAGGTCAATTTTAATTTCACGGACCGATTTACACACGCCGTGATATCCAGACCGGAGACCGAATTTAGGTAGGCATATCACTACGTTGTTATGCGGCGGCTTATAGCAAAAAAAGTGCACGAGAAAGTTTGCTTCATATTGAGATATGTTGTAGATTACCCTTGTGAGTAAAACATATCAAAATTTCATTGAAATTTTATGGCTAATTTAGAAACTAGAGCCATTTAAGTAAACCTTTTTTAACAGTAAAGTCTATGGAGAGCGTCTTGGTGCTGTGCTCCCTTATAGCGCCAGGTGCCCGATCTCCCGCGTGCTCCGATCCAGTGTAGGTGTATTACACAATGCAATAAATAAAAGTCGGGTTTCACCCAAATCTATGCGTTTTGATATCTACTGGGCAGTGTATTTATGGCATAGGCCAACTTTGTCCGGTTTAAAAAACAGGGGGGGGGGGTGTGTGGTTGCTCTTTTTTAAACAAAAACACGGCGTTATTTCAGTTGATGTGTTATAGGTGGGTTAGGTCGACATAATCAGAGACTGATCGAAATCAAAATCAGTTGGATTTGAGTCAAAAAGTTTGAATTTCGTGAGTGTAGGCCTAACAAATCAAAGCGTGCCGCGTCTAGAGTCAAAAAACGGAAAATAATAGTGATTTTACGGAAGATGCGGCCTCCGTGATCAGATCATATTTCAAAAACGGATTGTTCAATTGTAATTTTATTTGGCTAGTTTGTTCAAAATTTCACGCTGAAAAAGTTGATATCAATTTTGAATGATTTTGAGCAAATTTGTGCTCTATAGCGCCAGGTGCCCGATCTCCCGCGTGCTCCGATCCAGTGTAGGTGTATTACACAATGCAATAAATAAAAGTCGGGTTTCACCCAAATCTATGCGTTTTGATATCTACTGGGCAGTGTATTTATGGCATAGGCCAACTTTGTCCGGTTTAAAAAACAGGGGGGGGGGGGTGTGTGGTTGCTCTTTTTTAAACAAAAACACGGCGTTATTTCAGTTGATGTGTTATAGGTGGGTTAGGTCGACATAATCAGAGACTGATCGAAATCAAAATCAGTTGGATTTGAGTCAAAAAGTTTGAATTTCGTGAGTGTAGGCCTAACAAATCAAAGCGTGCCGCGTCTAGAGTCAAAAAACGGAAAATAATAGTGATTTTACGGAAGATGCGGCCTCCGTGATCAGATCATATTTCAAAAACGGATTGTTCAATTGTAATTTTATTTGGCTAGTTTGTTCAAAATTTCACGCTGAAAAAGTTGATATCAATTTTGAATGATTTTGAGCAAATTTGTGCTCTATAAGGGAGCACATACCTAAATAGGTATCGCGACACGCTATCGTCGCGATCAATCAAAGTTGAGTACGACAATAGTTCCTATTTGGCGGGAAAGAGAGTTATTTTTTGACGGTTTATGATATAATTTTTCACTAATATGTTGTGTTTGAAATGTGTAGTTGATGTTCTGACATTTAAACTAGGTGATTTGAGGTCAATTTTAATTTCACGGACCGATTTACACACGCCGTGATATCCAGACCGGAGACCGAATTTAGGTAGGCATATCACTACGTTGTTATGCGGCGGCTTATAGCAAAAAAAGTGCACGAGAAAGTTTGCTTCATATTGAGATATGTTGTAGATTACCCTTGTGAGTAAAACATATCAAAATTTCATTGAAATTTTATGGCTAATTTAGAAACTAGAGCCATTTAAGTAAACCTTTTTTAACAGTAAAGTCTATGGAGAGCGTCTTGGTGCTGTGCTCCCTTATAGCGCCAGGTGCCCGATCTCCCGCGTGCTCCGATCCAGTGTAGGTGTATTACACAATGCAATAAATAAAAGTCGGGTTTCACCCAAATCTATGCGTTTTGATATCTACTGGGCAGTGTATTTATGGCATAGGCCAACTTTGTCCGGTTTAAAAAACAGGGGGGGGGGGTGTGTGGTTGCTCTTTTTTAAACAAAAACACGGCGTTATTTCAGTTGATGTGTTATAGGTGGGTTAGGTCGACATAATCAGAGACTGATCGAAATCAAAATCAGTTGGATTTGAGTCAAAAAGTTTGAATTTCGTGAGTGTAGGCCTAACAAATCAAAGCGTGCCGCGTCTAGAGTCAAAAAACGGAAAATAATAGTGATTTTACGGAAGATGCGGCCTCCGTGATCAGATCATATTTCAAAAACGGATTGTTCAATTGTAATTTTATTTGGCTAGTTTGTTCAAAATTTCACGCTGAAAAAGTTGATATCAATTTTGAATGATTTTGAGCAAATTTGTGCTCTATAGCGCCAGGTGCCCGATCTCCCGCGTGCTCCGATCCAGTGTAGGTGTATTACACAATGCAATAAATAAAAGTCGGGTTTCACCCAAATCTATGCGTTTTGATATCTACTGGGCAGTGTATTTATGGCATAGGCCAACTTTGTCCGGTTTAAAAAACAGGGGGGGGGGGGTGTGTGGTTGCTCTTTTTTAAACAAAAACACGGCGTTATTTCAGTTGATGTGTTATAGGTGGGTTAGGTCGACATAATCAGAGACTGATCGAAATCAAAATCAGTTGGATTTGAGTCAAAAAGTTTGAATTTCGTGAGTGTAGGCCTAACAAATCAAAGCGTGCCGCGTCTAGAGTCAAAAAACGGAAAATAATAGTGATTTTACGGAAGATGCGGCCTCCGTGATCAGATCATATTTCAAAAACGGATTGTTCAATTGTAATTTTATTTGGCTAGTTTGTTCAAAATTTCACGCTGAAAAAGTTGATATCAATTTTGAATGATTTTGAGCAAATTTGTGCTCTATAAGGGAGCACATACCTAAATAGGTATCGCGACACGCTATCGTCGCGATCAATCAAAGTTGAGTACGACAATAGTTCCTATTTGGCGGGAAAGAGAGTTATTTTTTGACGGTTTATGATATAATTTTTCACTAATATGTTGTGTTTGAAATGTGTAGTTGATGTTCTGACATTTAAACTAGGTGATTTGAGGTCAATTTTAATTTCACGGACCGATTTACACACGCCGTGATATCCAGACCGGAGACCGAATTTAGGTAGGCATATCACTACGTTGTTATGCGGCGGCTTATAGCAAAAAAAGTGCACGAGAAAGTTTGCTTCATATTGAGATATGTTGTAGATTACCCTTGTGAGTAAAACATATCAAAATTTCATTGAAATTTTATGGCTAATTTAGAAACTAGAGCCATTTAAGTAAACCTTTTTTAACAGTAAAGTCTATGGAGAGCGTCTTGGTGCTGTGCTCCCTTATAGCGCCAGGTGCCCGATCTCCCGCGTGCTCCGATCCAGTGTAGGTGTATTACACAATGCAATAAATAAAAGTCGGGTTTCACCCAAATCTATGCGTTTTGATATCTACTGGGCAGTGTATTTATGGCATAGGCCAACTTTGTCCGGTTTAAAAAACAGGGGGGGGGGGTGTGTGGTTGCTCTTTTTTAAACAAAAACACGGCGTTATTTCAGTTGATGTGTTATAGGTGGGTTAGGTCGACATAATCAGAGACTGATCGAAATCAAAATCAGTTGGATTTGAGTCAAAAAGTTTGAATTTCGTGAGTGTAGGCCTAACAAATCAAAGCGTGCCGCGTCTAGAGTCAAAAAACGGAAAATAATAGTGATTTTACGGAAGATGCGGCCTCCGTGATCAGATCATATTTCAAAAACGGATTGTTCAATTGTAATTTTATTTGGCTAGTTTGTTCAAAATTTCACGCTGAAAAAGTTGATATCAATTTTGAATGATTTTGAGCAAATTTGTGCTCTATAAGGGAGCACATACCTAAATAGGTATCGCGACACGCTATCGTCGCGATCAATCAAAGTTGAGTACGACAATAGTTCCTATTTGGCGGGAAAGAGAGTTATTTTTTGACGGTTTATGATATAATTTTTCACTAATATGTTGTGTTTGAAATGTGTAGTTGATGTTCTGACATTTAAACTAGGTGATTTGAGGTCAATTTTAATTTCACGGACCGATTTACACACGCCGTGATATCCAGACCGGAGACCGAATTTAGGTAGGCATATCACTACGTTGTTATGCGGCGGCTTATAGCAAAAAAAGTGCACGAGAAAGTTTGCTTCATATTGAGATATGTTGTAGATTACCCTTGTGAGTAAAACATATCAAAATTTCATTGAAATTTTATGGCTAATTTAGAAACTAGAGCCATTTAAGTAAACCTTTTTTAACAGTAAAGTCTATGGAGAGCGTCTTGGTGCTGTGCTCCCTTATAGCGCCAGGTGCCCGATCTCCCGCGTGCTCCGATCCAGTGTAGGTGTATTACACAATGCAATAAATAAAAGTCGGGTTTCACCCAAATCTATGCGTTTTGATATCTACTGGGCAGTGTATTTATGGCATAGGCCAACTTTGTCCGGTTTAAAAAACAGGGGGGGGGGTGTGTGGTTGCTCTTTTTTAAACAAAAACACGGCGTTATTTCAGTTGATGTGTTATAGGTGGGTTAGGTCGACATAATCAGAGACTGATCGAAATCAAAATCAGTTGGATTTGAGTCAAAAAGTTTGAATTTCGTGAGTGTAGGCCTAACAAATCAAAGCGTGCCGCGTCTAGAGTCAAAAAACGGAAAATAATAGTGATTTTACGGAAGATGCGGCCTCCGTGATCAGATCATATTTCAAAAACGGATTGTTCAATTGTAATTTTATTTGGCTAGTTTGTTCAAAATTTCACGCTGAAAAAGTTGATATCAATTTTGAATGATTTTGAGCAAATTTGTGCTCTATAGCGCCAGGTGCCCGATCTCCCGCGTGCTCCGATCCAGTGTAGGTGTATTACACAATGCAATAAATAAAAGTCGGGTTTCACCCAAATCTATGCGTTTTGATATCTACTGGGCAGTGTATTTATGGCATAGGCCAACTTTGTCCGGTTTAAAAAACAGGGGGGGGGGGTGTGTGGTTGCTCTTTTTTAAACAAAAACACGGCGTTATTTCAGTTGATGTGTTATAGGTGGGTTAGGTCGACATAATCAGAGACTGATCGAAATCAAAATCAGTTGGATTTGAGTCAAAAAGTTTGAATTTCGTGAGTGTAGGCCTAACAAATCAAAGCGTGCCGCGTCTAGAGTCAAAAAACGGAAAATAATAGTGATTTTACGGAAGATGCGGCCTCCGTGATCAGATCATATTTCAAAAACGGATTGTTCAATTGTAATTTTATTTGGCTAGTTTGTTCAAAATTTCACGCTGAAAAAGTTGATATCAATTTTGAATGATTTTGAGCAAATTTGTGCTCTTATAGCGCCAGGTGCCCGATCTCCCGCGTGCTCCGATCCAGTGTAGGTGTATTACACAATGCAATAAATAAAAGTCGGGTTTCACCCAAATCTATGCGTTTTGATATCTACTGGGCAGTGTATTTATGGCATAGGCCAACTTTGTCCGGTTTAAAAAACAGGGGGGGGGGGGTGTGTGGTTGCTCTTTTTTAAACAAAAACACGGCGTTATTTCAGTTGATGTGTTATAGGTGGGTTAGGTCGACATAATCAGAGACTGATCGAAATCAAAATCAGTTGGATTTGAGTCAAAAAGTTTGAATTTCGTGAGTGTAGGCCTAACAAATCAAAGCGTGCCGCGTCTAGAGTCAAAAAACGGAAAATAATAGTGATTTTACGGAAGATGCGGCCTCCGTGATCAGATCATATTTCAAAAACGGATTGTTCAATTGTAATTTTATTTGGCTAGTTTGTTCAAAATTTCACGCTGAAAAAGTTGATATCAATTTTGAATGATTTTGAGCAAATTTGTGCTCTATAGCGCCAGGTGCCCGATCTCCCGCGTGCTCCGATCCAGTGTAGGTGTATTACACAATGCAATAAATAAAAGTCGGGTTTCACCCAAATCTATGCGTTTTGATATCTACTGGGCAGTGTATTTATGGCATAGGCCAACTTTGTCCGGTTTAAAAAACAGGGGGGGGGGGGTGTGTGGTTGCTCTTTTTTAAACAAAAACACGGCGTTATTTCAGTTGATGTGTTATAGGTGGGTTAGGTCGACATAATCAGAGACTGATCGAAATCAAAATCAGTTGGATTTGAGTCAAAAAGTTTGAATTTCGTGAGTGTAGGCCTAACAAATCAAAGCGTGCCGCGTCTAGAGTCAAAAAACGGAAAATAATAGTGATTTTACGGAAGATGCGGCCTCCGTGATCAGATCATATTTCAAAAACGGATTGTTCAATTGTAATTTTATTTGGCTAGTTTGTTCAAAATTTCACGCTGAAAAAGTTGATATCAATTTTGAATGATTTTGAGCAAATTTGTGCTCTATAGGGAGCACATACCTAAATAGGTATCGCGACACGCTATCGTCGCGATCAATCAAAGTTGAGTACGACAATAGTTCCTATTTGGCGGGAAAGAGAGTTATTTTTTGACGGTTTATGATATAATTTTTCACTAATATGTTGTGTTTGAAATGTGTAGTTGATGTTCTGACATTTAAACTAGGTGATTTGAGGTCAATTTTAATTTCACGGACCGATTTACACACGCCGTGATATCCAGACCGGAGACCGAATTTAGGTAGGCATATCACTACGTTGTTATGCGGCGGCTTATAGCAAAAAAAGTGCACGAGAAAGTTTGCTTCATATTGAGATATGTTGTAGATTACCCTTGTGAGTAAAACATATCAAAATTTCATTGAAATTTTATGGCTAATTTAGAAACTAGAGCCATTTAAGTAAACCTTTTTTAACAGTAAAGTCTATGGAGAGCGTCTTGGTGCTGTGCTCCCTTATAGCGCCAGGTGCCCGATCTCCCGCGTGCTCCGATCCAGTGTAGGTGTATTACACAATGCAATAAATAAAAGTCGGGTTTCACCCAAATCTATGCGTTTTGATATCTACTGGGCAGTGTATTTATGGCATAGGCCAACTTTGTCCGGTTTAAAAAACAGGGGGGGGGGTGTGTGGTTGCTCTTTTTTAAACAAAAACACGGCGTTATTTCAGTTGATGTGTTATAGGTGGGTTAGGTCGACATAATCAGAGACTGATCGAAATCAAAATCAGTTGGATTTGAGTCAAAAAGTTTGAATTTCGTGAGTGTAGGCCTAACAAATCAAAGCGTGCCGCGTCTAGAGTCAAAAAACGGAAAATAATAGTGATTTTACGGAAGATGTGGCCTCCGTGATCAGATCATATTTCAAAAACGGATTGTTCAATTGTAATTTTATTTGGCTAGTTTGTTCAAAATTTCACGCTGAAAAAGTTGATATCAATTTTGAATGATTTTGAGCAAATTTGTGCTCTATAGCGCCAGGTGCCCGATCTCCCGCGTGCTCCGATCCAGTGTAGGTGTATTACACAATGCAATAAATAAAAGTCGGGTTTCACCCAAATCTATGCGTTTTGATATCTACTGGGCAGTGTATTTATGGCATAGGCCAACTTTGTCCGGTTTAATAAACAGGGGGGGGGGGGGTGTGTGGTTGCTCTTTTTTAAACAAAAACACGGCGTTATTTCAGTTGATGTGTTATAGGTGGGTTAGGTCGACATAATCAGAGACTGATCGAAATCAAAATCAGTTGGATTTGAGTCAAAAAGTTTGAATTTCGTGAGTGTAGGCCTAACAAATCAAAGCGTGCCGCGTCTAGAGTCAAAAAACGGAAAATAATAGTGATTTTACGGAAGATGCGGCCTCCGTGATCAGATCATATTTCAAAAACGGATTGTTCAATTGTAATTTTATTTGGCTAGTTTGTTCAAAATTTCACGCTGAAAAAGTTGATATCAATTTTGAATGATTTTGAGCAAATTTGTGCTCTATAAGGGAGCACATACGTAAATAGGTATCGCGACACGCTATCGTCGCGATCAATCAAAGTTGAGTACGACAATAGTTCCTATTTGGCGGGAAAGAGAGTTATTTTTTGACGGTTTATGATATAATTTTTCACTAATATGTTGTGTTTGAAATGTGTAGTTGATGTTCTGACATTTAAACTAGGTGATTTGAGGTCAATTTTAATTTCACGGACCGATTTACACACGCCGTGATATCCAGACCGGAGACCGAATTTAGGTAGGCATATCACTACGTTGTTATGCGGCGGCTTATAGCAAAAAAAGTGCACGAGAAAGTTTGCTTCATATTGAGATATGTTGTAGATTACCCTTGTGAGTAAAACATATCAAAATTTCATTGAAATTTTATGGCTAATTTAGAAACTAGAGCCATTTAAGTAAACCTTTTTTAACAGTAAAGTCTATGGAGAGCGTCTTGGTGCTGTGCTCCCTTATAGCGCCAGGTGCCCGATCTCCCGCGTGCTCCGATCCAGTGTAGGTGTATTACACAATGCAATAAATAAAAGTCGGGTTTCACCCAAATCTATGCGTTTTGATATCTACTGGGCAGTGTATTTATGGCATAGGCCAACTTTGTCCGGTTTAAAAAACAGGGGGGGGGTGTGTGGTTGCTCTTTTTTAAACAAAAACACGGCGTTATTTCAGTTGATGTGTTATAGGTGGGTTAGGTCGACATAATCAGAGACTGATCGAAATCAAAATCAGTTGGATTTGAGTCAAAAAGTTTGAATTTCGTGAGTGTAGGCCTAACAAATCAAAGCGTGCCGCGTCTAGAGTCAAAAAACGGAAAATAATAGTGATTTTACGGAAGATGCGGCCTCCGTGATCAGATCATATTTCAAAAACGGATTGTTCAATTGTAATTTTATTTGGCTAGTTTGTTCAAAATTTCACGCTGAAAAAGTTGATATCAATTTTGAATGATTTTGAGCAAATTTGTGCTCTATAGCGCCAGGTGCCCGATCTCCCGCGTGCTCCGATCCAGTGTAGGTGTATTACACAATGCAATAAATAAAAGTCGGGTTTCACCCAAATCTATGCGTTTTGATATCTACTGGGCAGTGTATTTATGGCATAGGCCAACTTTGTCCGGTTTAAAAAACAGGGGGGGGGGGTGTGTGGTTGCTCTTTTTTAAACAAAAACACGGCGTTATTTCAGTTGATGTGTTATAGGTGGGTTAGGTCGACATAATCAGAGACTGATCGAAATCAAAATCAGTTGGATTTGAGTCAAAAAGTTTGAATTTCGTGAGTGTAGGCCTAACAAATCAAAGCGTGCCGCGTCTAGAGTCAAAAAACGGAAAATAATAGTGATTTTACGGAAGATGCGGCCTCCGTGATCAGATCATATTTCAAAAACGGATTGTTCAATTGTAATTTTATTTGGCTAGTTTGTTCAAAATTTCACGCTGAAAAAGTTGATATCAATTTTGAATGATTTTGAGCAAATTTGTGCTCTATAAGGGAGCACATACCTAAATAGGTATCGCGACACGCTATCGTCGCGATCAATCAAAGTTGAGTACGACAATAGTTCCTATTTGGCGGGAAAGAGAGTTATTTTTTGACGGTTTATGATATAATTTTTCACTAATATGTTGTGTTTGAAATGTGTAGTTGATGTTCTGACATTTAAACTAGGTGATTTGAGGTCAATTTTAATTTCACGGACCGATTTACACACGCCGTGATATCCAGACCGGAGACCGAATTTAGGTAGGCATATCACTACGTTGTTATGCGGCGGCTTATAGCAAAAAAAGTGCACGAGAAAGTTTGCTTCATATTGAGATATGTTGTAGATTACCCTTGTGAGTAAAACATATCAAAATTTCATTGAAATTTTATGGCTAATTTAGAAACTAGAGCCATTTAAGTAAACCTTTTTTAACAGTAAAGTCTATGGAGAGCGTCTTGGTGCTGTGCTCCCTTATAGCGCCAGGTGCCCGATCTCCCGCGTGCTCCGATCCAGTGTAGGTGTATTACACAATGCAATAAATAAAAGTCGGGTTTCACCCAAATCTATGCGTTTTGATATCTACTGGGCAGTGTATTTATGGCATAGGCCAACTTTGTCCGGTTTAAAAAACAGGGGGGGGTGTGTGGTTGCTCTTTTTTAAACAAAAACACGGCGTTATTTCAGTTGATGTGTTATAGGTGGGTTAGGTCGACATAATCAGAGACTGATCGAAATCAAAATCAGTTGGATTTGAGTCAAAAAGTTTGAATTTCGTGAGTGTAGGCCTAACAAATCAAAGCGTGCCGCGTCTAGAGTCAAAAAACGGAAAATAATAGTGATTTTACGGAAGATGCGGCCTCCGTGATCAGATCATATTTCAAAAACGGATTGTTCAATTGTAATTTTATTTGGCTAGTTTGTTCAAAATTTCACGCTGAAAAAGTTGATATCAATTTTGAATGATTTTGAGCAAATTTGTGCTCTATAGCGCCAGGTGCCCGATCTCCCGCGTGCTCCGATCCAGTGTAGGTGTATTACACAATGCAATAAATAAAAGTCGGGTTTCACCCAAATCTATGCGTTTTGATATCTACTGGGCAGTGTATTTATGGCATAGGCCAACTTTGTCCGGTTTAAAAAACAGGGGGGGGGGGGTGTGTGGTTGCTCTTTTTTAAACAAAAACACGGCGTTATTTCAGTTGATGTGTTATAGGTGGGTTAGGTCGACATAATCAGAGACTGATCGAAATCAAAATCAGTTGGATTTGAGTCAAAAAGTTTGAATTTCGTGAGTGTAGGCCTAACAAATCAAAGCGTGCCGCGTCTAGAGTCAAAAAACGGAAAATAATAGTGATTTTACGGAAGATGCGGCCTCCGTGATCAGATCATATTTCAAAAACGGATTGTTCAATTGTAATTTTATTTGGCTAGTTTGTTCAAAATTTCACGCTGAAAAAGTTGATATCAATTTTGAATGATTTTGAGCAAATTTGTGCTCTATAAGGGAGCACATACCTAAATAGGTATCGCGACACGCTATCGTCGCGATCAATCAAAGTTGAGTACGACAATAGTTCCTATTTGGCGGGAAAGAGAGTTATTTTTTGACGGTTTATGATATAATTTTTCACTAATATGTTGTGTTTGAAATGTGTAGTTGATGTTCTGACATTTAAACTAGGTGATTTGAGGTCAATTTTAATTTCACGGACCGATTTACACACGCCGTGATATCCAGACCGGAGACCGAATTTAGGTAGGCATATCACTACGTTGTTATGCGGCGGCTTATAGCAAAAAAAGTGCACGAGAAAGTTTGCTTCATATTGAGATATGTTGTAGATTACCCTTGTGAGTAAAACATATCAAAATTTCATTGAAATTTTATGGCTAATTTAGAAACTAGAGCCATTTAAGTAAACCTTTTTTAACAGTAAAGTCTATGGAGAGCGTCTTGGTGCTGTGCTCCCTTATAGCGCCAGGTGCCCGATCTCCCGCGTGCTCCGATCCAGTGTAGGTGTATTACACAATGCAATAAATAAAAGTCGGGTTTCACCCAAATCTATGCGTTTTGATATCTACTGGGCAGTGTATTTATGGCATAGGCCAACTTTGTCCGGTTTAAAAAACAGGGGGGGGGGGTGTGTGGTTGCTCTTTTTTAAACAAAAACACGGCGTTATTTCAGTTGATGTGTTATAGGTGGGTTAGGTCGACATAATCAGAGACTGATCGAAATCAAAATCAGTTGGATTTGAGTCAAAAAGTTTGAATTTCGTGAGTGTAGGCCTAACAAATCAAAGCGTGCCGCGTCTAGAGTCAAAAAACGGAAAATAATAGTGATTTTACGGAAGATGCGGCCTCCGTGATCAGATCATATTTCAAAAACGGATTGTTCAATTGTAATTTTATTTGGCTAGTTTGTTCAAAATTTCACGCTGAAAAAGTTGATATCAATTTTGAATGATTTTGAGCAAATTTGTGCTCTATAGCGCCAGGTGCCCGATCTCCCGCGTGCTCCGATCCAGTGTAGGTGTATTACACAATGCAATAAATAAAAGTCGGGTTTCACCCAAATCTATGCGTTTTGATATCTACTGGGCAGTGTATTTATGGCATAGGCCAACTTTGTCCGGTTTAAAAAACAGGGGGGGGGGGTGTGGTTGCTCTTTTTTAAACAAAAACACGGCGTTATTTCAGTTGATGTGTTATAGGTGGGTTAGGTCGACATAATCAGAGACTGATCGAAATCAAAATCAGTTGGATTTGAGTCAAAAAGTTTGAATTTCGTGAGTGTAGGCCTAACAAATCAAAGCGTGCCGCGTCTAGAGTCAAAAAACGGAAAATAATAGTGATTTTACGGAAGATGCGGCCTCCGTGATCAGATCATATTTCAAAAACGGATTGTTCAATTGTAATTTTATTTGGCTAGTTTGTTCAAAATTTCACGCTGAAAAAGTTGATATCAATTTTGAATGATTTTGAGCAAATTTGTGCTCTATAAGGGAGCACATACCTAAATAGGTATCGCGACACGCTATCGTCGCGATCAATCAAAGTTGAGTACGACAATAGTTCCTATTTGGCGGGAAAGAGAGTTATTTTTTGACGGTTTATGATATAATTTTTCACTAATATGTTGTGTTTGAAATGTGTAGTTGATGTTCTGACATTTAAACTAGGTGATTTGAGGTCAATTTTAATTTCACGGACCGATTTACACACGCCGTGATATCCAGACCGGAGACCGAATTTAGGTAGGCATATCACTACGTTGTTATGCGGCGGCTTATAGCAAAAAAAGTGCACGAGAAAGTTTGCTTCATATTGAGATATGTTGTAGATTACCCTTGTGAGTAAAACATATCAAAATTTCATTGAAATTTTATGGCTAATTTAGAAACTAGAGCCATTTAAGTAAACCTTTTTTAACAGTAAAGTCTATGGAGAGCGTCTTGGTGCTGTGCTCCCTTATAGCGCCAGGTGCCCGATCTCCCGCGTGCTCCGATCCAGTGTAGGTGTATTACACAATGCAATAAATAAAAGTCGGGTTTCACCCAAATCTATGCGTTTTGATATCTACTGGGCAGTGTATTTATGGCATAGGCCAACTTTGTCCGGTTTAAAAAACAGGGGGGGGTGTGTGGTTGCTCTTTTTTAAACAAAAACACGGCGTTATTTCAGTTGATGTGTTATAGGTGGGTTAGGTCGACATAATCAGAGACTGATCGAAATCAAAATCAGTTGGATTTGAGTCAAAAAGTTTGAATTTCGTGAGTGTAGGCCTAACAAATCAAAGCGTGCCGCGTCTAGAGTCAAAAAACGGAAAATAATAGTGATTTTACGGAAGATGCGGCCTCCGTGATCAGATCATATTTCAAAAACGGATTGTTCAATTGTAATTTTATTTGGCTAGTTTGTTCAAAATTTCACGCTGAAAAAGTTGATATCAATTTTGAATGATTTTGAGCAAATTTGTGCTCTATAGCGCCAGGTGCCCGATCTCCCGCGTGCTCCGATCCAGTGTAGGTGTATTACACAATGCAATAAATAAAAGTCGGGTTTCACCCAAATCTATGCGTTTTGATATCTACTGGGCAGTGTATTTATGGCATAGGCCAACTTTGTCCGGTTTAAAAAACAGGGGGGGGGGGGTGTGTGGTTGCTCTTTTTTAAACAAAAACACGGCGTTATTTCAGTTGATGTGTTATAGGTGGGTTAGGTCGACATAATCAGAGACTGATCGAAATCAAAATCAGTTGGATTTGAGTCAAAAAGTTTGAATTTCGTGAGTGTAGGCCTAACAAATCAAAGCGTGCCGCGTCTAGAGTCAAAAAACGGAAAATAATAGTGATTTTACGGAAGATGCGGCCTCCGTGATCAGATCATATTTCAAAAACGGATTGTTCAATTGTAATTTTATTTGGCTAGTTTGTTCAAAATTTCACGCTGAAAAAGTTGATATCAATTTTGAATGATTTTGAGCAAATTTGTGCTCTATAAGGGAGCACATACCTAAATAGGTATCGCGACACGCTATCGTCGCGATCAATCAAAGTTGAGTACGACAATAGTTCCTATTTGGCGGGAAAGAGAGTTATTTTTTGACGGTTTATGATATAATTTTTCACTAATATGTTGTGTTTGAAATGTGTAGTTGATGTTCTGACATTTAAACTAGGTGATTTGAGGTCAATTTTAATTTCACGGACCGATTTACACACGCCGTGATATCCAGACCGGAGACCGAATTTAGGTAGGCATATCACTACGTTGTTATGCGGCGGCTTATAGCAAAAAAAGTGCACGAGAAAGTTTGCTTCATATTGAGATATGTTGTAGATTACCCTTGTGAGTAAAACATATCAAAATTTCATTGAAATTTTATGGCTAATTTAGAAACTAGAGCCATTTAAGTAAACCTTTTTTAACAGTAAAGTCTATGGAGAGCGTCTTGGTGCTGTGCTCCCTTATAGCGCCAGGTGCCCGATCTCCCGCGTGCTCCGATCCAGTGTAGGTGTATTACACAATGCAATAAATAAAAGTCGGGTTTCACCCAAATCTATGCGTTTTGATATCTACTGGGCAGTGTATTTATGGCATAGGCCAACTTTGTCCGGTTTAAAAAACAGGGGGGGGTGTGTGTGGTTGCTCTTTTTTAAACAAAAACACGGCGTTATTTCAGTTGATGTGTTATAGGTGGGTTAGGTCGACATAATCAGAGACTGATCGAAATCAAAATCAGTTGGATTTGAGTCAAAAAGTTTGAATTTCGTGAGTGTAGGCCTAACAAATCAAAGCGTGCCGCGTCTAGAGTCAAAAAACGGAAAATAATAGTGATTTTACGGAAGATGCGGCCTCCGTGATCAGATCATATTTCAAAAACGGATTGTTCAATTGTAATTTTATTTGGCTAGTTTGTTCAAAATTTCACGCTGAAAAAGTTGATATCAATTTTGAATGATTTTGAGCAAATTTGTGCTCTATAGCGCCAGGTGCCCGATCTCCCGCGTGCTCCGATCCAGTGTAGGTGTATTACACAATGCAATAAATAAAAGTCGGGTTTCACCCAAATCTATGCGTTTTGATATCTACTGGGCAGTGTATTTATGGCATAGGCCAACTTTGTCCGGTTTAAAAAACAGGGGGGGGGGGTGTGTGGTTGCTCTTTTTTAAACAAAAACACGGCGTTATTTCAGTTGATGTGTTATAGGTGGGTTAGGTCGACATAATCAGAGACTGATCGAAATCAAAATCAGTTGGATTTGAGTCAAAAAGTTTGAATTTCGTGAGTGTAGGCCTAACAAATCAAAGCGTGCCGCGTCTAGAGTCAAAAAACGGAAAATAATAGTGATTTTACGGAAGATGCGGCCTCCGTGATCAGATCATATTTCAAAAACGGATTGTTCAATTGTAATTTTATTTGGCTAGTTTGTTCAAAATTTCACGCTGAAAAAGTTGATATCAATTTTGAATGATTTTGAGCAAATTTGTGCTCTATAAGGGAGCACATACCTAAATAGGTATCGCGACACGCTATCGTCGCGATCAATCAAAGTTGAGTACGACAATAGTTCCTATTTGGCGGGAAAGAGAGTTATTTTTTGACGGTTTATGATATAATTTTTCACTAATATGTTGTGTTTGAAATGTGTAGTTGATGTTCTGACATTTAAACTAGGTGATTTGAGGTCAATTTTAATTTCACGGACCGATTTACACACGCCGTGATATCCAGACCGGAGACCGAATTTAGGTAGGCATATCACTACGTTGTTATGCGGCGGCTTATAGCAAAAAAAGTGCACGAGAAAGTTTGCTTCATATTGAGATATGTTGTAGATTACCCTTGTGAGTAAAACATATCAAAATTTCATTGAAATTTTATGGCTAATTTAGAAACTAGAGCCATTTAAGTAAACCTTTTTTAACAGTAAAGTCTATGGAGAGCGTCTTGGTGCTGTGCTCCCTTATAGCGCCAGGTGCCCGATCTCCCGCGTGCTCCGATCCAGTGTAGGTGTATTACACAATGCAATAAATAAAAGTCGGGTTTCACCCAAATCTATGCGTTTTGATATCTACTGGGCAGTGTATTTATGGCATAGGCCAACTTTGTCCGGTTTAAAAAACAGGGGGGGGGGGTGTGTGGTTGCTCTTTTTTAAACAAAAACACGGCGTTATTTCAGTTGATGTGTTATAGGTGGGTTAGGTCGACATAATCAGAGACTGATCGAAATCAAAATCAGTTGGATTTGAGTCAAAAAGTTTGAATTTCGTGAGTGTAGGCCTAACAAATCAAAGCGTGCCGCGTCTAGAGTCAAAAAACGGAAAATAATAGTGATTTTACGGAAGATGCGGCCTCCGTGATCAGATCATATTTCAAAAACGGATTGTTCAATTGTAATTTTATTTGGCTAGTTTGTTCAAAATTTCACGCTGAAAAAGTTGATATCAATTTTGAATGATTTTGAGCAAATTTGTGCTCTATAGCGCCAGGTGCCCGATCTCCCGCGTGCTCCGATCCAGTGTAGGTGTATTACACAATGCAATAAATAAAAGTCGGGTTTCACCCAAATCTATGCGTTTTGATATCTACTGGGCAGTGTATTTATGGCATAGGCCAACTTTGTCCGGTTTAAAAAACAGGGGGGGGGGGGGTGTGTGGTTGCTCTTTTTTAAACAAAAACACGGCGTTATTTCAGTTGATGTGTTATAGGTGGGTTAGGTCGACATAATCAGAGACTGATCGAAATCAAAATCAGTTGGATTTGAGTCAAAAAGTTTGAATTTCGTGAGTGTAGGCCTAACAAATCAAAGCGTGCCGCGTCTAGAGTCAAAAAACGGAAAATAATAGTGATTTTACGGAAGATGCGGCCTCCGTGATCAGATCATATTTCAAAAACGGATTGTTCAATTGTAATTTTATTTGGCTAGTTTGTTCAAAATTTCACGCTGAAAAAGTTGATATCAATTTTGAATGATTTTGAGCAAATTTGTGCTCTATAAGGGAGCACATACCTAAATAGGTATCGCGACACGCTATCGTCGCGATCAATCAAAGTTGAGTACGACAATAGTTCCTATTTGGCGGGAAAGAGAGTTATTTTTTGACGGTTTATGATATAATTTTTCACTAATATGTTGTGTTTGAAATGTGTAGTTGATGTTCTGACATTTAAACTAGGTGATTTGAGGTCAATTTTAATTTCACGGACCGATTTACACACGCCGTGATATCCAGACCGGAGACCGAATTTAGGTAGGCATATCACTACGTTGTTATGCGGCGGCTTATAGCAAAAAAAGTGCACGAGAAAGTTTGCTTCATATTGAGATATGTTGTAGATTACCCTTGTGAGTAAAACATATCAAAATTTCATTGAAATTTTATGGCTAATTTAGAAACTAGAGCCATTTAAGTAAACCTTTTTTAACAGTAAAGTCTATGGAGAGCGTCTTGGTGCTGTGCTCCCTTATAGCGCCAGGTGCCCGATCTCCCGCGTGCTCCGATCCAGTGTAGGTGTATTACACAATGCAATAAATAAAAGTCGGGTTTCACCCAAATCTATGCGTTTTGATATCTACTGGGCAGTGTATTTATGGCATAGGCCAACTTTGTCCGGTTTAAAAAACAGGGGGGGGGGGTGTGTGGTTGCTCTTTTTTAAACAAAAACACGGCGTTATTTCAGTTGATGTGTTATAGGTGGGTTAGGTCGACATAATCAGAGACTGATCGAAATCAAAATCAGTTGGATTTGAGTCAAAAAGTTTGAATTTCGTGAGTGTAGGCCTAACAAATCAAAGCGTGCCGCGTCTAGAGTCAAAAAACGGAAAATAATAGTGATTTTACGGAAGATGCGGCCTCCGTGATCAGATCATATTTCAAAAACGGATTGTTCAATTGTAATTTTATTTGGCTAGTTTGTTCAAAATTTCACGCTGAAAAAGTTGATATCAACGGAATGATTTTGAGCAAATTTGTGCTCTATAGCGCCAGGTGCCCGATCTCCCGCGTGCTCCGATCCAGTGTAGGTGTATTACACAATGCAATAAATAAAAGTCGGGTTTCACCCAAATCTATGCGTTTTGATATCTACTGGGCAGTGTATTTATGGCATAGGCCAACTTTGTCCGGTTTAAAAAACAGGGGGGGGGGGTGTGTGGTTGCTCTTTTTTAAACAAAAACACGGCGTTATTTCAGTTGATGTGTTATAGGTGGGTTAGGTCGACATAATCAGAGACTGATCGAAATCAAAATCAGTTGGATTTGAGTCAAAAAGTTTGAATTTCGTGAGTGTAGGCCTAACAAATCAAAGCGTGCCGCGTCTAGAGTCAAAAAACGGAAAATAATAGTGATTTTACGGAAGATGCGGCCTCCGTGATCAGATCATATTTCAAAAACGGATTGTTCAATTGTAATTTTATTTGGCTAGTTTGTTCAAAATTTCACGCTGAAAAAGTTGATATCAATTTTGAATGATTTTGAGCAAATTTGTGCTCTATAAGGGAGCACATACCTAA
The DNA here is from genome assembly GCA_035610835.1 of Ophiura sarsii. Classification (NCBI taxonomy): domain Eukaryota; kingdom Metazoa; phylum Echinodermata; class Ophiuroidea; order Amphilepidida; family Ophiuridae; genus Ophiura; species Ophiura sarsii. The sequence continues at coordinate 33,280,036 of CM069449.1, forward strand.
ATAGGTATCGCGACACGCTATCGTCGCGATCAATCAAAGTTGAGTACGACAATAGTTCCTATTTGGCGGGAAAGAGAGTTATTTTTTGACGGTTTATGATATAATTTTTCACTAATATGTTGTGTTTGAAATGTGTAGTTGATGTTCTGACATTTAAACTAGGTGATTTGAGGTCAATTTTAATTTCACGGACCGATTTACACACGCCGTGATATCCAGACCGGAGACCGAATTTAGGTAGGCATATCACTACGTTGTTATGCGGCGGCTTATAGCAAAAAAAGTGCACGAGAAAGTTTGCTTCATATTGAGATATGTTGTAGATTACCCTTGTGAGTAAAACATATCAAAATTTCATTGAAATTTTATGGCTAATTTAGAAACTAGAGCCATTTAAGTAAACCTTTTTTAACAGTAAAGTCTATGGAGAGCGTCTTGGTGCTGTGCTCCCTTATAGCGCCAGGTGCCCGATCTCCCGCGTGCTCCGATCCAGTGTAGGTGTATTACACAATGCAATAAATAAAAGTCGGGTTTCACCCAAATCTATGCGTTTTGATATCTACTGGGCAGTGTATTTATGGCATAGGCCAACTTTGTCCGGTTTAAAAAACAGGGGGGGGGGGTGTGTGGTTGCTCTTTTTTAAACAAAAACACGGCGTTATTTCAGTTGATGTGTTATAGGTGGGTTAGGTCGACATAATCAGAGACTGATCGAAATCAAAATCAGTTGGATTTGAGTCAAAAAGTTTGAATTTCGTGAGTGTAGGCCTAACAAATCAAAGCGTGCCGCGTCTAGAGTCAAAAAACGGAAAATAATAGTGATTTTACGGAAGATGCGGCCTCCGTGATCAGATCATATTTCAAAAACGGATTGTTCAATTGTAATTTTATTTGGCTAGTTTGTTCAAAATTTCACGCTGAAAAAGTTGATATCAATTTTGAATGATTTTGAGCAAATTTGTGCTCTATAGCGCCAGGTGCCCGATCTCCCGCGTGCTCCGATCCAGTGTAGGTGTATTACACAATGCAATAAATAAAAGTCGGGTTTCACCCAAATCTATGCGTTTTGATATCTACTGGGCAGTGTATTTATGGCATAGGCCAACTTTGTCCGGTTTAAAAAACAGGGGGGGGGGGGTGTGTGGTTGCTCTTTTTTAAACAAAAACACGGCGTTATTTCAGTTGATGTGTTATAGGTGGGTTAGGTCGACATAATCAGAGACTGATCGAAATCAAAATCAGTTGGATTTGAGTCAAAAAGTTTGAATTTCGTGAGTGTAGGCCTAACAAATCAAAGCGTGCCGCGTCTAGAGTCAAAAAACGGAAAATAATAGTGATTTTACGGAAGATGCGGCCTCCGTGATCAGATCATATTTCAAAAACGGATTGTTCAATTGTAATTTTATTTGGCTAGTTTGTTCAAAATTTCACGCTGAAAAAGTTGATATCAATTTTGAATGATTTTGAGCAAATTTGTGCTCTATAAGGGAGCACATACCTAAATAGGTATCGCGACACGCTATCGTCGCGATCAATCAAAGTTGAGTACGACAATAGTTCCTATTTGGCGGGAAAGAGAGTTATTTTTTGACGGTTTATGATATAATTTTTCACTAATATGTTGTGTTTGAAATGTGTAGTTGATGTTCTGACATTTAAACTAGGTGATTTGAGGTCAATTTTAATTTCACGGACCGATTTACACACGCCGTGATATCCAGACCGGAGACCGAAGGTAGGCATATCACTACGTTGTTATGCGGCGGCTTATAGCAAAAAAAGTGCACGAGAAAGTTTGCTTCATATTGAGATATGTTGTAGATTACCCTTGTGAGTAAAACATATCAAAATTTCATTGAAATTTTATGGCTAATTTAGAAACTAGAGCCATTTAAGTAAACCTTTTTTAACAGTAAAGTCTATGGAGAGCGTCTTGGTGCTGTGCTCCCTTATAGCGCCAGGTGCCCGATCTCCCGCGTGCTCCGATCCAGTGTAGGTGTATTACACAATGCAATAAATAAAAGTCGGGTTTCACCCAAATCTATGCGTTTTGATATCTACTGGGCAGTGTATTTATGGCATAGGCCAACTTTGTCCGGTTTAAAAAACAGGGGGGGGGTGTGTGGTTGCTCTTTTTTAAACAAAAACACGGCGTTATTTCAGTTGATGTGTTATAGGTGGGTTAGGTCGACATAATCAGAGACTGATCGAAATCAAAATCAGTTGGATTTGAGTCAAAAAGTTTGAATTTCGTGAGTGTAGGCCTAACAAATCAAAGCGTGCCGCGTCTAGAGTCAAAAAACGGAAAATAATAGTGATTTTACGGAAGATGCGGCCTCCGTGATCAGATCATATTTCAAAAACGGATTGTTCAATTGTAATTTTATTTGGCTAGTTTGTTCAAAATTTCACGCTGAAAAAGTTGATATCATTTTTGAATGATTTTGAGCAAATTTGTGCTCTATAGCGCCAGGTGCCCGATCTCCCGCGTGCTCCGATCCAGTGTAGGTGTATTACACAATGCAATAAATAAAAGTCGGGTTTCACCCAAATCTATGCGTTTTGATATCTACTGGGCAGTGTATTTATGGCATAGGCCAACTTTGTCCGGTTTAAAAAACAGGGGGGGGTGTGTGGTTGCTCTTTTTTAAACAAAAACACGGCGTTATTTCAGTTGATGTGTTATAGGTGGGTTAGGTCGACATAATCAGAGACTGATCGAAATCAAAATCAGTTGGATTTGAGTCAAAAAGTTTGAATTTCGTGAGTGTAGGCCTAACAAATCAAAGCGTGCCGCGTCTAGAGTCAAAAAACGGAAAATAATAGTGATTTTACGGAAGATGCGGCCTCCGTGATCAGATCATATTTCAAAAACGGATTGTTCAATTGTAATTTTATTTGGCTAGTTTGTTCAAAATTTCACGCTGAAAAAGTTGATATCAATTTTGAATGATTTTGAGCAAATTTGTGCTCTATAGCGCCAGGTGCCCGATCTCCCGCGTGCTCCGATCCAGTGTAGGTGTATTACACAATGCAATAAATAAAAGTCGGGTTTCACCCAAATCTATGCGTTTTGATATCTACTGGGCAGTGTATTTATGGCATAGGCCAACTTTGTCCGGTTTAAAAAACAGGGGGGGGGGTGTGTGGTTGCTCTTTTTTAAACAAAAACACGGCGTTATTTCAGTTGATGTGTTATAGGTGGGTTAGGTCGACATAATCAGAGACTGATCGAAATCAAAATCAGTTGGATTTGAGTCAAAAAGTTTGAATTTCGTGAGTGTAGGCCTAACAAATCAAAGCGTGCCGCGTCTAGAGTCAAAAAACGGAAAATAATAGTGATTTTACGGAAGATGCGGCCTCCGTGATCAGATCATATTTCAAAAACGGATTGTTCAATTGTAATTTTATTTGGCTAGTTTGTTCAAAATTTCACGCTGAAAAAGTTGATATCAATTTTGAATGATTTTGAGCAAATTTGTGCTCTATAAGGGAGCACATACCTAAATAGGTATCGCGACACGCTATCGTCGCGATCAATCAAAGTTGAGTACGACAATAGTTCCTATTTGGCGGGAAAGAGAGTTATTTTTTGACGGTTTATGATATAATTTTTCACTAATATGTTGTGTTTGAAATGTGTAGTTGATGTTCTGACATTTAAACTAGGTGATTTGAGGTCAATTTTAATTTCACGGACCGATTTACACACGCCGTGATATCCAGACCGGAGACCGAATTTAGGTTGGCATATCACTACGTTGTTATGCGGCGGCTTATAGCAAAAAAAGTGCACGAGAAAGTTTGCTTCATATTGAGATATGTTGTAGGGGGGGGTGTGTGGTTGCTCTTTTTTAAACAAAAACACGGCGTTATTTCAGTTGATGTGTTATAGGTGGGTTAGGTCGACATAATCAGAGACTGATCGAAATCAAAATCAGTTGGATTTGAGTCAAAAAGTTTGAATTTCGTGAGTGTAGGCCTAACAAATCAAAGCGTGCCGCGTCTAGAGTCAAAAAACGGAAAATAATAGTGATTTTACGGAAGATGCGGCCTCCGTGATCAGATCATATTTCAAAAACGGATTGTTCAATTGTAATTTTATTTGGCTAGTTTGTTCAAAATTTCACGCTGAAAAAGTTGATATCAATTTTGAATGATTTTGAGCAAATTTGTGCTCTATAAGGGAGCACATACCTAAATAGGTATCGCGACACGCTATCGTCGCGATCAATCAAAGTTGAGTACGACAATAGTTCCTATTTGGCGGGAAAGAGAGTTATTTTTTGACGGTTTATGATATAATTTTTCACTAATATGTTGTGTTTGAAATGTGTAGTTGATGTTCTGACATTTAAACTAGGTGATTTGAGGTCAATTTTAATTTCACGGACCGATTTACACACGCCGTGATATCCAGACCGGAGACCGAATTTAGGTAGGCATATCACTACGTTGTTATGCGGCGGCTTATAGCAAAAAAAGTGCACGAGAAAGTTTGCTTCATATTGAGATATGTTGTAGATTACCCTTGTGAGTAAAACATATCAAAATTTCATTGAAATTTTATGGCTAATTTAGAAACTAGAGCCATTTAAGTAAACCTTTTTTAACAGTAAAGTCTATGGAGAGCGTCTTGGTGCTGTGCTCCCTTATAGCGCCAGGTGCCCGATCTCCCGCGTGCTCCGATCCAGTGTAGGTGTATTACACAATGCAATAAATAAAAGTCGGGTTTCACCCAAATCTATGCGTTTTGATATCTACTGGGCAGTGTATTTATGGCATAGGCCAACTTTGTCCGGTTTAAAAAACAGGGGGGGGTGTGTGGTTGCTCTTTTTTAAACAAAAACACGGCGTTATTTCAGTTGATGTGTTATAGGTGGGTTAGGTCGACATAATCAGAGACTGATCGAAATCAAAATCAGTTGGATTTGAGTCAAAAAGTTTGAATTTCGTGAGTGTAGGCCTAACAAATCAAAGCGTGCCGCGTCTAGAGTCAAAAAACGGAAAATAATAGTGATTTTACGGAAGATGCGGCCTCCGTGATCAGATCATATTTCAAAAACGGATTGTTCAATTGTAATTTTATTTGGCTAGTTTGTTCAAAATTTCACGCTGAAAAAGTTGATATCAATTTTGAATGATTTTGAGCAAATTTGTGCTCTATAGCGCCAGGTGCCCGATCTCCCGCGTGCTCCGATCCAGTGTAGGTGTATTACACAATGCAATAAATAAAAGTCGGGTTTCACCCAAATCTATGCGTTTTGATATCTACTGGGCAGTGTATTTATGGCATAGGCCAACTTTGTCCGGTTTAAAAAACAGGGGGGGGGGGTGTGTGGTTGCTCTTTTTTAAACAAAAACACGGCGTTATTTCAGTTGATGTGTTATAGGTGGGTTAGGTCGACATAATCAGAGACTGATCGAAATCAAAATCAGTTGGATTTGAGTCAAAAAGTTTGAATTTCGTGAGTGTAGGCCTAACAAATCAAAGCGTGCCGCGTCTAGAGTCAAAAAACGGAAAATAATAGTGATTTTACGGAAGATGCGGCCTCCGTGATCAGATCATATTTCAAAAACGGATTGTTCAATTGTAATTTTATTTGGCTAGTTTGTTCAAAATTTCACGCTGAAAAAGTTGATATCAATTTTGAATGATTTTGAGCAAATTTGTGCTCTATAGCGCCAGGTGCCCGATCTCCCGCGTGCTCCGATCCAGTGTAGGTGTATTACACAATGCAATAAATAAAAGTCGGGTTTCACCCAAATCTATGCGTTTTGATATCTACTGGGCAGTGTATTTATGGCATAGGCCAACTTTGTCCGGTTTAAAAAACAGGGGGGGGGGTGTGTGGTTGCTCTTTTTTAAACAAAAACACGGCGTTATTTCAGTTGATGTGTTATAGGTGGGTTAGGTCGACATAATCAGAGACTGATCGAAATCAAAATCAGTTGGATTTGAGTCAAAAAGTTTGAATTTCGTGAGTGTAGGCCTAACAAATCAAAGCGTGCCGCGTCTAGAGTCAAAAAACGGAAAATAATAGTGATTTTACGGAAGATGCGGCCTCCGTGATCAGATCATATTTCAAAAACGGATTGTTCAATTGTAATTTTATTTGGCTAGTTTGTTCAAAATTTCACGCTGAAAAAGTTGATATCAATTTTGAATGATTTTGAGCAAATTTGTGCTCGCGCCAGGTGCCCGATCTCCCGCGTGCTCCGATCCAGTGTAGGTGTATTACACAATGCAATAAATAAAAGTCGGGTTTCACCCAAATCTATGCGTTTTGATATCTACTGGGCAGTGTATTTATGGCATAGGCCAACTTTGTCCGGTTTAAAAAACAGGGGGGGGGGGGTGTGTGGTTGCTCTTTTTTAAACAAAAACACGGCGTTATTTCAGTTGATGTGTTATAGGTGGGTTAGGTCGACATAATCAGAGACTGATCGAAATCAAAATCAGTTGGATTTGAGTCAAAAAGTTTGAATTTCGTGAGTGTATGCCTAACAAATCAAAGCGTGCCGCGTCTAGAGTCAAAAAACGGAAAATAATAGTGATTTTACGGAAGATGCGGCCTCCGTGATCAGATCATATTTCAAAAACGGATTGTTCAATTGTAATTTTATTTGGCTAGTTTGTTCAAAATTTCACGCTGAAAAAGTTGATATCAATTTTGAATGATTTTGAGCAAATTTGTGCTCTATAGCGCCAGGTGCCCGATCTCCCGCGTGCTCCGATCCAGTGTAGGTGTATTACACAATGCAATAAATAAAAGTCGGGTTTCACCCAAATCTATGCGTTTTGATATCTACTGGGCAGTGTATTTATGGCATAGGCCAACTTTGTCCGGTTTAAAAAACAGGGGGGGGGGGGTGTGGTTGCTCTTTTTTAAACAAAAACACGGCGTTATTTCAGTTGATGTGTTATAGGTGGGTTAGGTCGACATAATCAGAGACTGATCGAAATCAAAATCAGTTGGATTTGAGTCAAAAAGTTTGAATTTCGTGAGTGTAGGCCTAACAAATCAAAGCGTGCCGCGTCTAGAGTCAAAAAACGGAAAATAATAGTGATTTTACGGAAGATGCGGCCTCCGTGATCAGATCATATTTCAAAAACGGATTGTTCAATTGTAATTTTATTTGGCTAGTTTGTTCAAAATTTCACGCTGAAAAAGTTGATATCAATTTTGAATGATTTTGAGCAAATTTGTGCTCTATAAGGGAGCACATACCTAAATAGGTATCGCGACACGCTATCGTCGCGATCAATCAAAGTTGAGTACGACAATAGTTCCTATTTGGCGGGAAAGAGAGTTATTTTTTGACGGTTTATGATATAATTTTTCACTAATATGTTGTGTTTGAAATGTGTAGTTGATGTTCTGACATTTAAACTAGGTGATTTGAGGTCAATTTTAATTTCACGGACCGATTTACACACGCCGTGATATCCAGACCGGAGACCGAATTTAGGTAGGCATATCACTACGTTGTTATGCGGCGGCTTATAGCAAAAAAAGTGCACGAGAAAGTTTGCTTCATATTGAGATATGTTGTAGATTACCCTTGTGAGTAAAACATATCAAAATTTCATTGAAATTTTATGGCTAATTTAGAAACTAGAGCCATTTAAGTAAACCTTTTTTAACAGTAAAGTCTATGGAGAGCGTCTTGGTGCTGTGCTCCCTTATAGCGCCAGGTGCCCGATCTCCCGCGTGCTCCGATCCAGTGTAGGTGTATTACACAATGCAATAAATAAAAGTCGGGTTTCACCCAAATCTATGCGTTTTGATATCTACTGGGCAGTGTATTTATGGCATAGGCCAACTTTGTCCGGTTTAAAAAACAGGGGGGGGTGTGTGGTTGCTCTTTTTTAAACAAAAACACGGCGTTATTTCAGTTGATGTGTTATAGGTGGGTTAGGTCGACATAATCAGAGACTGATCGAAATCAAAATCAGTTGGATTTGAGTCAAAAAGTTTGAATTTCGTGAGTGTAGGCCTAACAAATCAAAGCGTGCCGCGTCTAGAGTCAAAAAACGGAAAATAATAGTGATTTTACGGAAGATGCGGCCTCCGTGATCAGATCATATTTCAAAAACGGATTGTTCAATTGTAATTTTATTTGGCTAGTTTGTTCAAAATTTCACGCTGAAAAAGTTGATATCAATTTTGAATGATTTTGAGCAAATTTGTGCTCTATAGCGCCAGGTGCCCGATCTCCCGCGTGCTCCGATCCAGTGTAGGTGTATTACACAATGCAATAAATAAAAGTCGGGTTTCACCCAAATCTATGCGTTTTGATATCTACTGGGCAGTGTATTTATGGCATAGGCCAACTTTGTCCGGTTTAAAAAACAGGGGGGGGGGGGGTGTGTGGTTGCTCTTTTTTAAACAAAAACACGGCGTTATTTCAGTTGATGTGTTATAGGTGGGTTAGGTCGACATAATCAGAGACTGATCGAAATCAAAATCAGTTGGATTTGAGTCAAAAAGTTTGAATTTCGTGAGTGTAGGCCTAACAAATCAAAGCGTGCCGCGTCTAGAGTCAAAAAACGGAAAATAATAGTGATTTTACGGAAGATGCGGCCTCCGTGATCAGATCATATTTCAAAAACGGATTGTTCAATTGTAATTTTATTTGGCTAGTTTGTTCAAAATTTCACGCTGAAAAAGTTGATATCAATTTTGAATGATTTTGAGCAAATTTGTGCTCTATAAGGGAGCACATACCTAAATAGGTATCGCGACACGCTATCGTCGCGATCAATCAAAGTTGAGTACGACAATAGTTCCTATTTGGCGGGAAAGAGAGTTATTTTTTGACGGTTTATGATATAATTTTTCACTAATATGTTGTGTTTGAAATGTGTAGTTGATGTTCTGACATTTAAACTAGGTGATTTGAGGTCAATTTTAATTTCACGGACCGATTTACACACGCCGTGATATCCAGACCGGAGACCGAATTTAGGTAGGCATATCACTACGTTGTTATGCGGCGGCTTATAGCAAAAAAAGTGCACGAGAAAGTTTGCTTCATATTGAGATATGTTGTAGATTACCCTTGTGAGTAAAACATATCAAAATTTCATTGAAATTTTATGGCTAATTTAGAAACTAGAGCCATTTAAGTAAACCTTTTTTAACAGTAAAGTCTATGGAGAGCGTCTTGGTGCTGTGCTCCCTTATAGCGCCAGGTGCCCGATCTCCCGCGTGCTCCGATCCAGTGTAGGTGTATTACACAATGCAATAAATAAAAGTCGGGTTTCACCCAAATCTATGCGTTTTGATATCTACTGGGCAGTGTATTTATGGCATAGGCCAACTTTGTCCGGTTTAAAAAACAGGGGGGGTGTGTGGTTGCTCTTTTTTAAACAAAAACACGGCGTTATTTCAGTTGATGTGTTATAGGTGGGTTAGGTCGACATAATCAGAGACTGATCGAAATCAAAATCAGTTGGATTTGAGTCAAAAAGTTTGAATTTCGTGAGTGTAGGCCTAACAAATCAAAGCGTGCCGCGTCTAGAGTCAAAAAACGGAAAATAATAGTGATTTTACGGAAGATGCGGCCTCCGTGATCAGATCATATTTCAAAAACGGATTGTTCAATTGTAATTTTATTTGGCTAGTTTGTTCAAAATTTCACGCTGAAAAAGTTGATATCAATTTTGAATGATTTTGAGCAAATTTGTGCTCTATAGCGCCAGGTGCCCGATCTCCCGCGTGCTCCGATCCAGTGTAGGTGTATTACACAATGCAATAAATAAAAGTCGGGTTTCACCCAAATCTATGCGTTTTGATATCTACTGGGCAGTGTATTTATGGCATAGGCCAACTTTGTCCGGTTTAAAAAACAGGGGGGGGGTGTGTGGTTGCTCTTTTTTAAACAAAAACACGGCGTTATTTCAGTTGATGTGTTATAGGTGGGTTAGGTCGACATAATCAGAGACTGATCGAAATCAAAATCAGTTGGATTTGAGTCAAAAAGTTTGAATTTCGTGAGTGTAGGCCTAACAAATCAAAGCGTGCCGCGTCTAGAGTCAAAAAACGGAAAATAATAGTGATTTTACGGAAGATGCGGCCTCCGTGATCAGATCATATTTCAAAAACGGATTGTTCAATTGTAATTTTATTTGGCTAGTTTGTTCAAAATTTCACGCTGAAAAAGTTGATATCAATTTTGAATGATTTTGAGCAAATTTGTGCTCTATAAGGGAGCACATACCTAAATAGGTATCGCGACACGCTATCGTCGCGATCAATCAAAGTTGAGTACGACAATAGTTCCTATTTGGCGGGAAAGAGAGTTATTTTTTGACGGTTTATGATATAATTTTTCACTAATATGTTGTGTTTGAAATGTGTAGTTGATGTTCTGACATTTAAACTAGGTGATTTGAGGTCAATTTTAATTTCACGGACCGATTTACACACGCCGTGATATCCAGACCGGAGACCGAATTTAGGTAGGCATATCACTACGTTGTTATGCGGCGGCTTATAGCAAAAAAAGTGCACGAGAAAGTTTGCTTCATATTGAGATATGTTGTAGATTACCCTTGTGAGTAAAACATATCAAAATTTCATTGAAATTTTATGGCTAATTTAGAAACTAGAGCCATTTAAGTAAACCTTTTTTAACAGTAAAGTCTATGGAGAGCGTCTTGGTGCTGTGCTCCCTTATAGCGCCAGGTGCCCGATCTCCCGCGTGCTCCGATCCAGTGTAGGTGTATTACACAATGCAATAAATAAAAGTCGGGTTTCACCCAAATCTATGCGTTTTGATATCTACTGGGCAGTGTATTTATGGCATAGGCCAACTTTGTCCGGTTTAAAAAACAGGGGGGGGGGGGTGTGTGGTTGCTCTTTTTTAAACAAAAACACGGCGTTATTTCAGTTGATGTGTTATAGGTGGGTTAGGTCGACATAATCAGAGACTGATCGAAATCAAAATCAGTTGGATTTGAGTCAAAAAGTTTGAATTTCGTGAGTGTAGGCCTAACAAATCAAAGCGTGCCGCGTCTAGAGTCAAAAAACGGAAAATAATAGTGATTTTACGGAAGATGCGGCCTCCGTGATCAGATCATATTTCAAAAACGGATTGTTCAATTGTAATTTTATTTGGCTAGTTTGTTCAAAATTTCACGCTGAAAAAGTTGATATCAATTTTGAATGATTTTGAGCAAATTTGTGCTCTATAAGGGAGCACATACCTAAATAGGTATCGCGACACGCTATCGTCGCGATCAATCAAAGTTGAGTACGACAATAGTTCCTATTTGGCGGGAAAGAGAGTTATTTTTTGACGGTTTATGATATAATTTTTCACTAATATGTTGTGTTTGAAATGTGTAGTTGATGTTCTGACATTTAAACTAGGTGATTTGAGGTCAATTTTAATTTCACGGACCGATTTACACACGCCGTGATATCCAGACCGGAGACCGAATTTAGGTAGGCATATCACTACGTTGTTATGCGGCGGCTTATAGCAAAAAAAGTGCACGAGAAAGTTTGCTTCATATTGAGATATGTTGTAGATTACCCTTGTGAGTAAAACATATCAAAATTTCATTGAAATTTTATGGCTAATTTAGAAACTAGAGCCATTTAAGTAAACCTTTTTTAACAGTAAAGTCTATGGAGAGCGTCTTGGTGCTGTGCTCCCTTATAGCGCCAGGTGCCCGATCTCCCGCGTGCTCCGATCCAGTGTAGGTGTATTACACAATGCAATAAATAAAAGTCGGGTTTCACCCAAATCTATGCGTTTTGATATCTACTGGGCAGTGTATTTATGGCATAGGCCAACTTTGTCCGGTTTAAAAAACAGGGGGGGGGGTGTGTGGTTGCTCTTTTTTAAACAAAAACACGGCGTTATTTCAGTTGATGTGTTATAGGTGGGTTAGGTCGACATAATCAGAGACTGATCGAAATCAAAATCAGTTGGATTTGAGTCAAAAACTTTGAATTTCGTGAGTGTAGGCCTAACAAATCAAAGCGTGCCGCGTCTAGAGTCAAAAAACGGAAAATAATAGTGATTTTACGGAAGATGCGGCCTCCGTGATCAGATCATATTTCAAAAACGGATTGTTCAATTGTAATTTTATTTGGCTAGTTTGTTCAAAATTTCACGCTGAAAAAGTTGATATCAATTTTGAATGATTTTGAGCAAATTTGTGCTCTATAGCGCCAGGTGCCCGATCTCCCGCGTGCTCCGATCCAGTGTAGGTGTATTACACAATGCAATAAATAAAAGTCGGGTTTCACCCAAATCTATGCGTTTTGATATCTACTGGGCAGTGTATTTATGGCATAGGCCAACTTTGTCCGGTTTAAAAAACAGGGGGGGGGGGGGGTGTGTGGTTGCTCTTTTTTAAACAAAAACACGGCGTTATTTCAGTTGATGTGTTATAGGTGGGTTAGGTCGACATAATCAGAGACTGATCGAAATCAAAATCAGTTGGATTTGAGTCAAAAAGTTTGAATTTCGTGAGTGTAGGCCTAACAAATCAAAGCGTGCCGCGTCTAGAGTCAAAAAACGGAAAATAATAGTGATTTTACGGAAGATGCGGCCTCCGTGATCAGATCATATTTCAAAAACGGATTGTTCAATTGTAATTTTATTTGGCTAGTTTGTTCAAAATTTCACGCTGAAAAAGTTGATATCAATTTTGAATGATTTTGAGCAAATTTGTGCTCTATAAGGGAGCACATACCTAAATAGGTATCGCGACACGCTATCGTCGCGATCAATCAAAGTTGAGTACGACAATAGTTCCTATTTGGCGGGAAAGAGAGTTATTTTTTGACGGTTTATGATATAATTTTTCACTAATATGTTGTGTTTGAAATGTGTAGTTGATGTTCTGACATTTAAACTAGGTGATTTGAGGTCAATTTTAATTTCACGGACCGATTTACACACGCCGCCGTGATATCCAGACCGGAGACCGAATTTAGGTAGGCATATCACTACGTTGTTATGCGGCGGCTTATAGCAAAAAAAGTGCACGAGAAAGTTTGCTTCATATTGAGATATGTTGTAGATTACCCTTTTGTGAGTAAAACATATCAAAATTTCATTGAAATTTTATGGCTAATTTAGAAACTAGAGCCATTTAAGTAAACCTTTTTTAACAGTAAAGTCTATGGAGAGCGTCTTGGTGCTGTGCTCCCTTATAGCGCCAGGTGCCCGATCTCCCGCGTGCTCCGATCCAGTGTAGGTGTATTACACAATGCAATAAATAAAAGTCGGGTTTCACCCAAATCTATGCGTTTTGATATCTACTGGGCAGTGTATTTATGGCATAGGCCAACTTTGTCCGGTTTAAAAAACAGGGGGGGGGGGGTGTGTGGTTGCTCTTTTTTAAACAAAAACACGGCGTTATTTCAGTTGATGTGTTATAGGTGGGTTAGGTCGACATAATCAGAGACTGATCGAAATCAAAATCAGTTGGATTTGAGTCAAAAAGTTTGAATTTCGTGAGTGTAGGCCTAACAAATCAAAGCGTGCCGCGTCTAGAGTCAAAAAACGGAAAATAATAGTGATTTTACGGAAGATGCGGCCTCCGTGATCAGATCATATTTCAAAAACGGATTGTTCAATTGTAATTTTATTTGGCTAGTTTGTTCAAAATTTCACGCTGAAAAAGTTGATATCAATTTTGAATGATTTTGAGCAAATTTGTGCTCTATAGCGCCAGGTGCCCGATCTCCCGCGTGCTCCGATCCAGTGTAGGTGTATTACACAATGCAATAAATAAAAGTCGGGTTTCACCCAAATCTATGCGTTTTGATATCTACTGGGCAGTGTATTTATGGCATAGGCCAACTTTGTCCGGTTTAAAAAACAGGGGGGGGGGGTGTGTGGTTGCTCTTTTTTAAACAAAAACACGGCGTTATTTCAGTTGATGTGTTATAGGTGGGTTAGGTCGACATAATCAGAGACTGATCGAAATCAAAATCAGTTGGATTTGAGTCAAAAAGTTTGAATTTCGTGAGTGTAGGCCTAACAAATCAAAGCGTGCCGCGTCTAGAGTCAAAAAACGGAAAATAATAGTGATTTTACGGAAGATGCGGCCTCCGTGATCAGATCATATTTCAAAAACGGATTGTTCAATTGTAATTTTATTTGGCTAGTTTGTTCAAAATTTCACGCTGAAAAAGTTGATATCAATTTTGAATGATTTTGAGCAAATTTGTGCTCTATAAGGGAGCACATACCTAAATAGGTATCGCGACACGCTATCGTCGCGATCAATCAAAGTTGAGTACGACAATAGTTCCTATTTGGCGGGAAAGAGAGTTATTTTTTGACGGTTTATGATATAATTTTTCACTAATATGTTGTGTTTGAAATGTGTAGTTGATGTTCTGACATTTAAACTAGGTGATTTGAGGTCAATTTTAATTTCACGGACCGATTTACACACGCCGTGATATCCAGACCGGAGACCGAATTTAGGTAGGCATATCACTACGTTGTTATGCGGCGGCTTATAGCAAAAAAAGTGCACGAGAAAGTTTGCTTCATATTGAGATATGTTGTAGATTACCCTTGTGAGTAAAACATATCAAAATTTCATTGAAATTTTATGGCTAATTTAGAAACTAGAGCCATTTAAGTAAACCTTTTTTAACAGTAAAGTCTATGGAGAGCGTCTTGGTGCTGTGCTCCCTTATAGCGCCAGGTGCCCGATCTCCCGCGTGCTCCGATCCAGTGTAGGTGTATTACACAATGCAATAAATAAAAGTCGGGTTTCACCCAAATCTATGCGTTTTGATATCTACTGGGCAGTGTATTTATGGCATAGGCCAACTTTGTCCGGTTTAAAAAACAGGGGGGGGGGTGTGTGGTTGCTCTTTTTTAAACAAAAACACGGCGTTATTTCAGTTGATGTGTTATAGGTGGGTTAGGTCGACATAATCAGAGACTGATCGAAATCAAAATCAGTTGGATTTGAGTCAAAAAGTTTGAATTTCGTGAGTGTAGGCCTAACAAATCAAAGCGTGCCGCGTCTAGAGTCAAAAAACGGAAAATAATAGTGATTTTACGGAAGATGCGGCCTCCGTGATCAGATCATATTTCAAAAACGGATTGTTCAATTGTAATTTTATTTGGCTAGTTTGTTCAAAATTTCACGCTGAAAAAGTTGATATCAATTTTGAATGATTTTGAGCAAATTTGTGCTCTATAGCGCCAGGTGCCCGATCTCCCGCGTGCTCCGATCCAGTGTAGGTGTATTACACAATGCAATAAATAAAAGTCGGGTTTCACCCAAATCTATGCGTTTTGATATCTACTGGGCAGTGTATTTATGGCATAGGCCAACTTTGTCCGGTTTAAAAAACAGGGGGGGGGGTGTGTGGTTGCTCTTTTTTAAACAAAAACACGGCGTTATTTCAGTTGATGTGTTATAGGTGGGTTAGGTCGACATAATCAGAGACTGATCGAAATCAAAATCAGTTGGATTTGAGTCAAAAAGTTTGAATTTCGTGAGTGTAGGCCTAACAAATCAAAGCGTGCCGCGTCTAGAGTCAAAAAACGGAAAATAATAGTGATTTTACGGAAGATGCGGCCTCCGTGATCAGATCATATTTCAAAAACGGATTGTTCAATTGTAATTTTATTTGGCTAGTTTGTTCAAAATTTCACGCTGAAAAAGTTGATATCAATTTTGAATGATTTTGAGCAAATTTGTGCTCTATAAGGGAGCACATACCTAAATAGGTATCGCGACACGCTATCGTCGCGATCAATCAAAGTTGAGTACGACAATAGTTCCTATTTGGCGGGAAAGAGAGTTATTTTTTGACGGTTTATGATATAATTTTTCACTAATATGTTGTGTTTGAAATGTGTAGTTGATGTTCTGACATTTAAACTAGGTGATTTGAGGTCAATTTTAATTTCACGGACCGATTTACACACGCCGTGATATCCAGACCGGAGACCGAATTTAGGTAGGCATATCACTACGTTGTTATGCGGCGGCTTATAGCAAAAAAAGTGCACGAGAAAGTTTGCTTCATATTGAGATATGTTGTAGATTACCCTTGTGAGTAAAACATATCAAAATTTCATTGAAATTTTATGGCTAATTTAGAAACTAGAGCCATTTAAGTAAACCTTTTTTAACAGTAAAGTCTATGGAGAGCGTCTTGGTGCTGTGCTCCCTTATAGCGCCAGGTGCCCGATCTCCCGCGTGCTCCGATCCAGTGTAGGTGTATTACACAATGCAATAAATAAAAGTCGGGTTTCACCCAAATCTATGCGTTTTGATATCTACTGGGCAGTGTATTTATGGCATAGGCCAACTTTGTCCGGTTTAAAAAACAGGGGGGGGTGTGTGGTTGCTCTTTTTTAAACAAAAACACGGCGTTATTTCAGTTGATGTGTTATAGGTGGGTTAGGTCGACATAATCAGAGACTGATCGAAATCAAAATCAGTTGGATTTGAGTCAAAAAGTTTGAATTTCGTGAGTGTAGGCCTAACAAATCAAAGCGTGCCGCGTCTAGAGTCAAAAAACGGAAAATAATAGTGATTTTACGGAAGATGCGGCCTCCGTGATCAGATCATATTTCAAAAACGGATTGTTCAATTGTAATTTTATTTGGCTAGTTTGTTCAAAATTTCACGCTGAAAAAGTTGATATCAATTTTGAATGATTTTGAGCAAATTTGTGCTCTATAGCGCCAGGTGCCCGATCTCCCGCGTGCTCCGATCCAGTGTAGGTGTATTACACAATGCAATAAATAAAAGTCGGGTTTCACCCAAATCTATGCGTTTTGATATCTACTGGGCAGTGTATTTATGGCATAGGCCAACTTTGTCCGGTTTAAAAAACAGGGGGGGGGTGTGTGGTTGCTCTTTTTTAAACAAAAACACGGCGTTATTTCAGTTGATGTGTTATAGGTGGGTTAGGTCGACATAATCAGAGACTGATCGAATTCAAAATCAGTTGGATTTGAGTCAAAAAGTTTGAATTTCGTGAGTGTAGGCCTAACAAATCAAAGCGTGCCGCGTCTAGAGTCAAAAAACGGAAAATAATAGTGATTTTACGGAAGATGCGGCCTCCGTGATCAGATCATATTTCAAAAACGGATTGTTCAATTGTAATTTTATTTGGCTAGTTTGTTCAAAATTTCACGCTGAAAAAGTTGATATCAATTTTGAATGATTTTGAGCAAATTTGTGCTCTATAGCGCCAGGTGCCCGATCTCCCGCGTGCTCTGATCCAGTGTAGGTGTATTACACAATGCAATAAATAAAAGTCGGGTTTCACCCAAATCTATGCGTTTTGATATCTACTGGGCAGTGTATTTATGGCATAGGCCAACTTTGTCCGGTTTAAAAAACAGGGGGGGGGGGGTGTGTGGTTGCTCTTTTTTAAACAAAAACACGGCGTTATTTCAGTTGATGTGTTATAGGTGGGTTAGGTCGACATAATCAGAGACTGATCGAAATCAAAATCAGTTGGATTTGAGTCAAAAAGTTTGAATTTCGTGAGTGTAGGCCTAACAAATCAAAGCGTGCCGCGTCTAGAGTCAAAAAACGGAAAATAATAGTGATTTTACGGAAGATGCGGCCTCCGTGATCAGATCATATTTCAAAAACGGATTGTTCAATTGTAATTTTATTTGGCTAGTTTGTTCAAAATTTCACGCTGAAAAAGTTGATATCAATTTTGAATGATTTTGAGCAAATTTGTGCTCTATAAGGGAGCACATACCTAAATAGGTATCGCGACACGCTATCGTCGCGATCAATCAAAGTTGAGTACGACAATAGTTCCTATTTGGCGGGAAAGAGAGTTATTTTTTGACGGTTTATGATATAATTTTTCACTAATATGTTGTGTTTGAAATGTGTAGTTGATGTTCTGACATTTAAACTAGGTGATTTGAGGTCAATTTTAATTTCACGGACCGATTTACACACGCCGTGATATCCAGACCGGAGACCGAATTTAGGTAGGCATATCACTACGTTGTTATGCGGCGGCTTATAGCAAAAAAAGTGCACGAGAAAGTTTGCTTCATATTGAGATATGTTGTAGATTACCCTTGTGAGTAAAACATATCAAAATTTCATTGAAATTTTATGGCTAATTTAGAAACTAGAGCCATTTAAGTAAACCTTTTTTAACAGTAAAGTCTATGGAGAGCGTCTTGGTGCTGTGCTCCCTTATAGCGCCAGGTGCCCGATCTCCCGCGTGCTCCGATCCAGTGTAGGTGTATTACACAATGCAATAAATAAAAGTCGGGTTTCACCCAAATCTATGCGTTTTGATATCTACTGGGCAGTGTATTTATGGCATAGGCCAACTTTGTCCGGTTTAAAAAACAGGGGGGGGGGTGTGTGGTTGCTCTTTTTTAAACAAAAACACGGCGTTATTTCAGTTGATGTGTTATAGGTGGGTTAGGTCGACATAATCAGAGACTGATCGAAATCAAAATCAGTTGGATTTGAGTCAAAAAGTTTGAATTTCGTGAGTGTAGGCCTAACAAATCAAAGCGTGCCGCGTCTAGAGTCAAAAAACGGAAAATAATAGTGATTTTACGGAAGATGCGGCCTCCGTGATCAGATCATATTTCAAAAACGGATTGTTCAATTGTAATTTTATTTGGCTAGTTTGTTCAAAATTTCACGCTGAAAAAGTTGATATCAATTTTGAATGATTTTGAGCAAATTTGTGCTCTATAGCGCCAGGTGCCCGATCTCCCGCGTGCTCCGATCCAGTGTAGGTGTATTACACAATGCAATAAATAAAAGTCGGGTTTCACCCAAATCTATGCGTTTTGATATCTACTGGGCAGTGTATTTATGGCATAGGCCAACTTTGTCCGGTTTAAAAAACAGGGGGGGGGGGTGTGTGGTTGCTCTTTTTTAAACAAAAACACGGCGTTATTTCAGTTGATGTGTTATAGGTGGGTTAGGTCGACATAATCAGAGACTGATCGAAATCAAAATCAGTTGGATTTGAGTCAAAAAGTTTGAATTTCGTGAGTGTAGGCCTAACAAATCAAAGCGTGCCGCGTCTAGAGTCAAAAAACGGAAAATAATAGTGATTTTACGGAAGATGCGGCCTCCGTGATCAGATCATATTTCAAAAACGGATTGTTCAATTGTAATTTTATTTGGCTAGTTTGTTCAAAATTTCACGCTGAAAAAGTTGATATCAATTTTGAATGATTTTGAGCAAATTTGTGCTCTATAAGGGAGCACATACCTAAATAGGTATCGCGACACGCTATCGTCGCGATCAATCAAAGTTGAGTACGACAATAGTTCCTATTTGGCGGGAAAGAGAGTTATTTTTTGACGGTTTATGATATAATTTTTCACTAATATGTTGTGTTTGAAATGTGTAGTTGATGTTCTGACATTTAAACTAGGTGATTTGAGGTCAATTTTAATTTCACGGACCGATTTACACACGCCGTGATATCCAGACCGGAGACCGAATTTAGGTAGGCATATCACTACGTTGTTATGCGGCGGCTTATAGCAAAAAAAGTGCACGAGAAAGTTTGCTTCATATTGAGATATGTTGTAGATTACCCTTGTGAGTAAAACATATCAAAATTTCATTGAAATTTTATGGCTAATTTAGAAACTAGAGCCATTTAAGTAAACCTTTTTTAACAGTAAAGTCTATGGAGAGCGTCTTGGTGCTGTGCTCCCTTATAGCGCCAGGTGCCCGATCTCCCGCGTGCTCCGATCCAGTGTAGGTGTATTACACAATGCAATAAATAAAAGTCGAGTTTCACCCAAATCTATGCGTTTTGATATCTACTGGGCAGTGTATTTATGGCATAGGCCAACTTTGTCCGGTTTAAAAAACAGGGGGGGGTGTGTGGTTGCTCTTTTTTAAACAAAAACACGGCGTTATTTCAGTTGATGTGTTATAGGTGGGTTAGGTCGACATAATCAGAGACTGATCGAAATCAAAATCAGTTGGATTTGAGTCAAAAAGTTTGAATTTCGTGAGTGTAGGCCTAACAAATCAAAGCGTGCCGCGTCTAGAGTCAAAAAACGGAAAATAATAGTGATTTTACGGAAGATGCGGCCTCCGTGATCAGATCATATTTCAAAAACGGATTGTTCAATTGTAATTTTATTTGGCTAGTTTGTTCAAAATTTCACGCTGAAAAAGTTGATATCAATTTTGAATGATGTTGAGCAAATTTGTGCTCTATAGCGCCAGGTGCCCGATCTCCCGCGTGCTCCGATCCAGTGTAGGTGTATTACACAATGCAATAAATAAAAGTCGGGTTTCACCCAAATCTATGCGTTTTGATATCTACTGGGCAGTGTATTTATGGCATAGGCCAACTTTGTCCGGTTTAAAAAACAGGGGGGGGGGGGTGTGTGGTTGCTCTTTTTTAAACAAAAACACGGCGTTATTTCAGTTGATGTGTTATAGGTGGGTTAGGTCGACATAATCAGAGACTGATCGAAATCAAAATCAGTTGGATTTGAGTCAAAAAGTTTGAATTTCGTGAGTGTAGGCCTAACAAATCAAAGCGTGCCGCGTCTAGAGTCAAAAAACGGAAAATAATAGTGATTTTACGGAAGATGCGGCCTCCGTGATCAGATCATATTTCAAAAACGGATTGTTCAATTGTAATTTTATTTGGCTAGTTTGTTCAAAATTTCACGCTGAAAAAGTTGATATCAATTTTGAATGATTTTGAGCAAATTTGTGCTCTATAAGGGAGCACATACCTAAATAGGTATCGCGACACGCTATCGTCGCGATCAATCAAAGTTGAGTACGACAATAGTTCCTATTTGGCGGGAAAGAGAGTTATTTTTTGACGGTTTATGATATAATTTTTCACTAATATGTTGTGTTTGAAATGTGTAGTTGATGTTCTGACATTTAAACTAGGTGATTTGAGGTCAATTTTAATTTCACGGACCGATTTACACACGCCGTGATATCCAGACCGGAGACCGAATTTAGGTAGGCATATCACTACGTTGTTATGCGGCGGCTTATAGCAAAAAAAGTGCACGAGAAAGTTTGCTTCATATTGAGATATGTTGTAGATTACCCTTGTGAGTAAAACATATCAAAATTTCATTGAAATTTTATGGCTAATTTAGAAACTAGAGCCATTTAAGTAAACCTTTTTTAACAGTAAAGTCTATGGAGAGCGTCTTGGTGCTGTGCTCCCTTATAGCGCCAGGTGCCCGATCTCCCGCGTGCTCCGATCCAGTGTAGGTGTATTACACAATGCAATAAATAAAAGTCGGGTTTCACCCAAATCTATGCGTTTTGATATCTACTGGGCAGTGTATTTATGGCATAGGCCAACTTTGTCCGGTTTAAAAAACAGGGGGGGGTGTGTGGTTGCTCTTTTTTAAACAAAAACACGGCGTTATTTCAGTTGATGTGTTATAGGTGGGTTAGGTCGACATAATCAGAGACTGATCGAAATCAAAATCAGTTGGATTTGAGTCAAAAAGTTTGAATTTCGTGAGTGTAGGCCTAACAAATCAAAGCGTGCCGCGTCTAGAGTCAAAAAACGGAAAATAATAGTGATTTTACGGAAGATGCGGCCTCCGTGATCAGATCATATTTCAAAAACGGATTGTTCAATTGTAATTTTATTTGGCTAGTTTGTTCAAAATTTCACGCTGAAAAAGTTGATATCAATTTTGAATGATTTTGAGCAAATTTGTGCTCTATAGCGCCAGGTGCCCGATCTCCCGCGTGCTCCGATCCAGTGTAGGTGTATTACACAATGCAATAAATAAAAGTCGGGTTTCACCCAAATCTATGCGTTTTGATATCTACTGGGCAGTGTATTTATGGCATAGGCCAACTTTGTCCGGTTTAAAAAACAGGGGGGGGGGGGGTGTGTGGTTGCTCTTTTTTAAACAAAAACACGGCGTTATTTCAGTTGATGTGTTATAGGTGGGTTAGGTCGACATAATCAGAGACTGATCGAAATCAAAATCAGTTGGATTTGAGTCAAAAAGTTTGAATTTCGTGAGTGTAGGCCTAACAAATCAAAGCGTGCCGCGTCTAGAGTCAAAAAACGGAAAATAATAGTGATTTTACGGAAGATGCGGCCTCCGTGATCAGATCATATTTCAAAAACGGATTGTTCAATTGTAATTTTATTTGGCTAGTTTGTTCAAAATTTCACGCTGAAAAAGTTGATATCAATTTTGAATGATTTTGAGCAAATTTGTGCTCTATAAGGGAGCACATACCTAAATAGGTATCGCGACACGCTATCGTCGCGATCAATCAAAGTTGAGTACGACAATAGTTCCTATTTGGCGGGAAAGAGAGTTATTTTTTGACGGTTTATGATATAATTTTTCACTAATATGTTGTGTTTGAAATGTGTAGTTGATGTTCTGACATTTAAACTAGGTGATTTGAGGTCAATTTTAATTTCACGGACCGATTTACACACGCCGTGATATCCAGACCGGAGACCGAATTTAGGTAGGCATATCACTACGTTGTTATGCGGCGGCTTATAGCAAAAAAAGTGCACGAGAAAGTTTGCTTCATATTAAGATATGTTGTAGATTACCCTTGTGAGTAAAACATATCAAAATTTCATTGAAATTTTATGGCTAATTTAGAAACTAGAGCCATTTAAGTAAACCTTTTTTAACAGTAAAGTCTATGGAGAGCGTCTTGGTGCTGTGCTCCCTATAGCGCCAGGTGCCCGATCTCCCGCGTGCTCCGATCCAGTGTAGGTGTATTACACAATGCAATAAATAAAAGTCGGGTTTCACCCAAATCTATGCGTTTTGATATCTACTGGGCAGTGTATTTATGGCATAGGCCAACTTTGTCCGGTTTAAAAAACAGGGGGGGGTGTGTGGTTGCTCTTTTTTAAACAAAAACACGGCGTTATTTCAGTTGATGTGTTATAGGTGGGTTAGGTCGACATAATCAGAGACTGATCGAAATCAAAATCAGTTGGATTTGAGTCAAAAAGTTTGAATTTCGTGAGTGTAGGCCTAACAAATCAAAGCGTGCCGCGTCTAGAGTCAAAAAACGGAAAATAATAGTGATTTTACGGAAGATGCGGCCTCCGTGATCAGATCATATTTCAAAAACGGATTGTTCAATTGTAATTTTATTTGGCTAGTTTGTTCAAAATTTCACGCTGAAAAAGTTGATATCAATTTTGAATGATTTTGAGCAAATTTGTGCTCTATAGCGCCAGGTGCCCGATCTCCCGCGTGCTCCGATCCAGTGTAGGTGTATTACACAATGCAATAAATAAAAGTCGGGTTTCACCCAAATCTATGCGTTTTGATATCTACTGGGCAGTGTATTTATGGCATAGGCCAACTTTGTCCGGTTTAAAAAACAGGGGGGGGGGGGTGTGGTTGCTCTTTTTTAAACAAAAACACGGCGTTATTTCAGTTGATGTGTTATAGGTGGGTTAGGTCGACATAATCAGAGACTGATCGAAATCAAAATCAGTTGGATTTGAGTCAAAAAGTTTGAATTTCGTGAGTGTAGGCCTAACAAATCAAAGCGTGCCGCGTCTAGAGTCAAAAAACGGAAAATAATAGTGATTTTACGGAAGATGCGGCCTCCGTGATCAGATCATATTTCAAAAACGGATTGTTCAATTGTAATTTTATTTGGCTAGTTTGTTCAAAATTTCACGCTGAAAAAGTTGATATCAATTTTGAATGATTTTGAGCAAATTTGTGCTCTATAAGGGAGCACATACCTAAATAGATATCGCGACACGCTATCGTCGCGATCAATCAAAGTTGAGTACGACAATAGTTCCTATTTGGCGGGAAAGAGAGTTATTTTTTGACGGTTTATGATATAATTTTTCACTAATATGTTGTGTTTGAAATGTGTAGTTGATGTTCTGACATTTAAACTAGGTGATTTGAGGTCAATTTTAATTTCACGGACCGATTTACACACGCCGTGATATCCAGACCGGAGACCGAATTTAGGTAGGCATATCACTACGTTGTTATGCGGCGGCTTATAGCAAAAAAAGTGCACGAGAAAGTTTGCTTCATATTGAGATATGTTGTAGATTACCCTTGTGAGTAAAACATATCAAAATTTCATTGAAATTTTATGGCTAATTTAGAAACTAGAGCCATTTAAGTAAACCTTTTTTAACAGTAAAGTCTATGGAGAGCGTCTTGGTGCTGTGCTCCCTTATAGCGCCAGGTGCCCGATCTCCCGCGTGCTCCGATCCAGTGTAGGTGTATTACACAATGCAATAAATAAAAGTCGGGTTTCACCCAAATCTATGCGTTTTGATATCTACTGGGCAGTGTATTTATGGCATAGGCCAACTTTGTCCGGTTTAAAAAACAGGGGGGGGGGGTGTGTGGTTGCTCTTTTTTAAACAAAAACACGGCGTTATTTCAGTTGATGTGTTATAGGTGGGTTAGGTCGACATAATCAGAGACTGATCGAAATCAAAATCAGTTGGATTTGAGTCAAAAAGTTTGAATTTCGTGAGTGTAGGCCTAACAAATCAAAGCGTGCCGCGTCTAGAGTCAAAAAACGGAAAATAATAGTGATTTTACGGAAGATGCGGCCTCCGTGATCAGATCATATTTGAAAAACGGATTGTTCAATTGTAATTTTATTTGGCTAGTTTGTTCAAAATTTCACGCTGAAAAAGTTGATATCAATTTTGAATGATTTTGAGCAAATTTGTGCTCTATAAGGGAGCACATACCTAAATAGGTATCGCGACACGCTATCGTCGCGATCAATCAAAGTTGAGTACGACAATAGTTCCTATTTGGCGGGAAAGAGAGTTATTTTTTGACGGTTTATGATATAATTTTTCACTAATATGTTGTGTTTGAAATGTGTAGTTGATGTTCTGACATTTAAACTAGGTGATTTGAGGTCAATTTTAATTTCACGGACCGATTTACACACGCCGTGATATCCAGACCGGAGACCGAATTTAGGTAGGCATATCACTACGTTGTTATGCGGCGGCTTATAGCAAAAAAAGTGCACGAGAAAGTTTGCTTCATATTGAGATATGTTGTAGATTACCCTTGTGAGTAAAACATATCAAAATTTCATTGAAATTTTATGGCTAATTTAGAAACTAGAGCCATTTAAGTAAACCTTTTTTAACAGTAAAGTCTATGGAGAGCGTCTTGGTGCTGTGCTCCCTTATAGCGCCAGGTGCCCGATCTCCCGCGTGCTCCGATCCAGTGTAGGTGTATTACACAATGCAATAAATAAAAGTCGGGTTTCACCCAAATCTATGCGTTTTGATATCTACTGGGCAGTGTATTTATGGCATAGGCCAACTTTGTCCGGTTTAAAAAACAGGGGGGGGGGGGTGTGTGGTTGCTCTTTTTTAAACAAAAACACGGCGTTATTTCAGTTGATGTGTTATAGGTGGGTTAGGTCGACATAATCAGAGACTGATCGAAATCAAAATCAGTTGGATTTGAGTCAAAAAGTTTGAATTTCGTGAGTGTAGGCCTAACAAATCAAAGCGTGCCGCGTCTAGAGTCAAAAAACGGAAAATAATAGTGATTTTACGGAAGATGCGGCCTCCGTGATCAGATCATATTTCAAAAACGGATTGTTCAATTGTAATTTTATTTGGCTAGTTTGTTCAAAATTTCACGCTGAAAAAGTTGATATCAATTTTGAATGATTTTGAGCAAATTTGTGCTCTATAGCGCCAGGTGCCCGATCTCCCGCGTGCTCCGATCCAGTGTAGGTGTATTACACAATGCAATAAATAAAAGTCGGGTTTCACCCAAATCTATGCGTTTTGATATCTACTGGGCAGTGTATTTATGGCATAGGCCAACTTTGTCCGGTTTAAA
The DNA here is from genome assembly GCA_035610835.1 of Ophiura sarsii. Lineage (NCBI taxonomy): Eukaryota > Metazoa > Echinodermata > Ophiuroidea > Amphilepidida > Ophiuridae > Ophiura > Ophiura sarsii. Next base: position 33,305,879 of record CM069449.1, read on the forward strand.
AAACAGGGGGGGGGGTGTGTGGTTGCTCTTTTTTAAACAAAAACACGGCGTTATTTCAGTTGATGTGTTATAGGTGGGTTAGGTCGACATAATCAGAGACTGATCGAAATCAAAATCAGTTGGATTTGAGTCAAAAAGTTTGAATTTCGTGAGTGTAGGCCTAACAAATCAAAGCGTGCCGCGTCTAGAGTCAAAAAACGGAAAATAATAGTGATTTTACGGAAGATGCGGCCTCCGTGATCAGATCATATTTCAAAAACGGATTGTTCAATTGTAATTTTATTTGGCTAGTTTGTTCAAAATTTCACGCTGAAAAAGTTGATATCAATTTTGAATGATTTTGAGCAAATTTGTGCTCTATAAGGGAGCACATACCTAAATAGGTATCGCGACACGCTATCGTCGCGATCAATCAAAGTTGAGTACGACAATAGTTCCTATTTGGCGGGAAAGAGAGTTATTTTTTGACGGTTTATGATATAATTTTTCACTAATATGTTGTGTTTGAAATGTGTAGTTGATGTTCTGACATTTAAACTAGGTGATTTGAGGTCAATTTTAATTTCACGGACCGATTTACACACGCCGTGATATCCAGACCGGAGACCGAATTTAGGTAGGCATATCACTACGTTGTTATGCGGCGGCTTATAGCAAAAAAAGTGCACGAGAAAGTTTGCTTCATATTGAGATATGTTGTAGATTACCCTTGTGAGTAAAACATATCAAAATTTCATTGAAATTTTATGGCTAATTTAGAAACTAGAGCCATTTAAGTAAACCTTTTTTAACAGTAAAGTCTATGGAGAGCGTCTTGGTGCTGTGCTCCCTTATAGCGCCAGGTGCCCGATCTCCCGCGTGCTCCGATCCAGTGTAGGTGTATTACACAATGCAATAAATAAAAGTCGGGTTTCACCCAAATCTATGCGTTTTGATATCTACTGGGCAGTGTATTTATGGCATAGGCCAACTTTGTCCGGTTTAAAAAACAGGGGGGGGGGTGTGTGGTTGCTCTTTTTTAAACAAAAACACGGCGTTATTTCAGTTGATGTGTTATAGGTGGGTTAGGTCGACATAATCAGAGACTGATCGAAATCAAAATCAGTTGGATTTGAGTCAAAAAGTTTGAATTTCGTGAGTGTAGGCCTAACAAATCAAAGCGTGCCGCGTCTAGAGTCAAAAAACGGAAAATAATAGTGATTTTACGGAAGATGCGGCCTCCGTGATCAGATCATATTTCAAAAACGGATTGTTCAATTGTAATTTTATTTGGCTAGTTTGTTCAAAATTTCACGCTGAAAAAGTTGATATCAATTTTGAATGATTTTGAGCAAATTTGTGCTCTATAGCGCCAGGTGCCCGATCTCCCGCGTGCTCCGATCCAGTGTAGGTGTATTACACAATGCAATAAATAAAAGTCGGGTTTCACCCAAATCTATGCGTTTTGATATCTACTGGGCAGTGTATTTATGGCATAGGCCAACTTTGTCCGGTTTAAAAAACAGGGGGGGGGGGTGTGTGGTTGCTCTTTTTTAAACAAAAACACTGCGTTATTTCAGTTGATGTGTTATAGGTGGGTTAGGTCGACATAATCAGAGACTGATCGAAATCAAAATCAGTTGGATTTGAGTCAAAAAGTTTGAATTTCGTGAGTGTAGGCCTAACAAATCAAAGCGTGCCGCGTCTAGAGTCAAAAAACGGAAAATAATAGTGATTTTACGGAAGATGCGGCCTCCGTGATCAGATCATATTTCAAAAACGGATTGTTCAATTGTAATTTTATTTGGCTAGTTTGTTCAAAATTTCACGCTGAAAAAGTTGATATCAATTTTGAATGATTTTGAGCAAATTTGTGCTCTATAAGGGAGCACATACCTAAATAGGTATCGCGACACGCTATCGTCGCGATCAATCAAAGTTGAGTACGACAATAGTTCCTATTTGGCGGGAAAGAGAGTTATTTTTTGACGGTTTATGATATAATTTTTCACTAATATGTTGTGTTTGAAATGTGTAGTTGATGTTCTGACATTTAAACTAGGTGATTTGAGGTCAATTTTAATTTCACGGACCGATTTACACACGCCGTGATATCCAGACCGGAGACCGAATTTAGGTAGGCATATCACTACGTTGTTATGCGGCGGCTTATAGCAAAAAAAGTGCACGAGAAAGTTTGCTTCATATTGAGATATGTTGTAGATTACCCTTGTGAGTAAAACATATCAAAATTTCATTGAAATTTTATGGCTAATTTAGAAACTAGAGCCATTTAAGTAAACCTTTTTTAACAGTAAAGTCTATGGAGAGCGTCTTGGTGCTGTGCTCCCTTATAGCGCCAGGTGCCCGATCTCCCGCGTGCTCCGATCCAGTGTAGGTGTATTACACAATGCAATAAATAAAAGTCGGGTTTCACCCAAATCTATGCGTTTTGATATCTACTGGGCAGTGTATTTATGGCATAGGCCAACTTTGTCCGGTTTAAAAAACAGGGGGGGGGGTGTGTGGTTGCTCTTTTTTAAACAAAAACACGGCGTTATTTCAGTTGATGTGTTATAGGTGGGTTAGGTCGACATAATCAGAGACTGATCGAAATCAAAATCAGTTGGATTTGAGTCAAAAAGTTTGAATTTCGTGAGTGTAGGCCTAACAAATCAAAGCGTGCCGCGTCTAGAGTCAAAAAACGGAAAATAATAGTGATTTTACGGAAGATGCGGCCTCCGTGATCAGATCATATTTCAAAAACGGATTGTTCAATTGTAATTTTATTTGGCTAGTTTGTTCAAAATTTCACGCTGAAAAAGTTGATATCAATTTTGAATGATTTTGAGCAAATTTGTGCTCTATAAGGGAGCACATACCTAAATAGGTATCGCGACACGCTATCGTCGCGATCAATCAAAGTTGAGTACGACAATAGTTCCTATTTGGCGGGAAAGAGAGTTATTTTTTGACGGTTTATGATATAATTTTTCACTAATATGTTGTGTTTGAAATGTGTAGTTGATGTTCTGACATTTAAACTAGGTGATTTGAGGTCAATTTTAATTTCACGGACCGATTTACACACGCCGTGATATCCAGACCGGAGACCGAATTTAGGTAGGCATATCACTACGTTGTTATGCGGCGGCTTATAGCAAAAAAAGTGCACGAGAAAGTTTGCTTCATATTGAGATATGTTGTAGATTACCCTTGTGAGTAAAACATATCAAAATTTCATTGAAATTTTATGGCTAATTTAGAAACTAGAGCCATTTAAGTAAACCTTTTTTAACAGTAAAGTCTATGGAGAGCGTCTTGGTGCTGTGCTCCCTTATAGCGCCAGGTGCCCGATCTCCCGCGTGCTCCGATCCAGTGTAGGTGTATTACACAATGCAATAAATAAAAGTCGGGTTTCACCCAAATCTATGCGTTTTGATATCTACTGGGCAGTGTATTTATGGCATAGGCCAACTTTGTCCGGTTTAAAAAACAGGGGGGGGGGGGTGTGTGGTTGCTCTTTTTTAAACAAAAACACGGCGTTATTTCAGTTGATGTGTTATAGGTGGGTTAGGTCGACATAATCAGAGACTGATCGAAATCAAAATCAGTTGGATTTGAGTCAAAAAGTTTGAATTTCGTGAGTGTAGGCCTAACAAATCAAAGCGTGCCGCGTCTAGAGTCAAAAAACGGAAAATAATAGTGATTTTACGGAAGATGCGGCCTCCGTGATCAGATCATATTTCAAAAACGGATTGTTCAATTGTAATTTTATTTGGCTAGTTTGTTCAAAATTTCACGCTGAAAAAGTTGATATCAATTTTGAATGATTTTGAGCAAATTTGTGCTCTATAGCGCCAGGTGCCCGATCTCCCGCGTGCTCCGATCCAGTGTAGGTGTATTACACAATGCAATAAATAAAAGTCGGGTTTCACCCAAATCTATGCGTTTTGATATCTACTGGGCAGTGTATTTATGGCATAGGCCAACTTTGTCCGGTTTAAAAAACAGGGGGGGGGGGTGTGTGGTTGCTCTTTTTTAAACAAAAACACTGCGTTATTTCAGTTGATGTGTTATAGGTGGGTTAGGTCGACATAATCAGAGACTGATCGAAATCAAAATCAGTTGGATTTGAGTCAAAAAGTTTGAATTTCGTGAGTGTAGGCCTAACAAATCAAAGCGTGCCGCGTCTAGAGTCAAAAAACGGAAAATAATAGTGATTTTACGGAAGATGCGGCCTCCGTGATCAGATCATATTTCAAAAACGGATTGTTCAATTGTAATTTTATTTGGCTAGTTTGTTCAAAATTTCACGCTGAAAAAGTTGATATCAATTTTGAATGATTTTGAGCAAATTTGTGCTCTATAAGGGAGCACATACCTAAATAGGTATCGCGACACGCTATCGTCGCGATCAATCAAAGTTGAGTACGACAATAGTTCCTATTTGGCGGGAAAGAGAGTTATTTTTTGACGGTTTATGATATAATTTTTCACTAATATGTTGTGTTTGAAATGTGTAGTTGATGTTCTGACATTTAAACTAGGTGATTTGAGGTCAATTTTAATTTCACGGACCGATTTACACACGCCGTGATATCCAGACCGGAGACCGAATTTAGGTAGGCATATCACTACGTTGTTATGCGGCGGCTTATAGCAAAAAAAGTGCACGAGAAAGTTTGCTTCATATTGAGATATGTTGTAGATTACCCTTGTGAGTAAAACATATCAAAATTTCATTGAAATTTTATGGCTAATTTAGAAACTAGAGCCATTTAAGTAAACCTTTTTTAACAGTAAAGTCTATGGAGAGCGTCTTGGTGCTGTGCTCCCTTATAGCGCCAGGTGCCCGATCTCCCGCGTGCTCCGATCCAGTGTAGGTGTATTACACAATGCAATAAATAAAAGTCGGGTTTCACCCAAATCTATGCGTTTTGATATCTACTGGGCAGTGTATTTATGGCATAGGCCAACTTTGTCCGGTTTAAAAAACAGGGGGGGGGGGGTGTGTGGTTGCTCTTTTTTAAACAAAAACACGGCGTTATTTCAGTTGATGTGTTATAGGTGGGTTAGGTCGACATAATCAGAGACTGATCGAAATCAAAATCAGTTGGATTTGAGTCAAAAAGTTTGAATTTCGTGAGTGTAGGCCTAACAAATCAAAGCGTGCCGCGTCTAGAGTCAAAAAACGGAAAATAATAGTGATTTTACGGAAGATGCGGCCTCCGTGATCAGATCATATTTCAAAAACGGATTGTTCAATTGTAATTTTATTTGGCTAGTTTGTTCAAAATTTCACGCTGAAAAAGTTGATATCAATTTTGAATGATTTTGAGCAAATTTGTGCTCTATAAGGGAGCACATACCTAAATAGGTATCGCGACACGCTATCGTCGCGATCAATCAAAGTTGAGTACGACAATAGTTCCTATTTGGCGGGAAAGAGAGTTATTTTTTGACGGTTTATGATATAATTTTTCACTAATATGTTGTGTTTGAAATGTGTAGTTGATGTTCTGACATTTAAACTAGGTGATTTGAGGTCAATTTTAATTTCACGGACCGATTTACACACGCCGTGATATCCAGACCGGAGACCGAATTTAGGTAGGCATATCACTACGTTGTTATGCGGCGGCTTATAGCAAAAAAAGTGCACGAGAAAGTTTGCTTCATATTGAGATATGTTGTAGATTACCCTTGTGAGTAAAACATATCAAAATTTCATTGAAATTTTATGGCTAATTTAGAAACTAGAGCCATTTAAGTAAACCTTTTTTAACAGTAAAGTCTATGGAGAGCGTCTTGGTGCTGTGCTCCCTTATAGCGCCAGGTGCCCGATCTCCCGCGTGCTCCGATCCAGTGTAGGTGTATTACACAATGCAATAAATAAAAGTCGGGTTTCACCCAAATCTATGCGTTTTGATATCTACTGGGCAGTGTATTTATGGCATAGGCCAACTTTGTCCGGTTTAAAAAACAGGGGGGGGTGTGTGGTTGCTCTTTTTTAAACAAAAACACGGCGTTATTTCAGTTGATGTGTTATAGGTGGGTTAGGTCGACATAATCAGAGACTGATCGAAATCAAAATCAGTTGGATTTGAGTCAAAAAGTTTGAATTTCGTGAGTGTAGGCCTAACAAATCAAAGCGTGCCGCGTCTAGAGTCAAAAAACGGAAAATAATAGTGATTTTACGGAAGATGCGGCCTCCGTGATCAGATCATATTTCAAAAACGGATTGTTCAATTGTAATTTTGTTTGGCTAGTTTGTTCAAAATTTCACGCTGAAAAAGTTGATATCAATTTTGAATGATTTTGAGCAAATTTGTGCTCTATAAGGGAGCACATACCTAAATAGGTATCGCGACACGCTATCGTCGCGATCAATCAAAGTTGAGTACGACAATAGTTCCTATTTGGCGGGAAAGAGAGTTATTTTTTGACGGTTTATGATATAATTTTTCACTAATATGTTGTGTTTGAAATGTGTAGTTGATGTTCTGACATTTAAACTAGGTGATTTGAGGTCAATTTTAATTTCACGGACCGATTTACACACGCCGTGATATCCAGACCGGAGACCGAATTTAGGTAGGCATATCACTACGTTGTTATGCGGCGGCTTATAGCAAAAAAAGTGCACGAGAAAGTTTGCTTCATATTGAGATATGTTGTAGATTACCCTTGTGAGTAAAACATATCAAAATTTCATTGAAATTTTATGGCTAATTTAGAAACTAGAGCCATTTAAGTAAACCTTTTTTAACAGTAAAGTCTATGGAGAGCGTCTTGGTGCTGTGCTCCCTTATAGCGCCAGGTGCCCGATCTCCCGCGTGCTCCGATCCAGTGTAGGTGTATTACACAATGCAATAAATAAAAGTCGGGTTTCACCCAAATCTATGCGTTTTGATATCTACTGGGCAGTGTATTTATGGCATAGGCCAACTTTGTCCGGTTTAAAAAACAGGGGGGGGGGGGTGTGTGGTTGCTCTTTTTTAAACAAAAACACGGCGTTATTTCAGTTGATGTGTTATAGGTGGGTTAGGTCGACATAATCAGAGACTGATCGAAATCAAAATCAGTTGGATTTGAGTCAAAAAGTTTGAATTTCGTGAGTGTAGGCCTAACAAATCAAAGCGTGCCGCGTCTAGAGTCAAAAAACGGAAAATAATAGTGATTTTACGGAAGATGCGGCCTCCGTGATCAGATCATATTTCAAAAACGGATTGTTCAATTGTAATTTTATTTGGCTAGTTTGTTCAAAATTTCACGCTGAAAAAGTTGATATCAATTTTGAATGATTTTGAGCAAATTTGTGCTCTTATAGCGCCAGGTGCCCGATCTCCCGCGTGCTCCGATCCAGTGTAGGTGTATTACACAATGCAATAAATAAAAGTCGGGTTTCACCCAAATCTATGCGTTTTGATATCTACTGGGCAGTGTATTTATGGCATAGGCCAACTTTGTCCGGTTTAAAAAACAGGGGGGGGTGTGTGGTTGCTCTTTTTTAAACAAAAACACGGCGTTATTTCAGTTGATGTGTTATAGGTGGGTTAGGTCGACATAATCAGAGACTGATCGAAATCAAAATCAGTTGGATTTGAGTCAAAAAGTTTGAATTTCGTGAGTGTAGGCCTAACAAATCAAAGCGTGCCGCGTCTAGAGTCAAAAAACGGAAAATAATAGTGATTTTACGGAAGATGCGGCCTCCGTGATCAGATCATATTTCAAAAACGGATTGTTCAATTGTAATTTTATTTGGCTAGTTTGTTCAAAATTTCACGCTGAAAAAGTTGATATCAATTTTGAATGATTTTGAGCAAATTTGTGCTCTTATAGCGCCAGGTGCCCGATCTCCCGCGTGCTCCGATCCAGTGTAGGTGTATTACACAATGCAATAAATAAAAGTCGGGTTTCACCCAAATCTATGCGTTTTGATATCTACTGGGCAGTGTATTTATGGCATAGGCCAACTTTGTCCGGTTTAAAAAACAGGGGGGGGGGGGGTGTGTGGTTGCTCTTTTTTAAACAAAAACACGGCGTTATTTCAGTTGATGTGTTATAGGTGGGTTAGGTCGACATAATCAGAGACTGATCGAAATCAAAATCAGTTGGATTTGAGTCAAAAAGTTTGAATTTCGTGAGTGTAGGCCTAACAAATCAAAGCGTGCCGCGTCTACAGTCAAAAAACGGAAAATAATAGTGATTTTACGGAAGATGCGGCCTCCGTGATCAGATCATATTTCAAAAACGGATTGTTCAATTGTAATTTTATTTGGCTAGTTTGTTCAAAATTTCACGCTGAAAAAGTTGATATCAATTTTGAATGATTTTGAGCAAATTTGTGCTCTTATAGCGCCAGGTGCCCGATCTCCCGCGTGCTCCGATCCAGTGTATGTGTATTACACAATGCAATAAATAAAAGTCGGGTTTCACCCAAATCTATGCGTTTTGATATCTACTGGGCAGTGTATTTATGGCATAGGCCAACTTTGTCCGGTTTAAAAAACAGGGGGGGGGGGGTGTGTGGTTGCTCTTTTTTAAACAAAAACACGGCGTTATTTCAGTTGATGTGTTATAGGTGGGTTAGGTCGACATAATCAGAGACTGATCGAAATCAAAATCAGTTGGATTTGAGTCAAAAAGTTTGAATTTCGTGAGTGTAGGCCTAACAAATCAAAGCGTGCCGCGTCTAGAGTCAAAAAACGGAAAATAATAGTGATTTTACGGAAGATGCGGCCTCCGTGATCAGATCATATTTCAAAAACGGATTGTTCAATTGTAATTTTATTTGGCTAGTTTGTTCAAAATTTCACGCTGAAAAAGTTGATATCAATTTTGAATGATTTTGAGCAAATTTGTGCTCTATAAGGGAGCACATACCTAAATAGGTATCGCGACACGCTATCGTCGCGATCAATCAAAGTTGAGTACGACAATAGTTCCTATTTGGCGGGAAAGAGAGTTATTTTTTGACGGTTTATGATATAATTTTTCACTAATATGTTGTGTTTGAAATGTGTAGTTGATGTTCTGACATTTAAACTAGGTGATTTGAGGTCAATTTTAATTTCACGGACCGATTTACACACGCCGTGATATCCAGACCGGAGACCGAATTTAGGTAGGCATATCACTACGTTGTTATGCGGCGGCTTATAGCAAAAAAAGTGCACGAGAAAGTTTGCTTCATATTGAGATATGTTGTAGATTAATTACCCTTGTGAGTAAAACATATCAAAATTTCATTGAAATTTTATGGCTAATTTAGAAACTAGAGCCATTTAAGTAAACCTTTTTTAACAGTAAAGTCTATGGAGAGCGTCTTGGTGCTGTGCTCCCTTATAGCGCCAGGTGCCCGATCTCCCGCGTGCTCCGATCCAGTGTAGGTGTATTACACAATGCAATAAATAAAAGTCGGGTTTCACCCAAATCTATGCGTTTTGATATCTACTGGGCAGTGTATTTATGGCATAGGCCAACTTTGTCCGGTTTAAAAAACAGGGGGGGGTGTGTGGTTGCTCTTTTTTAAACAAAAACACGGCGTTATTTCAGTTGATGTGTTATAGGTGGGTTAGGTCGACATAATCAGAGACTGATCGAAATCAAAATCAGTTGGATTTGAGTCAAAAAGTTTGAATTTCGTGAGTGTAGGCCTAACAAATCAAAGCGTGCCGCGTCTAGAGTCAAAAAACCGAAAATAATAGTGATTTTACGGAAGATGCGGCCTCCGTGATCAGATCATATTTCAAAAACGGATTGTTCAATTGTAATTTTATTTGGCTAGTTTGTTCAAAATTTCACGCTGAAAAAGTTGATATCAATTTTGAATGATTTTGAGCAAATTTGTGCTCTATAGCGCCAGGTGCCCGATCTCCCGCGTGCTCCGATCCAGTGTAGGTGTATTACACAATGCAATAAATAAAAGTCGGGTTTCACCCAAATCTATGCGTTTTGATATCTACTGGGCAGTGTATTTATGGCATAGGCCAACTTTGTCCGGTTTAAAAAACAGGGGGGGGGGTGTGTGGTTGCTCTTTTTTAAACAAAAACACGGCGTTATTTCAGTTGATGTGTTATAGGTGGGTTAGGTCGACATAATCAGAGACTGATCGAAATCAAAATCAGTTGGATTTGAGTCAAAAAGTTTGAATTTCGTGAGTGTAGGCCTAACAAATCAAAGCGTGCCGCGTCTAGAGTCAAAAAACGGAAAATAATAGTGATTTTACGGAAGATGCGGCCTCCGTGATCAGATCATATTTCAAAAACGGATTGTTCAATTGTAATTTTATTTGGCTAGTTTGTTCAAAATTTCACGCTGAAAAAGTTGATATCAATTTTGAATGATTTTGAGCAAATTTGTGCTCTATAAGGGAGCACATACCTAAATAGGTATCGCGACACGCTATCGTCGCGATCAATCAAAGTTGAGTACGACAATAGTTCCTATTTGGCGGGAAAGAGAGTTATTTTTTGACGGTTTATGATATAATTTTTCACTAATATGTTGTGTTTGAAATGTGTAGTTGATGTTCTGACATTTAAACTAGGTGATTTGAGGTCAATTTTAATTTCACGGACCGATTTACACACGCCGTGATATCCAGACCGGAGACCGAATTTAGGTAGGCATATCACTACGTTGTTATGCGGCGGCTTATAGCAAAAAAAGTGCACGAGAAAGTTTGCTTCATATTGAGATATGTTGTAGATTACCCTTGTGAGTAAAACATATCAAAATTTCATTGAAATTTTATGGCTAATTTAGAAACTAGAGCCATTTAAGTAAACCTTTTTTAACAGTAAAGTCTATGGAGAGCGTCTTGGTGCTGTGCTCCCTTATAGCGCCAGGTGCCCGATCTCCCGCGTGCTCCGATCCAGTGTAGGTGTATTACACAATGCAATAAATAAAAGTCGGGTTTCACCCAAATCTATGCGTTTTGATATCTACTGGGCAGTGTATTTATGGCATAGGCCAACTTTGTCCGGTTTAAAAAACAGGGGGGGGGGGTGTGTGGTTGCTCTTTTTTAAACAAAAACACGGCGTTATTTCAGTTGATGTGTTATAGGTGGGTTAGGTCGACATAATCAGAGACTGATCGAAATCAAAATCAGTTGGATTTGAGTCAAAAAGTTTGAATTTCGTGAGTGTAGGCCTAACAAATCAAAGCGTGCCGCGTCTAGAGTCAAAAAACGGAAAATAATAGTGATTTTACGGAAGATGCGGCCTCCGTGATCAGATCATATTTCAAAAACGGATTGTTCAATTGTAATTTTATTTGGCTAGTTTGTTCAAAATTTCACGCTGAAAAAGTTGATATCAATTTTGAATGATTTTGAGCAAATTTGTGCTCTATAAGGGAGCACATACCTAAATAGGTATCGCGACACGCTATCGTCGCGATCAATCAAAGTTGAGTACGACAATAGTTCCTATTTGGCGGGAAAGAGAGTTATTTTTTGACGGTTTATGATATAATTTTTCACTAATATGTTGTGTTTGAAATGTGTAGTTGATGTTCTGACATTTAAACTAGGTGATTTGAGGTCAATTTTAATTTCACGGACCGATTTACACACGCCGTGATATCCAGACCGGAGACCGAATTTAGGTAGGCATATCACTACGTTGTTATGCGGCGGCTTATAGCAAAAAAAGTGCACGAGAAAGTTTGCTTCATATTGAGATATGTTGTAGATTACCCTTGTGAGTAAAACATATCAAAATTTCATTGAAATTTTATGGCTAATTTAGAAACTAGAGCCATTTAAGTAAACCTTTTTTAACAGTAAAGTCTATGGAGAGCGTCTTGGTGCTGTGCTCCCTTATAGCGCCAGGTGCCCGATCTCCCGCGTGCTCCGATCCAGTGTAGGTGTATTACACAATGCAATAAATAAAAGTCGGGTTTCACCCAAATCTATGCGTTTTGATATCTACTGGGCAGTGTATTTATGGCATAGGCCAACTTTGTCCGGTTTAAAAAACAGGGGGGGGTGTGTGGTTGCTCTTTTTTAAACAAAAACACGGCGTTATTTCAGTTGATGTGTTATAGGTGGGTTAGGTCGACATAATCAGAGACTGATCGAAATCAAAATCAGTTGGATTTGAGTCAAAAAGTTTGAATTTCGTGAGTGTAGGCCTAACAAATCAAAGCGTGCCGCGTCTAGAGTCAAAAAACGGAAAATAATAGTGATTTTACCGAAGATGCGGCCTCTGTGATCAGATCATATTTCAAAAACGGATTGTTCAATTGTAATTTTATTTGGCTAGTTTGTTCAAAATTTCACGCTGAAAAAGTTGATATCAATTTTGAATGATTTTGAGCAAATTTGTGCTCTATAGCGCCAGGTGCCCGATCTCCCGCGTGCTCCGATCCAGTGTAGGTGTATTACACAATGCAATAAATAAAAGTCGGGTTTCACCCAAATCTATGCGTTTTGATATCTACTGGGCAGTGTATTTATGGCATAGGCCAACTTTGTCCGGTTTAAAAAACAGGGGGGGGGGGGTGTGTGGTTGCTCTTTTTTAAACAAAAACACGGCGTTATTTCAGTTGATGTGTTATAGGTGGGTTAGGTCGACATAATCAGAGACTGATCGAAATCAAAATCAGTTGGATTTGAGTCAAAAAGTTTGAATTTCGTGAGTGTAGGCCTAACAAATCAAAGCGTGCCGCGTCTAGAGTCAAAAAACGGAAAATAATAGTGATTTTACGGAAGATGCGGCCTCCGTGATCAGATCATATTTCAAAAACGGATTGTTCAATTGTAATTTTATTTGGCTAGTTTGTTCAAAATTTCACGCTGAAAAAGTTGATATCAATTTTGAATGATTTTGAGCAAATTTGTGCTCTATAAGGGAGCACATACCTAAATAGGTATCGCGACACGCTATCGTCGCGATCAATCAAAGTTGAGTACGACAATAGTTCCTATTTGGCGGGAAAGAGAGTTATTTTTTGACGGTTTATGATATAATTTTTCACTAATATGTTGTGTTTGAAATGTGTAGTTGATGTTCTGACATTTAAACTAGGTGATTTGAGGTCAATTTTAATTTCACGGACCGATTTACACACGCCGTGATATCCAGACCGGAGACCGAATTTAGGTAGGCATATCACTACGTTGTTATGCGGCGGCTTATAGCAAAAAAAGTGCACGAGAAAGTTTGCTTCATATTGAGATATGTTGTAGATTACCCTTGTGAGTAAAACATATCAAAATTTCATTGAAATTTTATGGCTAATTTAGAAACTAGAGCCATTTAAGTAAACCTTTTTTAACAGTAAAGTCTATGGAGAGCGTCTTGGTGCTGTGCTCCCTTATAGCGCCAGGTGCCCGATCTCCCGCGTGCTCCGATCCAGTGTAGGTGTATTACACAATGCAATAAATAAAAGTCGGGTTTCACCCAAATCTATGCGTTTTGATATCTACTGGGCAGTGTATTTATGGCATAGGCCAACTTTGTCCGGTTTAAAAAACAGGGGGGGGGGGTGTGTGGTTGCTCTTTTTTAAACAAAAACACGGCGTTATTTCAGTTGATGTGTTATAGGTGGGTTAGGTCGACATAATCAGAGACTGATCGAAATCAAAATCAGTTGGATTTGAGTCAAAAAGTTTGAATTTCGTGAGTGTAGGCCTAACAAATCAAAGCGTGCCGCGTCTAGAGTCAAAAAACGGAAAATAATAGTGATTTTACGGAAGATGCGGCCTCCGTGATCAGATCATATTTCAAAAACGGATTGTTCAATTGTAATTTTATTTGGCTAGTTTGTTCAAAATTTCACGCTGAAAAAGTTGATATCAATTTTGAATGATTTTGAGCAAATTTGTGCTCTATAAGGGAGCACATACCTAAATAGGTATCGCGACACGCTATCGTCGCGATCAATCAAAGTTGAGTACGACAATAGTTCCTATTTGGCGGGAAAGAGAGTTATTTTTTGACGGTTTATGATATAATTTTTCACTAATATGTTGTGTTTGAAATGTGTAGTTGATGTTCTGACATTTAAACTAGGTGATTTGAGGTCAATTTTAATTTCACGGACCGATTTACACACGCCGTGATATCCAGACCGGAGACCGAATTTAGGTAGGCATATCACTACGTTGTTATGCGGCGGCTTATAGCAAAAAAAGTGCACGAGAAAGTTTGCTTCATATTGAGATATGTTGTAGATTACCCTTGTGAGTAAAACATATCAAAATTTCATTGAAATTTTATGGCTAATTTAGAAACTAGAGCCATTTAAGTAAACCTTTTTTAACAGTAAAGTCTATGGAGAGCGTCTTGGTGCTGTGCTCCCTTATAGCGCCAGGTGCCCGATCTCCCGCGTGCTCCGATCCAGTGTAGGTGTATTACACAATGCAATAAATAAAAGTCGGGTTTCACCCAAATCTATGCGTTTTGATATCTACTGGGCAGTGTATTTATGGCATAGGCCAACTTTGTCCGGTTTAAAAAACAGGGGGGGGGGGGGTGTGGTTGCTCTTTTTTAAACAAAAACACGGCGTTATTTCAGTTGATGTGTTATAGGTGGGTTAGGTCGACATAATCAGAGACTGATCGAAATCAAAATCAGTTGGATTTGAGTCAAAAAGTTTGAATTTCGTGAGTGTAGGCCTAACAAATCAAAGCGTGCCGCGTCTAGAGTCAAAAAACGGAAAATAATAGTGATTTTACGGAAGATGCGGCCTCCGTGATCAGATCATATTTCAAAAACGGATTGTTCAATTGTAATTTTATTTGGCTAGTTTGTTCAAAATTTCACGCTGAAAAAGTTGATATCAATTTTGAATGATTTTGAGCAAATTTGTGCTCTATAGCGCCAGGTGCCCGATCTCCCGCGTGCTCCGATCCAGTGTAGGTGTATTACACAATGCAATAAATAAAAGTCGGGTTTCACCCAAATCTATGCGTTTTGATATCTACTGGGCAGTGTATTTATGGCATAGGCCAACTTTGTCCGGTTTAAAAAACAGGGGGGGGGGGTGTGTGGTTGCTCTTTTTTAAACAAAAACACGGCGTTATTTCAGTTGATGTGTTATAGGTGGGTTAGGTCGACATAATCAGAGACTGATCGAAATCAAAATCAGTTGGATTTGAGTCAAAAAGTTTGAATTTCGTGAGTGTAGGCCTAACAAATCAAAGCGTGCCGCGTCTAGAGTCAAAAAACGGAAAATAATAGTGATTTTACGGAAGATGCGGCCTCCGTGATCAGATCATATTTCAAAAACGGATTGTTCAATTGTAATTTTATTTGGCTAGTTTGTTCAAAATTTCACGCTGAAAAAGTTGATATCAATTTTGAATGATTTTGAGCAAATTTGTGCTCTATAAGGGAGCACATACCTAAATAGGTATCGCGACACGCTATCGTCGCGATCAATCAAAGTTGAGTACGACAATAGTTCCTATTTGGCGGGAAAGAGAGTTATTTTTTGACGGTTTATGATATAATTTTTCACTAATATGTTGTGTTTGAAATGTGTAGTTGATGTTCTGACATTTAAACTAGGTGATTTGAGGTCAATTTTAATTTCACGGACCGATTTACACACGCCGTGATATCCAGACCGGAGACCGAATTTAGGTAGGCATATCACTACGTTGTTATGCGGCGGCTTATAGCAAAAAAAGTGCACGAGAAAGTTTGCTTCATATTGAGATATGTTGTAGATTACCCTTGTGAGTAAAACATATCAAAATTTCATTGAAATTTTATGGCTAATTTAGAAACTAGAGCCATTTAAGTAAACCTTTTTTAACAGTAAAGTCTATGGAGAGCGTCTTGGTGCTGTGCTCCCTTATAGCGCCAGGTGCCCGATCTCCCGCGTGCTCCGATCCAGTGTAGGTGTATTACACAATGCAATAAATAAAAGTCGGGTTTCACCCAAATCTATGCGTTTTGATATCTACTGGGCAGTGTATTTATGGCATAGGCCAACTTTGTCCGGTTTAAAAAACAGGGGGGGGGGTGTGTGGTTGCTCTTTTTTAAACAAAAACACGGCGTTATTTCAGTTGATGTGTTATAGGTGGGTTAGGTCGACATAATCAGAGACTGATCGAAATCAAAATCAGTTGGATTTGAGTCAAAAAGTTTGAATTTCGTGAGTGTAGGCCTAACAAATCAAAGCGTGCCGCGTCTAGAGTCAAAAAACGGAAAATAATAGTGATTTTACGGAAGATGCGGCCTCCGTGATCAGATCATATTTCAAAAACGGATTGTTCAATTGTAATTTTATTTGGCTAGTTTGTTCAAAATTTCACGCTGAAAAAGTTGATATCAATTTTGAATGATTTTGAGCAAATTTGTGCTCTATAGCGCCAGGTGCCCGATCTCCCGCGTGCTCCGATCCAGTGTAGGTGTATTACACAATGCAATAAATAAAAGTCGGGTTTCACCCAAATCTATGCGTTTTGATATCTACTGGGCAGTGTATTTATGGCATAGGCCAACTTTGTCCGGTTTAAAAAACAGGGGGGGGGGTGTGTGGTTGCTCTTTTTTAAACAAAAACACGGCGTTATTTCAGTTGATGTGTTATAGGTGGGTTAGGTCGACATAATCAGAGACTGATCGAAATCAAAATCAGTTGGATTTGAGTCAAAAAGTTTGAATTTCGTGAGTGTAGGCCTAACAAATCAAAGCGTGCCGCGTCTAGAGTCAAAAAACGGAAAATAATAGTGATTTTACGGAAGATGCGGCCTCCGTGATCAGATCATATTTCAAAAACGGATTGTTCAATTGTAATTTTATTTGGCTAGTTTGTTCAAAATTTCACGCTGAAAAAGTTGATATCAATTTTGAATGATTTTGAGCAAATTTGTGCTCTATAAGGGAGCACATACCTAAATAGGTATCGCGACACGCTATCGTCGCGATCAATCAAAGTTGAGTACGACAATAGTTCCTATTTGGCGGGAAAGAGAGTTATTTTTTGACGGTTTATGATATAATTTTTCACTAATATGTTGTGTTTGAAATGTGTAGTTGATGTTCTGACATTTAAACTAGGTGATTTGAGGTCAATTTTAATTTCACGGACCGATTTACACACGCCGTGATATCCAGACCGGAGACCGAATTTAGGTAGGCATATCACTACGTTGTTATGCGGCGGCTTATAGCAAAAAAAGTGCACGAGAAAGTTTGCTTCATATTGAGATATGTTGTAGATTACCCTTGTGAGTAAAACATATCAAAATTTCATTGAAATTTTATGGCTAATTTAGAAACTAGAGCCATTTAAGTAAACCTTTTTTAACAGTAAAGTCTATGGAGAGCGTCTTGGTGCTGTGCTCCCTTATAGCGCCAGGTGCCCGATCTCCCGCGTGCTCCGATCCAGTGTAGGTGTATTACACAATGCAATAAATAAAAGTCGGGTTTCACCCAAATCTATGCGTTTTGATATCTACTGGGCAGTGTATTTATGGCATAGGCCAACTTTGTCCGGTTTAAAAAACAGGGGGGGGGTGTGTGGTTGCTCTTTTTTAAACAAAAACACGGCGTTATTTCAGTTGATGTGTTATAGGTGGGTTAGGTCGACATAATCAGAGACTGATCGAAATCAAAATCAGTTGGATTTGAGTCAAAAAGTTTGAATTTCGTGAGTGTAGGCCTAACAAATCAAAGCGTGCCGCGTCTAGAGTCAAAAAACGGAAAATAATAGTGATTTTACGGAAGATGCGGCCTCCGTGATCAGATCATATTTCAAAAACGGATTGTTCAATTGTAATTTTATTTGGCTAGTTTGTTCAAAATTTCACGCTGAAAAAGTTGATATCAATTTTGAATGATTTTGAGCAAATTTGTGCTCTATAGCGCCAGGTGCCCGATCTCCCGCGTGCTCCGATCCAGTGTAGGTGTATTACACAATGCAATAAATAAAAGTCGGGTTTCACCCAAATCTATGCGTTTTGATATCTACTGGGCAGTGTATTTATGGCATAGGCCAACTTTGTCCGGTTTAAAAAACAGGGGGGGGGGGGGGGTGTGTGGTTGCTCTTTTTTAAACAAAAACACGGCGTTATTTCAGTTGATGTGTTATAGGTGGGTTAGGTCGACATAATCAGAGACTGATCGAAATCAAAATCAGTTGGATTTGAGTCAAAAAGTTTGAATTTCGTGAGTGTAGGCCTAACAAATCAAAGCGTGCCGCGTCTAGAGTCAAAAAACGGAAAATAATAGTGATTTTACGGAAGATGCGGCCTCCGTGATCAGATCATATTTCAAAAACGAATTGTTCAATTGTAATTTTATTTGGCTAGTTTGTTCAAAATTTCACGCTGAAAAAGTTGATATCAATTTTGAATGATTTTGAGCAAATTTGTGCTCTATAAGGGAGCACATACCTAAATAGGTATCGCGACACGCTATCGTCGCGATCAATCAAAGTTGAGTACGACAATAGTTCCTATTTGGCGGGAAAGAGAGTTATTTTTTGACGGTTTATGATATAATTTTTCACTAATATGTTGTGTTTGAAATGTGTAGTTGATGTTCTGACATTTAAACTAGGTGATTTGAGGTCAATTTTAATTTCACGGACCGATTTACACACGCCGTGATATCCAGACCGGAGACCGAATTTAGGTAGGCATATCACTACGTTGTTATGCGGCGGCTTATAGCAAAAAAAGTGCACGAGAAAGTTTGCTTCATATTGAGATATGTTGTAGATTACCCTTGTGAGTAAAACATATCAAAATTTCATTGAAATTTTATGGCTAATTTAGAAACTAGAGCCATTTAAGTAAACCTTTTTTAACAGTAAAGTCTATGGAGAGCGTCTTGGTGCTGTGCTCCCTTATAGCGCCAGGTGCCCGATCTCCCGCGTGCTCCGATCCAGTGTAGGTGTATTACACAATGCAATAAATAAAAGTCGGGTTTCACCCAAATCTATGCGTTTTGATATCTACTGGGCAGTGTATTTATGGCATAGGCCAACTTTGTCCGGTTTAAAAAACAGGGGGGGGGGTGTGTGGTTGCTCTTTTTTAAACAAAAACACGGCGTTATTTCAGTTGATGTGTTATAGGTGGGTTAGGTCGACATAATCAGAGACTGATCGAAATCAAAATCAGTTGGATTTGAGTCAAAAAGTTTGAATTTCGTGAGTGTAGGCCTAACAAATCAAAGCGTGCCGCGTCTAGAGTCAAAAAACGGAAAATAATAGTGATTTTACGGAAGATGCGGCCTCCGTGATCAGATCATATTTCAAAAACGGATTGTTCAATTGTAATTTTATTTGGCTAGTTTGTTCAAAATTTCACGCTGAAAAAGTTGATATCAATTTTGAATGATTTTGAGCAAATTTGTGCTCTATAAGGGAGCACATACCTAAATAGGTATCGCGACACGCTATCGTCGCGATCAATCAAAGTTGAGTACGACAATAGTTCCTATTTGGCGGGAAAGAGAGTTATTTTTTGACGGTTTATGATATAATTTTTCACTAATATGTTGTGTTTGAAATGTGTAGTTGATGTTCTGACATTTAAACTAGGTGATTTGAGGTCAATTTTAATTTCACGGACCGATTTACACACGCCGTGATATCCAGACCGGAGACCGAATTTAGGTAGGCATATCACTACGTTGTTATGCGGCGGCTTATAGCAAAAAAAGTGCACGAGAAAGTTTGCTTCATATTGAGATATGTTGTAGATTACCCTTGTGAGTAAAACATATCAAAATTTCATTGAAATTTTATGGCTAATTTAGAAACTAGAGCCATTTAAGTAAACCTTTTTTAACAGTAAAGTCTATGGAGAGCGTCTTGGTGCTGTGCTCCCTTATAGCGCCAGGTGCCCGATCTCCCGCGTGCTCCGATCCAGTGTAGGTGTATTACACAATGCAATAAATAAAAGTCGGGTTTCACCCAAATCTATGCGTTTTGATATCTACTGGGCAGTGTATTTATGGCATAGGCCAACTTTGTCCGGTTTAAAAAACAGGGGGGGGGGGGGTGTGTGGTTGCTCTTTTTTAAACAAAAACACGGCGTTATTTCAGTTGATGTGTTATAGGTGGGTTAGGTCGACATAATCAGAGACTGATCGAAATCAAAATCAGTTGGATTTGAGTCAAAAAGTTTGAATTTCGTGAGTGTAGGCCTAACAAATCAAAGCGAGCCGCGTCTAGAGTCAAAAAACGGAAAATAATAGTGATTTTACGGAAGATGCGGCCTCCGTGATCAGATCATATTTCAAAAACGGATTGTTCAATTGTAATTTTATTTGGCTAGTTTGTTCAAAATTTCACGCTGAAAAAGTTGATATCAATTTTGAATGATTTTGAGCAAATTTGTGCTCTATAGCGCCAGGTGCCCGATCTCCCGCGTGCTCCGATCCAGTGTAGGTGTATTACACAATGCAATAAATAAAAGTCGGGTTTCACCCAAATCTATGCGTTTTGATATCTACTGGGCAGTGTATTTATGGCATAGGCCAACTTTGTCCGGTTTAAAAAACAGGGGGGGGGGTGTGTGGTTGCTCTTTTTTAAACAAAAACACGGCGTTATTTCAGTTGATGTGTTATAGGTGGGTTAGGTCGACATAATCAGAGACTGATCGAAATCAAAATCAGTTGGATTTGAGTCAAAAAGTTTGAATTTCGTGAGTGTAGGCCTAACAAATCAAAGCGTGCCGCGTCTAGAGTCAAAAAACGGAAAATAATAGTGATTTTACGGAAGATGCGGCCTCCGTGATCAGATCATATTTCAAAAACGGATTGTTCAATTGTAATTTTATTTGGCTAGTTTGTTCAAAATTTCACGCTGAAAAAGTTGATATCAATTTTGAATGATTTTGAGCAAATTTGTGCTCTATAAGGGAGCACATACCTAAATAGGTATCGCGACACGCTATCGTCGCGATCAATCAAAGTTGAGTACGACAATAGTTCCTATTTGGCGGGAAAGAGAGTTATTTTTTGACGGTTTATGATATAATTTTTCACTAATATGTTGTGTTTGAAATGTGTAGTTGATGTTCTGACATTTAAACTAGGTGATTTGAGGTCAATTTTAATTTCACGGACCGATTTACACACGCCGTGATATCCAGACCGGAGACCGAATTTAGGTAGGCATATCACTACGTTGTTATGCGGCGGCTTATAGCAAAAAAAGTGCACGAGAAAGTTTGCTTCATATTGAGATATGTTGTAGATTACCCTTGTGAGTAAAACATATCAAAATTTCATTGAAATTTTATGGCTAATTTAGAAACTAGAGCCATTTAAGTAAACCTTTTTTAACAGTAAAGTCTATGGAGAGCGTCTTGGTGCTGTGCTCCCTTATAGCGCCAGGTGCCCGATCTCCCGCGTGCTCCGATCCAGTGTAGGTGTATTACACAATGCAATAAATAAAAGTCGGGTTTCACCCAAATCTATGCGTTTTGATATCTACTGGGCAGTGTATTTATGGCATAGGCCAACTTTGTCCGGTTTAAAAAACAGGGGGGGGGGTGTGTGGTTGCTCTTTTTTAAACAAAAACACGGCGTTATTTCAGTTGATGTGTTATAGGTGGGTTAGGTCGACATAATCAGAGACTGATCGAAATCAAAATCAGTTGGATTTGAGTCAAAAAGTTTGAATTTCGTGAGTGTAGGCCTAACAAATCAAAGCGTGCCGCGTCTAGAGTCAAAAAACGGAAAATAATAGTGATTTTACGGAAGATGCGGCCTCCGTGATCAGATCATATTTCAAAAACGGATTGTTCAATTGTAATTTTATTTGGCTAGTTTGTTCAAAATTTCACGCTGAAAAAGTTGATATCAATTTTGAATGATTTTGAGCAAATTTGTGCTCTATAGCGCCAGGTGCCCGATCTCCCGCGTGCTCCGATCCAGTGTAGATGTATTACACAATGCAATAAATAAAAGTCGGGTTTCACCCAAATCTATGCGTTTTGATATCTACTGGGCAGTGTATTTATGGCATAGGCCAACTTTGTCCGGTTTAAAAAACAGGGGGGGGGGGTGTGTGGTTGCTCTTTTTTAAACAAAAACACGGCGTTATTTCAGTTGATGTGTTATAGGTGGGTTAGGTCGACATAATCAGAGACTGATCGAAATCAAAATCAGTTGGATTTGAGTCAAAAAGTTTGAATTTCGTGAGTGTAGGCCTAACAAATCAAAGCGTGCCGCGTCTAGAGTCAAAAAACGGAAAATAATAGTGATTTTACGGAAGATGCGGCCTCCGTGATCAGATCATATTTCAAAAACGGATTGTTCAATTGTAATTTTATTTGGCTAGTTTGTTCAAAATTTCACGCTGAAAAAGTTGATATCAATTTTGAATGATTTTGAGCAAATTTGTGCTCTATAAGGGAGCACATACCTAAATAGGTATCGCGACACGCTATCGTCGCGATCAATCAAAGTTGAGTACGACAATAGTTCCTATTTGGCGGGAAAGAGAGTTATTTTTTGACGGTTTATGATATAATTTTTCACTAATATGTTGTGTTTGAAATGTGTAGTTGATGTTCTGACATTTAAACTAGGTGATTTGAGGTCAATTTTAATTTCACGGACCGATTTACACACGCCGTGATATCCAGACCGGAGACCGAATTTAGGTAGGCATATCACTACGTTGTTATGCGGCGGCTTATAGCAAAAAAAGTGCACGAGAAAGTTTGCTTCATATTGAGATATGTTGTAGATTACCCTTGTGAGTAAAACATATCAAAATTTCATTGAAATTTTATGGCTAATTTAGAAACTAGAGCCATTTAAGTAAACCTTTTTTAACAGTAAAGTCTATGGAGAGCGTCTTGGTGCTGTGCTCCCTTATAGCGCCAGGTGCCCGATCTCCCGCGTGCTCCGATCCAGTGTAGGTGTATTACACAATGCAATAAATAAAAGTCGGGTTTCACCCAAATCTATGCGTTTTGATATCTACTGGGCAGTGTATTTATGGCATAGGCCAACTTTGTCCGGTTTAAAAAACAGGGGGGGGGGGGTGTGTGGTTGCTCTTTTTTAAACAAAAACACGGCGTTATTTCAGTTGATGTGTTATAGGTGGGTTAGGTCGACATAATCAGAGACTGATCGAAATCAAAATCAGTTGGATTTGAGTCAAAAAGTTTGAATTTCGTGAGTGTAGGCCTAACAAATCAAAGCGTGCCGCGTCTAGAGTCAAAAAACGGAAAATAATAGTGATTTTACGGAAGATGCGGCCTCCGTGATCAGATCATATTTCAAAAACGGATTGTTCAATTGTAATTTTATTTGGCTAGTTTGTTCAAAATTTCACGCTGAAAAAGTTGATATCAATTTTGAATGATTTTGAGCAAATTTGTGCTCTATAAGGGAGCACATACCTAAATAGGTATCGCGACACGCTATCGTCGCGATCAATCAAAGTTGAGTACGACAATAGTTCCTATTTGGCGGGAAAGAGAGTTATTTTTTGACGGTTTATGATATAATTTTTCACTAATATGTTGTGTTTGAAATGTGTAGTTGATGTTCTGACATTTAAACTAGGTGATTTGAGGTCAATTTTAATTTCACGGACCGATTTACACACGCCGTGATATCCAGACCGGAGACCGAATTTAGGTAGGCATATCACTACGTTGTTATGCGGCGGCTTATAGCAAAAAAAGTGCACGAGAAAGTTTGCTTCATATTGAGATATGTTGTAGATTACCCTTGTGAGTAAAACATATCAAAATTTCATTGAAATTTTATGGCTAATTTAGAAACTAGAGCCATTTAAGTAAACCTTTTTTAACAGTAAAGTCTATGGAGAGCGTCTTGGTGCTGTGCTCCCTTATAGCGCCAGGTGCCCGATCTCCCGCGTGCTCCGATCCAGTGTAGGTGTATTACACAATGCAATAAATAAAAGTCGGGTTTCACCCAAATCTATGCGTTTTGATATCTACTGGGCAGTGTATTTATGGCATAGGCCAACTTTGTCCGGTTTAAAAAACAGGGGGGGTGTGTGGTTGCTCTTTTTTAAACAAAAACACGGCGTTATTTCAGTTGATGTGTTATAGGTGGGTTAGGTCGACATAATCAGAGACTGATCGAAATCAAAATCAGTTGGATTTGAGTCAAAAAGTTTGAATTTCGTGAGTGTAGGCCTAACAAATCAAAGCGTGCCGCGTCTAGAGTCAAAAAACGGAAAATAATAGTGATTTTACGGAAGATGCGGCCTCCGTGATCAGATCATATTTCAAAAACGGATTGTTCAATTGTAATTTTATTTGGCTAGTTTGTTCAAAATTTCACGCTGAAAAAGTTGATATCAATTTTGAATGATTTTGAGCAAATTTGTGCTCTATAGCGCCAGGTGCCCGATCTCCCGCGTGCTCCGATCCAGTGTAGGTGTATTACACAATGCAATAAATAAAAGTCGGGTTTCACCCAAATCTATGCGTTTTGATATCTACTGGGCAGTGTATTTATGGCATAGGCCAACTTTGTCCGGTTTAAAAAACAGGGGGGGGGGTGTGTGGTTGCTCTTTTTTAAACAAAAACACGGCGTTATTTCAGTTGATGTGTTATAGGTGGGTTAGGTCGACATAATCAGAGACTGATCGAAATCAAAATCAGTTGGATTTGAGTCAAAAAGTTTGAATTTCGTGAGTGTAGGCCTAACAAATCAAAGCGTGCCGCGTCTAGAGTCAAAAAACGGAAAATAATAGTGATTTTACGGAAGATGCGGCCTCCGTGATCAGATCATATTTCAAAAACGGATTGTTCAATTGTAATTTTATTTGGCTAGTTTGTTCAAAATTTCACGCTAAAAAAGTTGATATCAATTTTGAATGATTTTGAGCAAATTTGTGCTCTATAGCGCCAGGTGCCCGATCTCCCGCGTGCTCCGATCCAGTGTAGGTGTATTACACAATGCAATAAATAAAAGTCGGGTTTCACCCAAATCTATGCGTTTTGATATCTACTGGGCAGTGTATTTATGGCATAGGCCAACTTTGTCCGGTTTAAAAAACAGGGGGGGGTGTGTGGTTGCTCTTTTTTAAACAAAAACACGGCGTTATTTCAGTTGATGTGTTATAGGTGGGTTAGGTCGACATAATCAGAGACTGATCGAAATCAAAATCAGTTGGATTTGAGTCAAAAAGTTTGAATTTCGTGAGTGTAGGCCTAACAAATCAAAGCGTGCCGCGTCTAGAGTCAAAAAACGGAAAATAATAGTGATTTTACGGAAGATGCGGCCTCCGTGATCAGATCATATTTCAAAAACGGATTGTTCAATTGTAATTTTATTTGGCTAGTTTGTTCAAAATTTCACGCTGAAAAAGTTGATATCAATTTTGAATGATTTTGAGCAAATTTGTGCTCTATAAGGGAGCACATACCTAAATAGGTATCGCGACACGCTATCGTCGCGATCAATCAAAGTTGAGTACGACAATAGTTCCTATTTGGCGGGAAAGAGAGTTATTTTTTGACGGTTTATGATATAATTTTTCACTAATATGTTGTGTTTGAAATGTGTAGTTGATGTTCTGACATTTAAACTAGGTGATTTGAGGTCAATTTTAATTTCACGGACCGATTTACACACGCCGTGATATCCAGACCGGAGACCGAATTTAGGTAGGCATATCACTACGTTGTTATGCGGCGGCTTATAGCAAAAAAAGTGCACGAGAAAGTTTGCTTCATATTGAGATATGTTGTAGATTACCCTTGTGAGTAAAACATATCAAAATTTCATTGAAATTTTATGGCTAATTTAGAAACTAGAGCCATTTAAGTAAACCTTTTTTAACAGTAAAGTCTATGGAGAGCGTCTTGGTGCTGTGCTCCCTTATAGCGCCAGGTGCCCGATCTCCCGCGTGCTCCGATCCAGTGTAGGTGTATTACACAATGCAATAAATAAAAGTCGGGTTTCACCCAAATCTATGCGTTTTGATATCTACTGGGCAGTGTATTTATGGCATAGGCCAACTTTGTCCGGTTTAAAAAACAGGGGGGGGGGGTGTGTGGTTGCTCTTTTTTAAACAAAAACACGGCGTTATTTCAGTTGATGTGTTATAGGTGGGTTAGGTCGACATAATCAGAGACTGATCGAAATCAAAATCAGTTGGATTTGAGTCAAAAAGTTTGAATTTCGTGAGTGTAGGCCTAACAAATCAAAGCGTGCCGCGTCTAGAGTCAAAAAACGGAAAATAATAGTGATTTTACGGAAGATGCGGCCTCCGTGATCAGATCATATTTCAAAAACGGATTGTTCAATTGTAATTTTATTTGGCTAGTTTGTTCAAAATTTCACGCTGAAAAAGTTGATATCAATTTTGAATGATTTTGAGCAAATTTGTGCTCTATAGCGCCAGGTGCCCGATCTCCCGCGTGCTCCGATCCAGTGTAGGTGTATTACACAATGCAATAAATAAAAGTCGGGTTTCACCCAAATCTATGCGTTTTGATATCTACTGGGCAGTGTATTTATGGCATAGGCCAACTTTGTCCGGTTTAAAAAACAGGGGGGGGGGGGGGGGGTGTGGTTGCTCTTTTTTAAACAAAAACACGGCGTTATTTCAGTTGATGTGTTATAGGTGGGTTAGGTCGACATAATCAGAGACTGATCGAAATCAAAATCAGTTGGATTTGAGTCAAAAAGTTTGAATTTCGTGAGTGTAGGCCTAACAAATCAAAGCGTGCCGCGTCTAGAGTCAAAAAACGGAAAATAATAGTGATTTTACGGAAGATGCGGCCTCCGTGATCAGATCATATTTCAAAAACGAATTGTTCAATTGTAATTTTATTTGGCTAGTTTGTTCAAAATTTCACGCTGAAAAAGTTGATATCAATTTTGAATGATTTTGAGCAAATTTGTGCTCTATAAGGGAGCACATACCTAAATAGGTATCGCGACACGCTATCGTCGCGATCAATCAAAGTTGAGTACGACAATAGTTCCTATTTGGCGGGAAAGAGAGTTATTTTTTGACGGTTTATGATATAATTTTTCACTAATATGTTGTGTTTGAAATGTGTAGTTGATGTTCTGACATTTAAACTAGGTGATTTGAGGTCAATTTTAATTTCACGGACCGATTTACACACGCCGTGATATCCAGACCGGAGACCGAATTTAGGTAGGCATATCACTACGTTGTTATGCGGCGGCTTATAGCAAAAAAAGTGCACGAGAAAGTTTGCTTCATATTGAGATATGTTGTAGATTACCCTTGTGAGTAAAACATATCAAAATGTCATTGAAATTTTATGGCTAATTTAGAAACTAGAGCCATTTAAGTAAACCTTTTTTAACAGTAAAGTCTATGGAGAGCGTCTTGGTGCTGTGCTCCCTTATAGCGCCAGGTGCCCGATCTCCCGCGTGCTCCGATCCAGTGTAGGTGTATTACACAATGCAATAAATAAAAGTCGGGTTTCACCCAAATCTATGCGTTTTGATATCTACTGGGCAGTGTATTTATGGCATAGGCCAACTTTGTCCGGTTTAAAAAACAGGGGGGGTGTGTGGTTGCTCTTTTTTAAACAAAAACACGGCGTTATTTCAGTTGATGTGTTATAGGTGGGTTAGGTCGACATAATCAGAGACTGATCGAAATCAAAATCAGTTGGATTTGAGTCAAAAAGTTTGAATTTCGTGAGTGTAGGCCTAACAAATCAAAGCGTGCCGCGTCTAGAGTCAAAAAACGGAAAATAATAGTGATTTTACGGAAGATGCGGCCTCCGTGATCAGATCATATTTCAAAAACGGATTGTTCAATTGTAATTTTATTTGGCTAGTTTGTTCAAAATTTCACGCTGAAAAAGTTGATATCAATTTTGAATGATTTTGAGCAAATTTGTGCTCTATAAGGGAGCACATACCTAAATAGGTATCGCGACACGCTATCGTCGCGATCAATCAAAGTTGAGTACGACAATAGTTCCTATTTGGCGGGAAAGAGAGTTATTTTTTGACGGTTTATGATATAATTTTTCACTAATATGTTGTGTTTGAAATGTGTAGTTGATGTTCTGACATTTAAACTAGGTGATTTGAGGTCAATTTTAATTTCACGGACCGATTTACACACGCCGTGATATCCAGACCGGAGACCGAATTTAGGTAGGCATATCACTACGTTGTTATGCGGCGGCTTATAGCAAAAAAAGTGCACGAGAAAGTTTGCTTCATATTGAGATATGTTGTAGATTACCCTTGTGAGTAAAACATATCAAAATTTTATTGAAATTTTATGGCTAATTTAGAAACTAGAGCTATTTAAGTAAACCTTTTTTAACAGTAAAGTCTATGGAGAGCGTCTTGGTGCTGTGCTCCCTTATAGCGCCAGGTGCCCGATCTCCCGCGTGCTCCGATCCAGTGTAGGTGTATTACACAATGCAATAAATAAAAGTCGGGTTTCACCCAAATCTATGCGTTTTGATATCTACTGGGCAGTGTATTTATGGCATAGGCCAACTTTGTCCGGTTTAAAAAACAGGGGGGGGGGTGTGTGGTTGCTCTTTTTTAAACAAAAACACGGCGTTATTTCAGTTGATGTGTTATAGGTGGGTTAGGTCGACATAATCAGAGACTGATCGAAATCAAAATCAGTTGGATTTGAGTCAAAAAGTTTGAATTTCGTGAGTGTAGGCCTAACAAATCAAAGCGTGCCGCGTCTAGAGTCAAAAAACGGAAAATAATAGTGATTTTACGGAAGATGCGGCCTCCGTGATCAGATCATATTTCAAAAACGGATTGTTCAATTGTAATTTTATTTGGCTAGTTTGTTCAAAATTTCACGCTGAAAAAGTTGATATCAATTTTGAATGATTTTGAGCAAATTTGTGCTCTATAGCGCCAGGTGCCCGATCTCCCGCGTGCTCCGATCCAGTGTAGGTGTATTACACAATGCAATAAATAAAAGTCGGGTTTCACCCAAATCTATGCGTTTTGATATCTACTGGGCAGTGTATTTATGGCATAGGCCAACTTTGTCCGGTTTAAAAAACAGGGGGGGGGGGGTGTGTGGTTGCTCTTTTTTAAACAAAAACACGGCGTTATTTCAGTTGATGTGTTATAGGTGGGTTAGGTCGACATAATCAGAGACTGATCGAAATCAAAATCAGTTGGATTTGAGTCAAAAAGTTTGAATTTCGTGAGTGTAGGCCTAACAAATCAAAGCGTGCCGCGTCTAGAGTCAAAAAACGGAAAATAATAGTGATTTTACGGAAGATGCGGCCTCCGTGATCAGATCATATTTCAAAAACGGATTGTTCAATTGTAATTTTATTTGGCTAGTTTGTTCAAAATTTCACGCTGAAAAAGTTGATATCAATTTTGAATGATTTTGAGCAAATTTGTGCTCTATAAGGGAGCACATACCTAAATAGGTATCGCGACACGCTATCGTCGCGATCAATCAAAGTTGAGTACGACAATAGTTCCTATTTGGCGGGAAAGAGAGTTATTTTTTGACGGTTTATGATATAATTTTTCACTAATATGTTGTGTTTGAAATGTGTAGTTGATGTTCTGACATTTAAACTAGGTGATTTGAGGTCAATTTTAATTTCACGGACCGATTTACACACGCCGTGATATCCAGACCGGAGACCGAATTTAGGTAGGCATATCACTACGTTGTTATGCGGCGGCTTATAGCAAAAAAAGTGCACGAGAAAGTTTGCTTCATATTGAGATATGTTGTAGATTACCCTTGTGAGTAAAACATATCAAAATTTCATTGAAATTTTATGGCTAATTTAGAAACTAGAGCCATTTAAGTAAACCTTTTTTAACAGTAAAGTCTATGGAGAGCGTCTTGGTGCTGTGCTCCCTTATAGCGCCAGGTGCCCGATCTCCCGCGTGCTCCGATCCAGTGTAGGTGTATTACACAATGCAATAAATAAAAGTCGGGTTTCACCCAAATCTATGCGTTTTGATATCTACTGGGCAGTGTATTTATGGCATAGGCCAACTTTGTCCGGTTTAAAAAACAGGGGGGGGGGGGGGTGTGTGGTTGCTCTTTTTTAAACAAAAACACGGCGTTATTTCAGTTGATGTGTTATAGGTGGGTTAGGTCGACATAATCAGAGACTGATCGAAATCAAAATCAGTTGGATTTGAGTCAAAAAGTTTGAATTTCGTGAGTGTAGGCCTAACAAATCAAAGCGTGCCGCGTCTAGAGTCAAAAAACGGAAAATAATAGTGATTTTACGGAAGATGCGGCCTCCGTGATCAGATCATATTTCAAAAACGGATTGTTCAATTGTAATTTTATTTGGCTAGTTTGTTCAAAATT
Organism: Ophiura sarsii; assembly: GCA_035610835.1. Taxonomy (NCBI): domain Eukaryota; kingdom Metazoa; phylum Echinodermata; class Ophiuroidea; order Amphilepidida; family Ophiuridae; genus Ophiura; species Ophiura sarsii. Next base: position 33,336,115 of record CM069449.1, read on the forward strand.
TCACGCTGAAAAAGTTGATATCAATTTTGAATGATTTTGAGCAAATTTGTGCTCTATAAGGGAGCACATACCTAAATAGGTATCGCGACACGCTATCGTCGCGATCAATCAAAGTTGAGTACGACAATAGTTCCTATTTGGCGGGAAAGAGAGTTATTTTTTGACGGTTTATGATATAATTTTTCACTAATATGTTGTGTTTGAAATGTGTAGTTGATGTTCTGACATTTAAACTAGGTGATTTGAGGTCAATTTTAATTTCACGGACCGATTTACATACGCCGTGATATCCAGACCGGAGACCGAATTTAGGTAGGCATATCACTACGTTGTTATGCGGCGGCTTATAGCAAAAAAAGTGCACGAGAAAGTTTGCTTCATATTGAGATATGTTGTAGATTACCCTTGTGAGTAAAACATATCAAAATTTCATTGAAATTTTATGGCTAATTTAGAAACTAGAGCCATTTAAGTAAACCTTTTTTAACAGTAAAGTCTATGGAGAGCGTCTTGGTGCTGTGCTCCCTTATAGCGCCAGGTGCCCGATATCCCGCGTGCTCCGATCCAGTGTAGGTGTATTACACAATGCAATAAATAAAAGTCGGGTTTCACCCAAATCTATGCGTTTTGATATCTACTGGGCAGTGTATTTATGGCATAGGCCAACTTTGTCCGGTTTAAAAAACAGGGGGGGGGGTGTGTGGTTGCTCTTTTTTAAACAAAAACACGGCGTTATTTCAGTTGATGTGTTATAGGTGGGTTAGGTCGACATAATCAGAGACTGATCGAAATCAAAATCAGTTGGATTTGAGTCAAAAAGTTTGAATTTCGTGAGTGTAGGCCTAACAAATCAAAGCGTGCCGCGTCTAGAGTCAAAAAACGGAAAATAATAGTGATTTTACGGAAGATGCGGCCTCCGTGATCAGATCATATTTCAAAAACGGATTGTTCAATTGTAATTTTATTTGGCTAGTTTGTTCAAAATTTCACGCTGAAAAAGTTGATATCAATTTTGAATGATTTTGAGCAAATTTGTGCTCTATAAGGGAGCACATACCTAAATAGGTATCGCGACACGCTATCGTCGCGATCAATCAAAGTTGAGTACGACAATAGTTCCTATTTGGCGGGAAAGAGAGTTATTTTTTGACGGTTTATGATATAATTTTTCACTAATATGTTGTGTTTGAAATGTGTAGTTGATGTTCTGACATTTAAACTAGGTGATTTGAGGTCAATTTTAATTTCACGGACCGATTTACACACGCCGTGATATCCAGACCGGAGACCGAATTTAGGTAGGCATATCACTACGTTGTTATGCGGCGGCTTATAGCAAAAAAAGTGCACGAGAAAGTTTGCTTCATATTGAGATATGTTGTAGATTACCCTTGTGAGTAAAACATATCAAAATTTCATTGAAATTTTATGGCTAATTTAGAAACTAGAGCCATTTAAGTAAACCTTTTTTAACAGTAAAGTCTATGGAGAGCGTCTTGGTGCTGTGCTCCCTTATAGCGCCAGGTGCCCGATCTCCCGCGTGCTCCGATCCAGTGTAGGTGTATTACACAATGCAATAAATAAAAGTCGGGTTTCACCCAAATCTATGCGTTTTGATATCTACTGGGCAGTGTATTTATGGCATAGGCCAACTTTGTCCGGTTTAAAAAACAGGGGGGGGGGGGTGTGTGGTTGCTCTTTTTTAAACAAAAACACGGCGTTATTTCAGTTGATGTGTTATAGGTGGGTTAGGTCGACATAATCAGAGACTGATCGAAATCAAAATCAGTTGGATTTGAGTCAAAAAGTTTGAATTTCGTGAGTGTAGGCCTAACAAATCAAAGCGTGCCGCGTCTAGAGTCAAAAAACGGAAAATAATAGTGATTTTACGGAAGATGCGGCCTCCGTGATCAGATCATATTTCAAAAACGGATTGTTCAATTGTAATTTTATTTGGCTAGTTTGTTCAAAATTTCACGCTGAAAAAGTTGATATCAATTTTGAATGATTTTGAGCAAATTTGTGCTCTATAGCGCCAGGTGCCCGATCTCCCGCGTGCTCCGATCCAGTGTAGGTGTATTACACAATGCAATAAATAAAAGTCGGGTTTCACCCAAATCTATGCGTTTTGATATCTACTGGGCAGTGTATTTATGGCATAGGCCAACTTTGTCCGGTTTAAAAAACAGGGGGGGGGGGTGTGTGGTTGCTCTTTTTTAAACAAAAACACGGCGTTATTTCAGTTGATGTGTTATAGGTGGGTTAGGTCGACATAATCAGAGACTGATCGAAATCAAAATCAGTTGGATTTGAGTCAAAAAGTTTGAATTTCGTGAGTGTAGGCCTAACAAATCAAAGCGTGCCGCGTCTAGAGTCAAAAAACGGAAAATAATAGTGATTTTACGGAAGATGCGGCCTCCGTGATCAGATCATATTTCAAAAACGGATTGTTCAATTGTAATTTTATTTGGCTAGTTTGTTCAAAATTTCACGCTGAAAAAGTTGATATCAATTTTGAATGATTTTGAGCAAATTTGTGCTCTATAAGGGAGCACATACCTAAATAGGTATCGCGACACGCTATCGTCGCGATCAATCAAAGTTGAGTACGACAATAGTTCCTATTTGGCGGGAAAGAGAGTTATTTTTTGACGGTTTATGATATAATTTTTCACTAATATGTTGTGTTTGAAATGTGTAGTTGATGTTCTGACATTTAAACTAGGTGATTTGAGGTCAATTTTAATTTCACGGACCGATTTACACACGCCGTGATATCCAGACCGGAGACCGAATTTAGGTAGGCATATCACTACGTTGTTATGCGGCGGCTTATAGCAAAAAAAGTGCACGAGAAAGTTTGCTTCATATTGAGATATGTTGTAGATTACCCTTGTGAGTAAAACATATCAAAATTTCATTGAAATTTTATGGCTAATTTAGAAACTAGAGCCATTTAAGTAAACCTTTTTTAACAGTAAAGTCTATGGAGAGCGTCTTGGTGCTGTGCTCCCTTATAGCGCCAGGTGCCCGATCTCCCGCGTGCTCCGATCCAGTGTAGGTGTATTACACAATGCAATAAATAAAAGTCGGGTTTCACCCAAATCTATGCGTTTTGATATCTACTGGGCAGTGTATTTATGGCATAGGCCAACTTTGTCCGGTTTAAAAAACAGGGGGGGGGGGTGTGTGGTTGCTCTTTTTTAAACAAAAACACGGCGTTATTTCAGTTGATGTGTTATAGGTGGGTTAGGTCGACATAATCAGAGACTGATCGAAATCAAAATCAGTTGGATTTGAGTCAAAAAGTTTGAATTTCGTGAGTGTAGGCCTAACAAATCAAAGCGTGCCGCGTCTAGAGTCAAAAAACGGAAAATAATAGTGATTTTACGGAAGATGCGGCCTCCGTGATCAGATCATATTTCAAAAACGGATTGTTCAATTGTAATTTTATTTGGCTAGTTTGTTCAAAATTTCACGCTGAAAAAGTTGATATCAATTTTGAATGATTTTGAGCAAATTTGTGCTCTATAAGGGAGCACATACCTAAATAGGTATCGCGACACGCTATCGTCGCGATCAATCAAAGTTGAGTACGACAATAGTTCCTATTTGGCGGGAAAGAGAGTTATTTTTTGACGGTTTATGATATAATTTTTCACTAATATGTTGTGTTTGAAATGTGTAGTTGATGTTCTGACATTTAAACTAGGTGATTTGAGGTCAATTTTAATTTCACGGACCGATTTACACACGCCGTGATATCCAGACCGGAGACCGAATTTAGGTAGGCATATCACTACGTTGTTATGCGGCGGCTTATAGCAAAAAAAGTGCACGAGAAAGTTTGCTTCATATTGAGATATGTTGTAGATTACCCTTGTGAGTAAAACATATCAAAATTTCATTGAAATTTTATGGCTAATTTAGAAACTAGAGCCATTTAAGTAAACCTTTTTTAACAGTAAAGTCTATGGAGAGCGTCTTGGTGCTGTGCTCCCTTATAGCGCCAGGTGCCCGATCTCCCGCGTGCTCCGATCCAGTGTAGGTGTATTACACAATGCAATAAATAAAAGTCGGGTTTCACCCAAATCTATGCGTTTTGATATCTACTGGGCAGTGTATTTATGGCATAGGCCAACTTTGTCCGGTTTAAAAAACAGGGGGGGGGGGTGTGTGGTTGCTCTTTTTTAAACAAAAACACGGCGTTATTTCAGTTGATGTGTTATAGGTGGGTTAGGTCGACATAATCAGAGACTGATCGAAATCAAAATCAGTTGGATTTGAGTCAAAAAGTTTGAATTTCGTGAGTGTAGGCCTAACAAATCAAAGCGTGCCGCGTCTAGAGTCAAAAAACGGAAAATAATAGTGATTTTACGGAAGATGCGGCCTCCGTGATCAGATCATATTTCAAAAACGGATTGTTCAATTGTAATTTTATTTGGCTAGTTTGTTCAAAATTTCACGCTGAAAAAGTTGATATCAATTTTGAATGATTTTGAGCAAATTTGTGCTCTATAGCGCCAGGTGCCCGATCTCCCGCGTGCTCCGATCCAGTGTAGGTGTATTACACAATGCAATAAATAAAAGTCGGGTTTCACCCAAATCTATGCGTTTTGATATCTACTGGGCAGTGTATTTATGGCATAGGCCAACTTTGTCCGGTTTAAAAAACAGGGGGGGGGGGGGGGGGTGTGTGGTTGCTCTTTTTTAAACAAAAACACGGCGTTATTTCAGTTGATGTGTTATAGGTGGGTTAGGTCGACATAATCAGAGACTGATCGAAATCAAAATCAGTTGGATTTGAGTCAAAAAGTTTGAATTTCGTGAGTGTAGGCCTAACAAATCAAAGCGTGCCGCGTCTAGAGTCAAAAAACGGAAAATAATAGTGATTTTACGGAAGATGCGGCCTCCGTGATCAGATCATATTTCAAAAACGGATTGTTCAATTGTAATTTTATTTGGCTAGTTTGTTCAAAATTTCACGCTGAAAAAGTTGATATCAATTTTGAATGATTTTGAGCAAATTTGTGCTCTATAAGGGAGCACATACCTAAATAGGTATCGCGACACGCTATCGTCGCGATCAATCAAAGTTGAGTACGACAATAGTTCCTATTTGGCGGGAAAGAGAGTTATTTTTTGACGGTTTATGATATAATTTTTCACTAATATGTTGTGTTTGAAATGTGTAGTTGATGTTCTGACATTTAAACTAGGTGATTTGAGGTCAATTTTAATTTCACGGACCGATTTACATACGCCGTGATATCCAGACCGGAGACCGAATTTAGGTAGGCATATCACTACGTTGTTATGCGGCGGCTTATAGCAAAAAAAGTGCACGAGAAAGTTTGCTTCATATTGAGATATGTTGTAGATTACCCTTGTGAGTAAAACATATCAAAATTTCATTGAAATTTTATGGCTAATTTAGAAACTAGAGCCATTTAAGTAAACCTTTTTTAACAGTAAAGTCTATGGAGAGCGTCTTGGTGCTGTGCTCCCTTATAGCGCCAGGTGCCCGATATCCCGCGTGCTCCGATCCAGTGTAGGTGTATTACACAATGCAATAAATAAAAGTCGGGTTTCACCCAAATCTATGCGTTTTGATATCTACTGGGCAGTGTATTTATGGCATAGGCCAACTTTGTCCGGTTTAAAAAACAGGGGGGGGGTGTGTGGTTGCTCTTTTTTAAACAAAAACACGGCGTTATTTCAGTTGATGTGTTATAGGTGGGTTAGGTCGACATAATCAGAGACTGATCGAAATCAAAATCAGTTGGATTTGAGTCAAAAAGTTTGAATTTCGTGAGTGTAGGCCTAACAAATCAAAGCGTGCCGCGTCTAGAGTCAAAAAACGGAAAATAATAGTGATTTTACGGAAGATGCGGCCTCCGTGATCAGATCATATTTCAAAAACGGATTGTTCAATTGTAATTTTATTTGGCTAGTTTGTTCAAAATTTCACGCTGAAAAAGTTGATATCAATTTTGAATGATTTTGAGCAAATTTGTGCTCTATAAGGGAGCACATACCTAAATAGGTATCGCGACACGCTATCGTCGCGATCAATCAAAGTTGAGTACGACAATAGTTCCTATTTGGCGGGAAAGAGAGTTATTTTTTGACGGTTTATGATATAATTTTTCACTAATATGTTGTGTTTGAAATGTGTAGTTGATGTTCTGACATTTAAACTAGGTGATTTGAGGTCAATTTTAATTTCACGGACCGATTTACACACGCCGTGATATCCAGACCGGAGACCGAATTTAGGTAGGCATATCACTACGTTGTTATGCGGCGGCTTATAGCAAAAAAAGTGCACGAGAAAGTTTGCTTCATATTGAGATATGTTGTAGATTACCCTTGTGAGTAAAACATATCAAAATTTCATTGAAATTTTATGGCTAATTTAGAAACTAGAGCCATTTAAGTAAACCTTTTTTAACAGTAAAGTCTATGGAGAGCGTCTTGGTGCTGTGCTCCCTTATAGCGCCAGGTGCCCGATCTCCCGCGTGCTCCGATCCAGTGTAGGTGTATTACACAATGCAATAAATAAAAGTCGGGTTTCACCCAAATCTATGCGTTTTGATATCTACTGGGCAGTGTATTTATGGCATAGGCCAACTTTGTCCGGTTTAAAAAACAGGGGGGGGGTGTGTGGTTGCTCTTTTTTAAACAAAAACACGGCGTTATTTCAGTTGATGTGTTATAGGTGGGTTAGGTCGACATAATCAGAGACTGATCGAAATCAAAATCAGTTGGATTTGAGTCAAAAAGTTTGAATTTCGTGAGTGTAGGCCTAACAAATCAAAGCGTGCCGCGTCTAGAGTCAAAAAACGGAAAATAATAGTGATTTTACGGAAGATGCGGCCTCCGTGATCAGATCATATTTCAAAAACGGATTGTTCAATTGTAATTTTATTTGGCTAGTTTGTTCAAAATTTCACGCTGAAAAAGTTGATATCAATTTTGAATGATTTTGAGCAAATTTGTGCTCTATAGCGCCAGGTGCCCGATCTCCCGCGTGCTCCGATCCAGTGTAGGTGTATTACACAATGCAATAAATAAAAGTCGGGTTTCACCCAAATCTATGCGTTTTGATATCTACTGGGCAGTGTATTTATGGCATAGGCCAACTTTGTCCGGTTTAAAAAACAGGGGGGGGGTGTGTGGTTGCTCTTTTTTAAACAAAAACACGGCGTTATTTCAGTTGATGTGTTATAGGTGGGTTAGGTCGACATAATCAGAGACTGATCGAAATCAAAATCAGTTGGATTTGAGTCAAAAAGTTTGAATTTCGTGAGTGTAGGCCTAACAAATCAAAGCGTGCCGCGTCTAGAGTCAAAAAACGGAAAATAATAGTGATTTTACGGAAGATGCGGCCTCCGTGATCAGATCATATTTCAAAAACGGATTGTTCAATTGTAATTTTATTTGGCTAGTTTGTTCAAAATTTCACGCTGAAAAAGTTGATATCAATTTTGAATGATTTTGAGCAAATTTGTGCTCTATAAGGGAGCACATACCTAAATAGGTATCGCGACACGCTATCGTCGCGATCAATCAAAGTTGAGTACGACAATAGTTCCTATTTGGCGGGAAAGAGAGTTATTTTTTGACGGTTTATGATATAATTTTTCACTAATATGTTGTGTTTGAAATGTGTAGTTGATGTTCTGACATTTAAACTAGGTGATTTGAGGTCAATTTTAATTTCACGGACCGATTTACACACGCCGTGATATCCAGACCGGAGACCGAATTTAGGTAGGCATATCACTACGTTGTTATGCGGCGGCTTATAGCAAAAAAAGTGCACGAGAAAGTTTGCTTCATATTGAGATATGTTGTAGATTACCCTTGTGAGTAAAACATATCAAAATTTCATTGAAATTTTATGGCTAATTTAGAAACTAGAGCCATTTAAGTAAACCTTTTTTAACAGTAAAGTCTATGGAGAGCGTCTTGGTGCTGTGCTCCCTTATAGCGCCAGGTGCCCGATCTCCCGCGTGCTCCGATCCAGTGTAGGTGTATTACACAATGCAATAAATAAAAGTCGGGTTTCACCCAAATCTATGCGTTTTGATATCTACTGGGCAGTGTATTTATGGCATAGGCCAACTTTGTCCGGTTTAAAAAACAGGGGGGGGGGGGTGTGTGGTTGCTCTTTTTTAAACAAAAACACGGCGTTATTTCAGTTGATGTGTTATAGGTGGGTTAGGTCGACATAATCAGAGACTGATCGAAATCAAAATCAGTTGGATTTGAGTCAAAAAGTTTGAATTTCGTGAGTGTAGGCCTAACAAATCAAAGCGTGCCGCGTCTAGAGTCAAAAAACGGAAAATAATAGTGATTTTACGGAAGATGCGGCCTCCGTGATCAGATCATATTTCAAAAACGGATTGTTCAATTGTAATTTTATTTGGCTAGTTTGTTCAAAATTTCACGCTGAAAAAGTTGATATCAATTTTGAATGATTTTGAGCAAATTTGTGCTCTATAAGGGAGCACATACCTAAATAGGTATCGCGACACGCTATCGTCGCGATCAATCAAAGTTGAGTACGACAATAGTTCCTATTTGGCGGGAAAGAGAGTTATTTTTTGACGGTTTATGATATAATTTTTCACTAATATGTTGTGTTTGAAATGTGTAGTTGATGTTCTGACATTTAAACTAGGTGATTTGAGGTCAATTTTAATTTCACGGACCGATTTACACACGCCGTGATATCCAGACCGGAGACCGAATTTAGGTAGGCATATCACTACGTTGTTATGCGGCGGCTTATAGCAAAAAAAGTGCACGAGAAAGTTTGCTTCATATTGAGATATGTTGTAGATTACCCTTGTGAGTAAAACATATCAAAATTTCATTGAAATTTTATGGCTAATTTAGAAACTAGAGCCATTTAAGTAAACCTTTTTTAACAGTAAAGTCTATGGAGAGCGTCTTGGTGCTGTGCTCCCTTATAGCGCCAGGTGCCCGATCTCCCGCGTGCTCCGATCCAGTGTAGGTGTATTACACAATGCAATAAATAAAAGTCGGGTTTCACCCAAATCTATGCGTTTTGATATCTACTGGGCAGTGTATTTATGGCATAGGCCAACTTTGTCCGGTTTAAAAAACAGGGGGGGGGGGGTGTGTGGTTGCTCTTTTATAAACAAAAACACGGCGTTATTTCAGTTGATGTGTTATAGGTGGGTTAGGTCGACATAATCAGAGACTGATCGAAATCAAAATCAGTTGGATTTGAGTCAAAAAGTTTGAATTTCGTGAGTGTAGGCCTAACAAATCAAAGCGTGCCGCGTCTAGAGTCAAAAAACGGAAAATAATAGTGATTTTACGGAAGATGCGGCCTCCGTGATCAGATCATATTTCAAAAACGGATTGTTCAATTGTAATTTTATTTGGCTAGTTTGTTCAAAATTTCACGCTGAAAAAGTTGATATCAATTTTGAATGATTTTGAGCAAATTTGTGCTCTATAGCGCCAGGTGCCCGATCTCCCGCGTGCTCCGATCCAGTGTAGGTGTATTACACAATGCAATAAATAAAAGTCGGGTTTCACCCAAATCTATGCGTTTTGATATCTACTGGGCAGTGTATTTATGGCATAGGCCAACTTTGTCCGGTTTAAAAAACAGGGGGGGGGGTGTGTGGTTGCTCTTTTTTAAACAAAAACACGGCGTTATTTCAGTTGATGTGTTATAGGTGGGTTAGGTCGACATAATCAGAGACTGATCGAAATCAAAATCAGTTGGATTTGAGTCAAAAAGTTTGAATTTCGTGAGTGTAGGCCTAACAAATCAAAGCGTGCCGCGTCTAGAGTCAAAAAACGGAAAATAATAGTGATTTTACGGAAGATGCGGCCTCCGTGATCAGATCATATTTCAAAAACGGATTGTTCAATTGTAATTTTATTTGGCTAGTTTGTTCAAAATTTCACGCTGAAAAAGTTGATATCAATTTTGAATGATTTTGAGCAAATTTGTGCTCTATAAGGGAGCACATACCTAAATAGGTATCGCGACACGCTATCGTCGCGATCAATCAAAGTTGAGTACGACAATAGTTCCTATTTGGCGGGAAAGAGAGTTATTTTTTGACGGTTTATGATATAATTTTTCACTAATATGTTGTGTTTGAAATGTGTAGTTGATGTTCTGACATTTAAACTAGGTGATTTGAGGTCAATTTTAATTTCACGGACCGATTTACACACGCCGTGATATCCAGACCGGAGACCGAATTTAGGTAGGCATATCACTACGTTGTTATGCGGCGGCTTATAGCAAAAAAAGTGCACGAGAAAGTTTGCTTCATATTGAGATATGTTGTAGATTACCCTTGTGAGTAAAACATATCAAAATTTCATTGAAATTTTATGGCTAATTTAGAAACTAGAGCCATTTAAGTAAACCTTTTTTAACAGTAAAGTCTATGGAGAGCGTCTTGGTGCTGTGCTCCCTTATAGCGCCAGGTGCCCGATCTCCCGCGTGCTCCGATCCAGTGTAGGTGTATTACACAATGCAATAAATAAAAGTCGGGTTTCACCCAAATCTATGCGTTTTGATATCTACTGGGCAGTGTATTTATGGCATAGGCCAACTTTGTCCGGTTTAAAAAACAGGGGGGGGGGGTGTGTGGTTGCTCTTTTTTAAACAAAAACACGGCGTTATTTCAGTTGATGTGTTATAGGTGGGTTAGGTCGACATAATCAGAGACTGATCGAAATCAAAATCAGTTGGATTTGAGTCAAAAAGTTTGAATTTCGTGAGTGTAGGCCTAACAAATCAAAGCGTGCCGCGTCTAGAGTCAAAAAACGGAAAATAATAGTGATTTTACGGAAGATGCGGCCTCCGTGATCAGATCATATTTCAAAAACGGATTGTTCAATTGTAATTTTATTTGGCTAGTTTGTTCAAAATTTCACGCTGAAAAAGTTGATATCAATTTTGAATGATTTTGAGCAAATTTGTGCTCTATAGCGCCAGGTGCCCGATCTCCCGCGTGCTCCGATCCAGTGTAGGTGTATTACACAATGCAATAAATAAAAGTCGGGTTTCACCCAAATCTATGCGTTTTGATATCTACTGGGCAGTGTATTTATGGCATAGGCCAACTTTGTCCGGTTTAAAAAACAGGGGGGGGGGGTGTGTGGTTGCTCTTTTTTAAACAAAAACACGGCGTTATTTCAGTTGATGTGTTATAGGTGGGTTAGGTCGACATAATCAGAGACTGATCGAAATCAAAATCAGTTGGATTTGAGTCAAAAAGTTTGAATTTCGTGAGTGTAGGCCTAACAAATCAAAGCGTGCCGCGTCTAGAGTCAAAAAACGGAAAATAATAGTGATTTTACGGAAGATGCGGCCTCCGTGATCAGATCATATTTCAAAAACGGATTGTTCAATTGTAATTTTATTTGGCTAGTTTGTTCAAAATTTCACGCTGAAAAAGTTGATATCAATTTTGAATGATTTTGAGCAAATTTGTGCTCTATAAGGGAGCACATACCTAAATAGGTATCGCGACACGCTATCGTCGCGATCAATCAAAGTTGAGTACGACAATAGTTCCTATTTGGCGGGAAAGAGAGTTATTTTTTGACGGTTTATGATATAATTTTTCACTAATATGTTGTGTTTGAAATGTGTAGTTGATGTTCTGACATTTAAACTAGGTGATTTGAGGTCAATTTTAATTTCACGGACCGATTTACACACGCCGTGATATCCAGACCGGAGACCGAATTTAGGTAGGCATATCACTACGTTGTTATGCGGCGGCTTATAGCAAAAAAAGTGCACGAGAAAGTTTGCTTCATATTGAGATATGTTGTAGATTACCCTTGTGAGTAAAACATATCAAAATGTCATTGAAATTTTATGGCTAATTTAGAAACTAGAGCCATTTAAGTAAACCTTTTTTAACAGTAAAGTCTATGGAGAGCGTCTTGGTGCTGTGCTCCCTTATAGCGCCAGGTGCCCGATCTCCCGCGTGCTCCGATCCAGTGTAGGTGTATTACACAATGCAATAAATAAAAGTCGGGTTTCACCCAAATCTATGCGTTTTGATATCTACTGGGCAGTGTATTTATGGCATAGGCCAACTTTGTCCGGTTTAAAAAACAGGGGGGGGGGGGTGTGTGGTTGCTCTTTTTTAAACAAAAACACGGCGTTATTTCAGTTGATGTGTTATAGGTGGGTTAGGTCGACATAATCAGAGACTGATCGAAATCAAAATCAGTTGGATTTGAGTCAAAAAGTTTGAATTTCGTGAGTGTAGGCCTAACAAATCAAAGCGTGCCGCGTCTAGAGTCAAAAAACGGAAAATAATAGTGATTTTACGGAAGATGCGGCCTCCGTGATCAGATCATATTTCAAAAACGGATTGTTCAATTGTAATTTTATTTGGCTAGTTTGTTCAAAATTTCACGCTGAAAAAGTTGATATCAATTTTGAATGATTTTGAGCAAATTTGTGCTCTATAAGGGAGCACATACCTAAATAGGTATCGCGACACGCTATCGTCGCGATCAATCAAAGTTGAGTACGACAATAGTTCCTATTTGGCGGGAAAGAGAGTTATTTTTTGACGGTTTATGATATAATTTTTCACTAATATGTTGTGTTTGAAATGTGTAGTTGATGTTCTGACATTTAAACTAGGTGATTTGAGGTCAATTTTAATTTCACGGACCGATTTACACACGCCGTGATATCCAGACCGGAGACCGAATTTAGGTAGGCATATCACTACGTTGTTATGCGGCGGCTTATAGCAAAAAAAGTGCACGAGAAAGTTTGCTTCATATTGAGATATGTTGTAGATTACCCTTGTGAGTAAAACATATCAAAATTTCATTGAAATTTTATGGCTAATTTAGAAACTAGAGCCATTTAAGTAAACCTTTTTTAACAGTAAAGTCTATGGAGAGCGTCTTGGTGCTGTGCTCCCTTATAGCGCCAGGTGCCCGATCTCCCGCGTGCTCCGATCCAGTGTAGGTGTATTACACAATGCAATAAATAAAAGTCGGGTTTCACCCAAATCTATGCGTTTTGATATCTACTGGGCAGTGTATTTATGGCATAGGCCAACTTTGTCCGGTTTAAAAAACAGGGGGGGGGTGTGTGGTTGCTCTTTTTTAAACAAAAACACGGCGTTATTTCAGTTGATGTGTTATAGGTGGGTTAGGTCGACATAATCAGAGACTGATCGAAATCAAAATCAGTTGGATTTGAGTCAAAAAGTTTGAATTTCGTGAGTGTAGGCCTAACAAATCAAAGCGTGCCGCGTCTAGAGTCAAAAAACGGAAAATAATAGTGATTTTACGGAAGATGCGGCCTCCGTGATCAGATCATATTTCAAAAACGGATTGTTCAATTGTAATTTTATTTGGCTAGTTTGTTCAAAATTTCACGCTGAAAAAGTTGATATCAATTTTGAATGATTTTGAGCAAATTTGTGCTCTATAGCGCCAGGTGCCCGATCTCCCGCGTGCTCCGATCCAGTGTAGGTGTATTACACAATGCAATAAATAAAAGTCGGGTTTCACCCAAATCTATGCGTTTTGATATCTACTGGGCAGTGTATTTATGGCATAGGCCAACTTTGTCCGGTTTAAAAAACAGGGGGGGGGGTGTGTGGTTGCTCTTTTTTAAACAAAAACACGGCGTTATTTCAGTTGATGTGTTATAGGTGGGTTAGGTCGACATAATCAGAGACTGATCGAAATCAAAATCAGTTGGATTTGAGTCAAAAAGTTTGAATTTCGTGAGTGTAGGCCTAACAAATCAAAGCGTGCCGCGTCTAGAGTCAAAAAACGGAAAATAATAGTGATTTTACGGAAGATGCGGCCTCCGTGATCAGATCATATTTCAAAAACGGATTGTTCAATTGTAATTTTATTTGGCTAGTTTGTTCAAAATTTCACGCTGAAAAAGTTGATATCAATTTTGAATGATTTTGAGCAAATTTGTGCTCTATAAGGGAGCACATACCTAAATAGGTATCGCGACACGCTATCGTCGCGATCAATCAAAGTTGAGTACGACAATAGTTCCTATTTGGCGGGAAAGAGAGTTATTTTTTGACGGTTTATGATATAATTTTTCACTAATATGTTGTGTTTGAAATGTGTAGTTGATGTTCTGACATTTAAACTAGGTGATTTGAGGTCAATTTTAATTTCACGGACCGATTTACACACGCCGTGATATCCAGACCGGAGACCGAATTTAGGTAGGCATATCACTACGTTGTTATGCGGCGGCTTATAGCAAAAAAAGTGCACGAGAAAGTTTGCTTCATATTGAGATATGTTGTAGATTACCCTTGTGAGTAAAACATATCAAAATTTCATTGAAATTTTATGGCTAATTTAGAAACTAGAGCCATTTAAGTAAACCTTTTTTAACAGTAAAGTCTATGGAGAGCGTCTTGGTGCTGTGCTCCCTTATAGCGCCAGGTGCCCGATCTCCCGCGTGCTCCGATCCAGTGTAGGTGTATTACACAATGCAATAAATAAAAGTCGGGTTTCACCCAAATCTATGCGTTTTGATATCTACTGGGCAGTGTATTTATGGCATAGGCCAACTTTGTCCGGTTTAAAAAACAGGGGGGGGGGGTGTGTGGTTGCTCTTTTTTAAACAAAAACACGGCGTTATTTCAGTTGATGTGTTATAGGTGGGTTAGGTCGACATAATCAGAGACTGATCGAAATCAAAATCAGTTGGATTTGAGTCAAAAAGTTTGAATTTCGTGAGTGTAGGCCTAACAAATCAAAGCGTGCCGCGTCTAGAGTCAAAAAACGGAAAATAATAGTGATTTTACGGAAGATGCGGCCTCCGTGATCAGATCATATTTCAAAAACGGATTGTTCAATTGTAATTTTATTTGGCTAGTTTGTTCAAAATTTCACGCTGAAAAAGTTGATATCAATTTTGAATGATTTTGAGCAAATTTGTGCTCTATAAGGGAGCACATACCTAAATAGGTATCGCGACACGCTATCGTCGCGATCAATCAAAGTTGAGTACGACAATAGTTCCTATTTGGCGGGAAAGAGAGTTATTTTTTGACGGTTTATGATATAATTTTTCACTAATATGTTGTGTTTGAAATGTGTAGTTGATGTTCTGACATTTAAACTAGGTGATTTGAGGTCAATTTTAATTTCACGGACCGATTTACACACGCCGTGATATCCAGACCGGAGACCGAATTTAGGTAGGCATATCACTACGTTGTTATGCGGCGGCTTATAGCAAAAAAAGTGCACGAGAAAGTTTGCTTCATATTGAGATATGTTGTAGATTACCCTTGTGAGTAAAACATATCAAAATTTCATTGAAATTTTATGGCTAATTTAGAAACTAGAGCCATTTAAGTAAACCTTTTTTAACAGTAAAGTCTATGGAGAGCGTCTTGGTGCTGTGCTCCCTTATAGCGCCAGGTGCCCGATCTCCCGCGTGCTCCGATCCAGTGTAGGTGTATTACACAATGCAATAAATAAAAGTCGGGTTTCACCCAAATCTATGCGTTTTGATATCTACTGGGCAGTGTATTTATGGCATAGGCCAACTTTGTCCGGTTTAAAAAACAGGGGGGGGGGGGGTGTGTGGTTGCTCTTTTTTAAACAAAAACACGGCGTTATTTCAGTTGATGTGTTATAGGTGGGTTAGGTCGACATAATCAGAGACTGATCGAAATCAAAATCAGTTGGATTTGAGTCAAAAAGTTTGAATTTCGTGAGTGTAGGCCTAACAAATCAAAGCGTGCCGCGTCTAGAGTCAAAAAACGGAAAATAATAGTGATTTTACGGAAGATGCGGCCTCCGTGATCAGATCATATTTCAAAAACGGATTGTTCAATTGTAATTTTATTTGGCTAGTTTGTTCAAAATTTCACGCTGAAAAAGTTGATATCAATTTTGAATGATTTTGAGCAAATTTGTGCTCTATAGCGCCAGGTGCCCGATCTCCCGCGTGCTCCGATCCAGTGTAGGTGTATTACACAATGCAATAAATAAAAGTCGGGTTTCACCCAAATCTATGCGTTTTGATATCTACTGGGCAGTGTATTTATGGCATAGGCCAACTTTGTCCGGTTTAAAAAACAGGGGGGGGGGTGTGTGGTTGCTCTTTTTTAAACAAAAACACGGCGTTATTTCAGTTGATGTGTTATAGGTGGGTTAGGTCGACATAATCAGAGACTGATCGAAATCAAAATCAGTTGGATTTGAGTCAAAAAGTTTGAATTTCGTGAGTGTAGGCCTAACAAATCAAAGCGTGCCGCGTCTAGAGTCAAAAAACGGAAAATAATAGTGATTTTACGGAAGATGCGGCCTCCGTGATCAGATCATATTTCAAAAACGGATTGTTCAATTGTAATTTTATTTGGCTAGTTTGTTCAAAATTTCACGCTGAAAAAGTTGATATCAATTTTGAATGATTTTGAGCAAATTTGTGCTCTATAAGGGAGCACATACCTAAATAGGTATCGCGACACGCTATCGTCGCGATCAATCAAAGTTGAGTACGACAATAGTTCCTATTTGGCGGGAAAGAGAGTTATTTTTTGACGGTTTATGATATAATTTTTCACTAATATGTTGTGTTTGAAATGTGTAGTTGATGTTCTGACATTTAAACTAGGTGATTTGAGGTCAATTTTAATTTCACGGACCGATTTACACACGCCGTGATATCCAGACCGGAGACCGAATTTAGGTAGGCATATCACTACGTTGTTATGCGGCGGCTTATAGCAAAAAAAGTGCACGAGAAAGTTTGCTTCATATTGAGATATGTTGTAGATTACCCTTGTGAGTAAAACATATCAAAATTTCATTGAAATTTTATGGCTAATTTAGAAACTAGAGCCATTTAAGTAAACCTTTTTTAACAGTAAAGTCTATGGAGAGCGTCTTGGTGCTGTGCTCCCTTATAGCGCCAGGTGCCCGATCTCCCGCGTGCTCCGATCCAGTGTAGGTGTATTACACAATGCAATAAATAAAAGTCGGGTTTCACCCAAATCTATGCGTTTTGATATCTACTGGGCAGTGTATTTATGGCATAGGCCAACTTTGTCCGGTTTAAAAAACAGGGGGGGGGGGGTGTGTGGTTGCTCTTTTTTAAACAAAAACACGGCGTTATTTCAGTTGATGTGTTATAGGTGGGTTAGGTCGACATAATCAGAGACTGATCGAAATCAAAATCAGTTGGATTTGAGTCAAAAAGTTTGAATTTCGTGAGTGTAGGCCTAACAAATCAAAGCGTGCCGCGTCTAGAGTCAAAAAACGGAAAATAATAGTGATTTTACGGAAGATGCGGCCTCCGTGATCAGATCATATTTCAAAAACGGATTGTTCAATTGTAATTTTATTTGGCTAGTTTGTTCAAAATTTCACGCTGAAAAAGTTGATATCAATTTTGAATGATTTTGAGCAAATTTGTGCTCTATAAGGGAGCACATACCTAAATAGGTATCGCGACACGCTATCGTCGCGATCAATCAAAGTTGAGTACGACAATAGTTCCTATTTGGCGGGAAAGAGAGTTATTTTTTGACGGTTTATGATATAATTTTTCACTAATATGTTGTGTTTGAAATGTGTAGTTGATGTTCTGACATTTAAACTAGGTGATTTGAGGTCAATTTTAATTTCACGGACCGATTTACACACGCCGTGATATCCAGACCGGAGACCGAATTTAGGTAGGCATATCACTACGTTGTTATGCGGCGGCTTATAGCAAAAAAAGTGCACGAGAAAGTTTGCTTCATATTGAGATATGTTGTAGATTACCCTTGTGAGTAAAACATATCAAAATTTCATTGAAATTTTATGGCTAATTTAGAAACTAGAGCCATTTAAGTAAACCTTTTTTAACAGTAAAGTCTATGGAGAGCGTCTTGGTGCTGTGCTCCCTTATAGCGCCAGGTGCCCGATCTCCCGCGTGCTCCGATCCAGTGTAGGTGTATTACACAATGCAATAAATAAAAGTCGGGTTTCACCCAAATCTATGCGTTTTGATATCTACTGGGCAGTGTATTTATGGCATAGGCCAACTTTGTCCGGTTTAAAAAACAGGGGGGGGTGTGTGGTTGCTCTTTTTTAAACAAAAACACGGCGTTATTTCAGTTGATGTGTTATAGGTGGGTTAGGTCGACATAATCAGAGACTGATCGAAATCAAAATCAGTTGGATTTGAGTCAAAAAGTTTGAATTTCGTGAGTGTAGGCCTAACAAATCAAAGCGTGCCGCGTCTAGAGTCAAAAAACGGAAAATAATAGTGATTTTACGGAAGATGCGGCCTCCGTGATCAGATCATATTTCAAAAACGGATTGTTCAATTGTAATTTTATTTGGCTAGTTTGTTCAAAATTTCACGCTGAAAAAGTTGATATCAATTTTGAATGATTTTGAGCAAATTTGTGCTCTATAGCGCCAGGTGCCCGATCTCCCGCGTGCTCCGATCCAGTGTAGGTGTATTACACAATGCAATAAATAAAAGTCGGGTTTCACCCAAATCTATGCGTTTTGATATCTACTGGGCAGTGTATTTATGGCATAGGCCAACTTTGTCCGGTTTAAAAAACAGGGGGGGGGGGGGTGTGTGGTTGCTCTTTTTTAAACAAAAACACGGCGTTATTTCAGTTGATGTGTTATAGGTGGGTTAGGTCGACATAATCAGAGACTGATCGAAATCAAAATCAGTTGGATTTGAGTCAAAAAGTTTGAATTTCGTGAGTGTAGGCCTAACAAATCAAAGCGTGCCGCGTCTAGAGTCAAAAAACGGAAAATAATAGTGATTTTACGGAAGATGCGGCCTCCGTGATCAGATCATATTTCAAAAACGGATTGTTCAATTGTAATTTTATTTGGCTAGTTTGTTCAAAATTTCACGCTGAAAAAGTTGATATCAATTTTGAATGATTTTGAGCAAATTTGTGCTCTATAAGGGAGCACATACCTAAATAGGTATCGCGACACGCTATCGTCGCGATCAATCAAAGTTGAGTACGACAATAGTTCCTATTTGGCGGGAAAGAGAGTTATTTTTTGACGGTTTATGATATAATTTTTCACTAATATGTTGTGTTTGAAATGTGTAGTTGATGTTCTGACATTTAAACTAGGTGATTTGAGGTCAATTTTAATTTCACGGACCGATTTACACACGCCGTGATATCCAGACCGGAGACCGAATTTAGGTAGGCATATCACTACGTTGTTATGCGGCGGCTTATAGCAAAAAAAGTGCACGAGAAAGTTTGCTTCATATTGAGATATGTTGTAGATTACCCTTGTGAGTAAAACATATCAAAATTTCATTGAAATTTTATGGCTAATTTAGAAACTAGAGCCATTTAAGTAAACCTTTTTTAACAGTAAAGTCTATGGAGAGCGTCTTGGTGCTGTGCTCCCTTATAGCGCCAGGTGCCCGATCTCCCGCGTGCTCCGATCCAGTGTAGGTGTATTACACAATGCAATAAATAAAAGTCGGGTTTCACCCAAATCTATGCGTTTTGATATCTACTGGGCAGTGTATTTATGGCATAGGCCAACTTTGTCCGGTTTAAAAAACAGGGGGGGGGTGTGTGGTTGCTCTTTTTTAAACAAAAACACGGCGTTATTTCAGTTGATGTGTTATAGGTGGGTTAGGTCGACATAATCAGAGACTGATCGAAATCAAAATCAGTTGGATTTGAGTCAAAAAGTTTGAATTTCGTGAGTGTAGGCCTAACAAATCAAAGCGTGCCGCGTCTAGAGTCAAAAAACGGAAAATAATAGTGATTTTACGGAAGATGCGGCCTCCGTGATCAGATCATATTTCAAAAACGGATTGTTCAATTGTAATTTTATTTGGCTAGTTTGTTCAAAATTTCACGCTGAAAAAGTTGATATCAATTTTGAATGATTTTGAGCAAATTTGTGCTCTATAAGGGAGCACATACCTATATAGGTATCGCGACACGCTATCGTCGCGATCAATCAAAGTTGAGTACGACAATAGTTCCTATTTGGCGGGAAAGAGAGTTATTTTTTGACGGTTTATGATATAATTTTTCACTAATATGTTGTGTTTGAAATGTGTAGTTGATGTTCTGACATTTAAACTAGGTGATTTGAGGTCAATTTTAATTTCACGGACCGATTTACACACGCCGTGATATCCAGACCGGAGACCGAATTTAGGTAGGCATATCACTACGTTGTTATGCGGCGGCTTATAGCAAAAAAAGTGCACGAGAAAGTTTGCTTCATATTGAGATATGTTGTAGATTACCCTTG
The DNA here is from genome assembly GCA_035610835.1 of Ophiura sarsii. Classification (NCBI taxonomy): domain Eukaryota; kingdom Metazoa; phylum Echinodermata; class Ophiuroidea; order Amphilepidida; family Ophiuridae; genus Ophiura; species Ophiura sarsii. The sequence continues at coordinate 33,356,425 of CM069449.1, forward strand.
TGAGTAAAACATATCAAAATTTCATTGAAATTTTATGGCTAATTTAGAAACTAGAGCCATTTAAGTAAACCTTTTTTAACAGTAAAGTCTATGGAGAGCGTCTTGGTGCTGTGCTCCCTTATAGCGCCAGGTGCCCGATCTCCCGCGTGCTCCGATCCAGTGTAGGTGTATTACACAATGCAATAAATAAAAGTCGGGTTTCACCCAAATCTATGCGTTTTGATATCTACTGGGCAGTGTATTTATGGCATAGGCCAACTTTGTCCGGTTTAAAAAACAGGGGGGGGGGGTGTGTGGTTGCTCTTTTTTAAACAAAAACACGGCGTTATTTCAGTTGATGTGTTATAGGTGGGTTAGGTCGACATAATCAGAGACTGATCGAAATCAAAATCAGTTGGATTTGAGTCAAAAAGTTTGAATTTCGTGAGTGTAGGCCTAACAAATCAAAGCGTGCCGCGTCTAGAGTCAAAAAACGGAAAATAATAGTGATTTTACGGAAGATGCGGCCTCCGTGATCAGATCATATTTCAAAAACGGATTGTTCAATTGTAATTTTATTTGGCTAGTTTGTTCAAAATTTCACGCTGAAAAAGTTGATATCAATTTTGAATGATTTTGAGCAAATTTGTGCTCTATAGCGCCAGGTGCCCGATCTCCCGCGTGCTCCGATCCAGTGTAGGTGTATTACACAATGCAATAAATAAAAGTCGGGTTTCACCCAAATCTATGCGTTTTGATATCTACTGGGCAGTGTATTTATGGCATAGGCCAACTTTGTCCGGTTTAAAAAACAGGGGGGGGGTGTGTGGTTGCTCTTTTTTAAACAAAAACACGGCGTTATTTCAGTTGATGTGTTATAGGTGGGTTAGGTCGACATAATCAGAGACTGATCGAAATCAAAATCAGTTGGATTTGAGTCAAAAAGTTTGAATTTCGTGAGTGTAGGCCTAACAAATCAAAGCGTGCCGCGTCTAGAGTCAAAAAACGGAAAATAATAGTGATTTTACGGAAGATGCGGCCTCCGTGATCAGATCATATTTCAAAAACGGATTGTTCAATTGTAATTTTATTTGGCTAGTTTGTTCAAAATTTCACGCTGAAAAAGTTGATATCAATTTTGAATGATTTTGAGCAAATTTGTGCTCTATAAGGGAGCACATACCTAAATAGGTATCGCGACACGCTATCGTCGCGATCAATCAAAGTTGAGTACGACAATAGTTCCTATTTGGCGGGAAAGAGAGTTATTTTTTGACGGTTTATGATATAATTTTTCACTAATATGTTGTGTTTGAAATGTGTAGTTGATGTTCTGACATTTAAACTAGGTGATTTGAGGTCAATTTTAATTTCACGGACCGATTTACACACGCCGTGATATCCAGACCGGAGACCGAATTTAGGTAGGCATATCACTACGTTGTTATGCGGCGGCTTATAGCAAAAAAAGTGCAAAAGTTTGCTTCATATTGAGATATGTTGTAGATTACCCTTGTGAGTAAAACATATCAAAATTTCATTGAAATTTTATGGCTAATTTAGAAACTAGAGCCATTTAAGTAAACCTTTTTTAACAGTAAAGTCTATGGAGAGCGTCTTGGTGCTGTGCTCCCTTATAGCGCCAGGTGCCCGATCTCCCGCGTGCTCCGATCCAGTGTAGGTGTATTACACAATGCAATAAATAAAAGTCGGGTTTCACCCAAATCTATGCGTTTTGATATCTACTGGGCAGTGTATTTATGGCATAGGCCAACTTTGTCCGGTTTAAAAAACAGGGGGGGGGTGTGTGGTTGCTCTTTTTTAAACAAAAACACGGCGTTATTTCAGTTGATGTGTTATAGGTGGGTTAGGTCGACATAATCAGAGACTGATCGAAATCAAAATCAGTTGGATTTGAGTCAAAAAGTTTGAATTTCGTGAGTGTAGGCCTAACAAATCAAAGCGTGCCGCGTCTAGAGTCAAAAAACGGAAAATAATAGTGATTTTACGGAAGATGCGGCCTCCGTGATCAGATCATATTTCAAAAACGGATTGTTCAATTGTAATTTTATTTGGCTAGTTTGTTCAAAATTTCACGCTGAAAAAGTTGATATCAATTTTGAATGATTTTGAGCAAATTTGTGCTCTATAGCGCCAGGTGCCCGATCTCCCGCGTGCTCCGATCCAGTGTAGGTGTATTACACAATGCAATAAATAAAAGTCGGGTTTCACCCAAATCTATGCGTTTTGATATCTACTGGGCAGTGTATTTATGGCATAGGCCAACTTTGTCCGGTTTAAAAAACAGGGGGGGGGGGGGTGTGGTTGCTCTTTTTTAAACAAAAACACGGCGTTATTTCAGTTGATGTGTTATAGGTGGGTTAGGTCGACATAATCAGAGACTGATCGAAATCAAAATCAGTTGGATTTGAGTCAAAAAGTTTGAATTTCGTGAGTGTAGGCCTAACAAATCAAAGCGTGCCGCGTCTAGAGTCAAAAAACGGAAAATAATAGTGATTTTACGGAAGATGCGGCCTCCGTGATCAGATCATATTTCAAAAACGGATTGTTCAATTGTAATTTTATTTGGCTAGTTTGTTCAAAATTTCACGCTGAAAAAGTTGATATCAATTTTGAATGATTTTGAGCAAATTTGTGCTCTATAAGGGAGCACATACCTAAATAGGTATCGCGACACGCTATCGTCGCGATCAATCAAAGTTGAGTACGACAATAGTTCCTATTTGGCGGGAAAGAGAGTTATTTTTTGACGGTTTATGATATAATTTTTCACTAATATGTTGTGTTTGAAATGTGTAGTTGATGTTCTGACATTTAAACTAGGTGATTTGAGGTCAATTTTAATTTCACGGACCGATTTACACACGCCGTGATATCCAGACCGGAGACCGAATTTAGGTAGGCATATCACTACGTTGTTATGCGGCGGCTTATAGCAAAAAAAGTGCACGAGAAAGTTTGCTTCATATTGAGATATGTTGTAGATTACCCTTGTGAGTAAAACATATCAAAATTTCATTGAAATTTTATGGCTAATTTAGAAACTAGAGCCATTTAAGTAAACCTTTTTTAACAGTAAAGTCTATGGAGAGCGTCTTGGTGCTGTGCTCCCTTATAGCGCCAGGTGCCCGATCTCCCGCGTGCTCCGATCCAGTGTAGGTGTATTACACAATGCAATAAATAAAAGTCGGGTTTCACCCAAATCTATGCGTTTTGATATCTACTGGGCAGTGTATTTATGGCATAGGCCAACTTTGTCCGGTTTAAAAAACAGGGGGGGGGGGGTGTGTGGTTGCTCTTTTTTAAACAAAAACACGGCGTTATTTCAGTTGATGTGTTATAGGTGGGTTAGGTCTTGGTCAATTTTGAATGATTTTGAGCAAATTTGTGCTCTATAGCGCCAGGTGCCCGATCTCCCGCGTGCTCCGATCCAGTGTAGGTGTATTACACAATGCAATAAATAAAAGTCGGGTTTCACCCAAATCTATGCGTTTTGATATCTACTGGGCAGTGTATTTATGGCATAGACCAACTTTGTCCGGTTTAAAAAACAGGGGGGGGGGGTGTGTGGTTGCTCTTTTTTAAACAAAAACACGGCGTTATTTCAGTTGATGTGTTATAGGTGGGTTAGGTCGACATAATCAGAGACTGATCGAAATCAAAATCAGTTGGATTTGAGTCAAAAAGTTTGAATTTCGTGAGTGTAGGCCTAACAAATCAAAGCGTGCCGCGTCTAGAGTCAAAAAACGGAAAATAATAGTGATTTTACGGAAGATGCGGCCTCCGTGATCAGATCATATTTCAAAAACGGATTGTTCAATTGTAATTTTATTTGGCTAGTTTGTTCAAAATTTCACGCTGAAAAAGTTGATATCAATTTTGAATGATTTTGAGCAAATTTGTGCTCTATAAGGGAGCACATACCTAAATAGGTATCGCGACACGCTATCGTCGCGATCAATCAAAGTTGAGTACGACAATAGTTCCTATTTGGCGGGAAAGAGAGTTATTTTTTGACGGTTTATGATATAATTTTTCACTAATATGTTGTGTTTGAAATGTGTAGTTGATGTTCTGACATTTAAACTAGGTGATTTGAGGTCAATTTTAATTTCACGGACCGATTTACACACGCCGTGATATCCAGACCGGAGACCGAATTTAGGTAGGCATATCACTACGTTGTTATGCGGCGGCTTATAGCAAAAAAAGTGCACGAGAAAGTTTGCTTCATATTGAGATATGTTGTAGATTACCCTTGTGAGTAAAACATATCAAAATTTCATTGAAATTTTATGGCTAATTTAGAAACTAGAGCCATTTAAGTAAACCTTTTTTAACAGTAAAGTCTATGGAGAGCGTCTTGGTGCTGTGCTCCCTTATAGCGCCAGGTGCCCGATCTCCCGCGTGCTCCGATCCAGTGTAGGTGTATTACACAATGCAATAAATAAAAGTCGGGTTTCACCCAAATCTATGCGTTTTGATATCTACTGGGCAGTGTATTTATGGCATAGGCCAACTTTGTCCGGTTTAAAAAACAGGGGGGGGGTGTGTGGTTGCTCTTTTTTAAACAAAAACACGGCGTTATTTCAGTTGATGTGTTATAGGTGGGTTAGGTCGACATAATCAGAGACTGATCGAAATCAAAATCAGTTGGATTTGAGTCAAAAAGTTTGAATTTCGTGAGTGTAGGCCTAACAAATCAAAGCGTGCCGCGTCTAGAGTCAAAAAACGGAAAATAATAGTGATTTTACGGAAGATGCGGCCTCCGTGATCAGATCATATTTCAAAAACGGATTGTTCAATTGTAATTTTATTTGGCTAGTTTGTTTAAAATTTCACGCTGAAAAAGTTGATATCAATTTTGAATGATTTTGAGCAAATTTGTGCTCTATAAGGGAGCACATACCTAAATAGGTATCGCGACACGCTATCGTCGCGATCAATCAAAGTTGAGTACGACAATAGTTCCTATTTGGCGGGAAAGAGAGTTATTTTTTGACGGTTTATGATATAATTTTTCACTAATATGTTGTGTTTGAAATGTGTAGTTGATGTTCTGACATTTAAACTAGGTGATTTGAGGTCAATTTTAATTTCACGGACCGATTTACACACGCCGTGATATCCAGACCGGAGACCGAATTTAGGTAGGCATATCACTACGTTGTTATGCGGCGGCTTATAGCAAAAAAAGTGCACGAGAAAGTTTGCTTCATATTGAGATATGTTGTAGATTACCCTTGTGAGTAAAACATATCAAAATTTCATTGAAATTTTATGGCTAATTTAGAAACTAGAGCCATTTAAGTAAACCTTTTTTAACAGTAAAGTCTATGGAGAGCGTCTTGGTGCTGTGCTCCCTTATAGCGCCAGGTGCCCGATCTCCCGCGTGCTCCGATCCAGTGTAGGTGTATTACACAATGCAATAAATAAAAGTCGGGTTTCACCCAAATCTATGCGTTTTGATATCTACTGGGCAGTGTATTTATGGCATAGGCCAACTTTGTCCGGTTTAAAAAACAGGGGGGGGGGGTGTGTGGTTGCTCTTTTTTAAACAAAAACACGGCGTTATTTCAGTTGATGTGTTATAGGTGGGTTAGGTCGACATAATCAGAGACTGATCGAAATCAAAATCAGTTGGATTTGAGTCAAAAAGTTTGAATTTCGTGAGTGTAGGCCTAACAAATCAAAGCGTGCCGCGTCTAGAGTCAAAAAACGGAAAATAATAGTGATTTTACGGAAGATGCGGCCTCCGTGATCAGATCATATTTCAAAAACGGATTGTTCAATTGTAATTTTATTTGGCTAGTTTGTTCAAAATTTCACGCTGAAAAAGTTGATATCAATTTTGAATGATTTTGAGCAAATTTGTGCTCTATAAGGGAGCACATACCTAAATAGGTATCGCGACACGCTATCGTCGCGATCAATCAAAGTTGAGTACGACAATAGTTCCTATTTGGCGGGAAAGAGAGTTATTTTTTGACGGTTTATGATATAATTTTTCACTAATATGTTGTGTTTGAAATGTGTAGTTGATGTTCTGACATTTAAACTAGGTGATTTGAGGTCAATTTTAATTTCACGGACCGATTTACACACGCCGTGATATCCAGACCGGAGACCGAATTTAGGTAGGCATATCACTACGTTGTTATGCGGCGGCTTATAGCAAAAAAAGTGCACGAGAAAGTTTGCTTCATATTGAGATATGTTGTAGATTACCCTTGTGAGTAAAACATATCAAAATTTCATTGAAATTTTATGGCTAATTTAGAAACTAGAGCCATTTAAGTAAACCTTTTTTAACAGTAAAGTCTATGGAGAGCGTCTTGGTGCTGTGCTCCCTTATAGCGCCAGGTGCCCGATCTCCCGCGTGCTCCGATCCAGTGTAGGTGTATTACACAATGCAATAAATAAAAGTCGGGTTTCACCCAAATCTATGCGTTTTGATATCTACTGGGCAGTGTATTTATGGCATAGGCCAACTTTGTCCGGTTTAAAAAACAGGGGGGGGCGGGGTGTGTGGTTGCTCTTTTTTAAACAAAAACACGGCGTTATTTCAGTTGATGTGTTATAGGTGGGTTAGGTCGACATAATCAGAGACTGATCGAAATCAAAATCAGTTGGATTTGAGTCAAAAAGTTTGAATTTCGTGAGTGTAGGCCTAACAAATCAAAGCGTGCCGCGTCTAGAGTCAAAAAACGGAAAATAATAGTGATTTTACGGAAGATGCGGCCTCCGTGATCAGATCATATTTCAAAAACGGATTGTTCAATTGTAATTTTATTTGGCTAGTTTGTTTAAAATTTCACGCTGAAAAAGTTGATATCAATTTTGAATGATTTTGAGCAAATTTGTGCTCTATAAGGGAGCACATACCTAAATAGGTATCGCGACACGCTATCGTCGCGATCAATCAAAGTTGAGTACGACAATAGTTCCTATTTGGCGGGAAAGAGAGTTATTTTTTGACGGTTTATGATATAATTTTTCACTAATATGTTGTGTTTGAAATGTGTAGTTGATGTTCTGACATTTAAACTAGGTGATTTGAGGTCAATTTTAATTTCACGGACCGATTTACACACGCCGTGATATCCAGACCGGAGACCGAATTTAGGTAGGCATATCACTACGTTGTTATGCGGCGGCTTATAGCAAAAAAAGTGCACGAGAAAGTTTGCTTCATATTGAGATATGTTGTAGATTACCCTTGTGAGTAAAACATATCAAAATTTCATTGAAATTTTATGGCTAATTTAGAAACTAGAGCCATTTAAGTAAACCTTTTTTAACAGTAAAGTCTATGGAGAGCGTCTTGGTGCTGTGCTCCCTTATAGCGCCAGGTGCCCGATCTCCCGCGTGCTCCGATCCAGTGTAGGTGTATTACACAATGCAATAAATAAAAGTCGGGTTTCACCCAAATCTATGCGTTTTGATATCTACTGGGCAGTGTATTTATGGCATAGGCCAACTTTGTCCGGTTTAAAAAACAGGGGGGGGGGTGTGTGGTTGCTCTTTTTTAAACAAAAACACGGCGTTATTTCAGTTGATGTGTTATAGGTGGGTTAGGTCGACATAATCAGAGACTGATCGAAATCAAAATCAGTTGGATTTGAGTCAAAAAGTTTGAATTTCGTGAGTGTAGGCCTAACAAATCAAAGCGTGCCGCGTCTAGAGTCAAAAAACGGAAAATAATAGTGATTTTACGGAAGATGCGGCCTCCGTGATCAGATCATATTTCAAAAACGGATTGTTCAATTGTAATTTTATTTGGCTAGTTTGTTCAAAATTTCACGCTGAAAAAGTTGATATCAATTTTGAATGATTTTGAGCAAATTTGTGCTCTATAAGGGAGCACATACCTAAATAGGTATCGCGACACGCTATCGTCGCGATCAATCAAAGTTGAGTACGACAATAGTTCCTATTTGGCGGGAAAGAGAGTTATTTTTTGACGGTTTATGATATAATTTTTCACTAATATGTTGTGTTTGAAATGTGTAGTTGATGTTCTGACATTTAAACTAGGTGATTTGAGGTCAATTTTAATTTCACGGACCGATTTACACACGCCGTGATATCCAGACCGGAGACCGAATTTAGGTAGGCATATCACTACGTTGTTATGCGGCGGCTTA
>CM069449.1:33364671-33550086 GCA_035610835.1 Ophiura sarsii
CGCAGTCCAAAAAGCACTGTAGTCAATGTTTTGTGAGTAGTTTTACTATCATTGATATTTGAAACTAAGAAAAACGCAAATTTTACATTAAAAAAATAAATACAAATAAATCAAAAGGGGGGCGATCGCAACCGTCGCCCCCCCCCCCCCCCCCCCATCTAACGGGCCTGCGAGTGTCCAATTCATGGTTACTTGACACGATTTGATTCGCCATGGAAGTTTGACAAATTCAGCCAATGTCGATCCGCAACGTATAACAGATCACTATATAGGCCTACCCCAATCCCCTCCCCTGTCTTTGTAAAACCCGACAATTTGGGCCTTGCGAAAAAATAAACTACAGATCGGAAACCTTCGCATAGATTTGGGTGAAACCCGACTGAAAGTTTGACTAATTCAGCCAAACGGCGCTGCCTATGAAAAAGGAATTTCCCAACTATGGTTCAGTTTTGGTTTGGTTGGCAAATCATTTCTATTGGGTATAAAACACTATTGAACCTACATCAACCAATATAAAACCTGGATACGCGATATTATTAGATCTAAAGCATAAATTTGGAAATTGTTTCGGCTGATTTAACTGATTTTGATACACTGATACTAATGTTGAACTAACATAGGCCTAACTTAATACCGCGCTGCCCCCTGTCTTTGTAAAACCTGACAATTTGGGCCTATTGCGAAAAATTAAACTACAGATCAGAAACCTACGCATAGATTTGGGTGAAACCCGACTGAAAGTTTGACTGATTCAGCCAAAGACACCACGCGTCAAAACGGTGCTGCCTATGAAAAAGGAATTTCCCAACTATGGTTCGGTTTTGGTTCGGTTGGCAAATCATTTCTATTGGGTATAAAACACTATTGAACGTACATCAACCAATATAAAACCTGGATACGCGATATTATTAGATCTAATGCATAAATTTGGAAATTGTTTCGGCTGATTTAACTGATTTTGATACACTGATGTTGAACTAACATAACTTAATACGGCGCTGCCCATGAAAAAGGAATTTTCCAACTAGGGTTCGGTTTTGGATCGGTAGCATAAATTTGGAAATTGCGTCGGCTGATCCTCTGAGAGTTTCCGGTCAAGTATGAAATGTCCGCAACAGATCACTATACCCCCACCCCGGTCTTTGTAAAACCTGACAATTTGTGGATATTGCAAACAAGAAGAGTGTTAAAAACACAATCCTCGGCTAGAGGGTTTAAGTTTGAATGCAAGCAGAAATAAATGAAGAGTATCATAAAGAAAATTGTGTCAAAACAAAACATGCACTTTCAGTCATAGCATAGATCCTTGAGAAGAAAAGATCTATGGCCATAGTTATACCGTACATGATTGTTTACATGAACACACCCCCTGAACATTTGAGTTAAAGGTCCCAAATAGGAATATTTTTTAATCTAATTAAGAATAGACTAAGACCTATCACATCAAAGTCAACCGCGGCAAAAACAACTGATTAAGTAATGGATAATTAGTTATGATTCATTAATGATTAATTAAGTATCAATAATCAATGATCAATAATTGATTATTCATTAATGAACTTATTAATTTATGAATTAATATTAACTAATTTCATTAAAGACATTTATTTATTTATTTATTTATTTATTTATTTATTAAAGTTAATTAACAATTGTTTTTATTAATTAATAAACGTAATGATTGATTAATCATAAATTGTTTATTATTCAATGTATTAAGTTAAATCTTAATATGAATAAATACATACACACATTTCATGAATTTATGAACTTCTAGAAAACCAACTGCACTGATGAAAGTGATACATTATATTGCATTTGGTATACACACTATCACCCATATAATAGCAGGCTACATGTCGTTGTTGACAACCAGGCCAGGATCGGAGTATGATAAAACTGTCACCATAAACAATTAGAAGGAAATTGTTTATGCTGTCACCAAGATTCAATTAGAAACTAAAATCTCACATGACCCATTGACCCCCAGATGTGAGTAAAATTGTTCATTGCATGATATGGTATATGACTACAAAATTGTCAAAAGGCTGCGTAGGGATAATTGGAAATAGTTATAATCAGCTGTTATGATTGGTTGACAGGGTTGTGTGTTTATATAGCATGTATAGTGAGGGTGACATTTGTCAGCAAATGAAACCAAGGGTATTTGACGGTTCTGGGTGGCCTTATTTAACACTATACTTAGAGTACCAATTGCAATATTTCCATGATGTGACCTTGCTAGAAAATAAGTTGATCTCTGCAACGGGAGTACCGAAGTCTTGTACCAATACAGATTTGTTTCATTATCTGAAGTAGTATTATACTCTGCAGAGAAAAATAAACTACACTCTGAAACCTACGCATAGATTTGGGTAGACTTGATCTCAAGTCTCAGACTCACTACCCTCTCTCTCCCAATTCCTGGTACAAGTAATATTTTCCATTGATTCGAAACTATATTATTTTGTAGAGCTGTACATATCTCATTGACCCTACATGTATCTCATGTATTTTATGTATTTGGGACAATATGTGAGAGATGCCGTGTCCTCATATAGGGACATGACCGGCATACACCACACACTTATCATTCATGACAATGACATGTATATTTGGTCGAATCCAACGAAAAGTGTACACGTGATGTTCAGGCCTATAATAAAATAATCTATATCTTGACTATTTTATTTTTGTGTTATACGTATCCGCCTCGATGAGACGCTTCGGGCCATATATAATATGACTAACGTCTATGCACAATTGGACGTATGCGAGCAATAAACCTGCTATTTTTCACCCTTTTTACAAAATAGTTGTTAAGGTTTTATTTTAGACATATAACCGTTTCGATGAAAACGAGCTTAAGTGGAAATAATTTTGCCTGTTTGATTGGTGGATATCTCAAGAATGCCTCTTGTAATTTTTGTTACTTTTGATCAATCCCCTGAATTGTTGTGATTTTTTTTGCTGTGGTAAGTTTTGACGTTACCTACCAATACATGTTTTGTTAAATCTCACTTTCGGGGAAGAATTCGCCTGAGGTAGTGTAATTTGTGCTGTAAGGATACCTAAATATTTTAAATACTTTAATGCATTGTCCCCATTCAAGTCGATGTTTTGATAAAGTTGTTAGAAATTATAAAAGCGGAAACGATCGGTTTGGTAAAAAAAATGCATTACCTCCGAATACCTATCTAAAACACTGCCATTTTAATATAAACACAGATTAGTGAATGATATCTATCGAATAAGTGAAGTATGATACAATGTACACGTGTGCTACGTTTCATCATTTTGAAGGCAACATTTTTTGAAATATCTGCAATAAAAGACTGTATTCGTAGGCAAATTTGAATTATGAACTGTTACCTTCAAATACAAATAACGATACCGTGGTACTTCCCTCTGTTGTTACATACTTGTAACGACTGGAATAAAGTAGAAACGTGCGCTGCGTTCGGAAAGCAACGGAGAAGTTTTGCATCAATCTTTCAGCTTTTGTAAGTAACTTTTCACTACATTCTGTAGTTTGCGTACAAGTGCATCAATAATTTGTTGTTGTCTTAAAAGTTGATTGAATATAGCCTCCCTCTGTCTCAATCTTGTTACTCCTATTAGTGTAGTTTTTTATGTTATTCACGCAAATACATCCTCTGACAGTTGATTTAAATCGCAATAGGGGTGATTAATGTTTATATAAATATTCTGCAACAGCTTCTCGTGCATGACTTCATGTTGTATTCGGAGGTATCATGTATATGTAGGCAACATTCAATAATATACACGGTGCATATTGGCCCTAAATGATTTTATTTTACATACAAGCAGTGCGCAATCATACAATCTGACTGGATATATTATTAGATTTATATTTGGAGGGAAAAAATTAATATTCCCTTATTAAATGAAAATAGGAGGTGTTAATGTAAATAAAATGCATGGTGTAATCACACTGGTTTTGCCGAGAACATATTTTTTGTTGGAGTTAGAGTGAATGAATGTTATTTATATCCATAGATTACACGTTGATCGTCTTAAAATGGGTACATTTAGTCATAATATCCATGAAATTTCGGCTTCATAATCAATGTTTTCATATTCCATTTTGTATTCGTAGGTAACCTATATATTAGTTAATGAGCATGGTACAATTCCTGCATTGTTGTTTGCTTTCATTCGCACCTAATATTATGTAAATATTTAGCAGGAATGTACAGGATGGGAAAAATATTGTTTGGTGCGTAATATTGTTTTAAACCAACTTGTCGATATGATGTATGCGTAGTTAACCAACTTCCCCTGGAATTGCAGAGAAGTGACTACTGAGGTACATAATATTGGCCATTATTGTAGTTGTATTTGAAAATGGATTTCATGTGTCACAAATATAAAATAACTTGCTTCATTTTTGCTCGGGCAGGTTGTGTAATGTCACCGAAACGTATTTTAAGTGAACAAGAAATTTAGTAAAACATTTTCCCTTTTTTTTAAAGGTGGGAAGGAATCAAGGGTAGGCCAAACTGATTTCAGTCTCAAATCAAAAATTGTTCATGAATAATGCTTCCGACATTCATTAATTAGTGTAATTGAACTAAGCAGTGGTTGATTTAAAAGAAATCAATGAAAGGCACATGCCCGACAATATCTCTGTCGTGGCAAAACCTATTAGATTAGTGTTTTTAAATCAAACAACATTGAATTTTTAAACATAAAATTCCTATTTTGTCTACATCTGACAAAATATTTCATATTGGTGATTCTATGTCAAACGGAATCTGCCATCGGTTGAAACTCGATAAAAACTGACTATGTACGACTTTTAGAATGATACAAATTCCAAACTAGGAACTTATATCTTAATTCTAATCTGACAACTGAATGTCTTGCTGTAAGTTGTATGTGCTTTATTCCGCTGTGGACGGAAATGCACGACATTCGAATGTTCTAGACTCTTTGAACATGTTCGGCTCATATTAAACTTATATATATATAATATAAGGTCTGATATGAAATTATTTCAAAGTATATATTAAATGAATTAAAAAGCGATCTGGCTTTCGTGTTTAAAACAGCTATTCAAAATGATAACTGCTAGAAGACTCACTTGCCTCCTTCATTTAGAACAAATTGAGGAAGACAACCGGTTGTTTTATTGCTTAAAACAAATAACCTGACATTCAAGACTATGAATTACATGCAAATCAAACTGTTTGCTAAAAGAAAACCGCTTGCTTTCTAATTAATGATGGCTCGAGGAAATGTTCAATGAAACTGAAACGTTCATTCTTAACATTCTAAAATGTCCTATAATAAACAAAGAGTAATTCTGTTCTACTAGATATTCATCCTCGTGACAAGAGAGAGATGAAGAACTAACTACATAAAGAATACAACAAGATCCACTAAACTTGTTAAGTAGAGATTACAAGGCTGAATGATCAGAGGTATCTTACTTAAAATGTTTCTATATGCTTAATATTCTATTATGTTTAGTTTTAATAATGAACATGCTTTTTACCAAATGAGATGAGTAAGAATATTATTACTAGCGAATTGATTGTTTAACTATACATTTACGAAATTTTAACCCAGTACGATATGTATGTTGTCATCATCTTGCCTTGTATCAGATGTTAAATATTACACACTTCTGACTGTTTTGTAATATGTTATATAATTTTGGTTAATCTTGCTTTTTATTCAAATGTTGAATATTACGCAATTCTGATTGTTTTGTAAAAGCAGTGCGGAGCGCACATTCTTATATTATCAACTTTTAACGTCAAGCAAGACACCTTTTTATTTTGCTGTACGACATTCACCCTCACACGCGATTCAGGGCATAAAAACTACGTCGAGTACAATTTTGCCTCTTAAACATATGTAAAATCAAAGAATCCAACCGTTCTTAGTCAACAAAGTTGAAGTTGAGAACAAATGTGTTACCTACGAATACTTTGATTATTGCAATATTAGCTACCGTGCTTTAAGTCTTAACATGTTTTTCTCTTATAGGAATGCTTAAAAATGTTGCCTGATATTTTGTTCTTAATAAACCTATTCAAAATTACAACTGAGAGTTAGATATTGTATATTTTTTTCAACATTAAATTAATATTCTAGTATCTATTTAAAGTAAACTATTGGGGAATATGTCCATAATATTAGGATTTAAACATGTTTTAACATGTTTATTTAAAACAAATATTGTTAACAACCCTGCATGATCATTTCATCCCCAAAATGCAAAATAAATTAAGTACAACATTAATTTATTACAGCTTTACTTCTCTTATACCTACGTATACATTAACTGTTACCTGCGAATACAAAATGTCCACATTCCTCTATGTACTTAAGTTTTGGGCGCATGCTCAAAAATCTAAATTTTCCAGAAAGGGTCATTCCCCCTCTTTGAGGTACATGAAAACAAATGTTCATTAAAATCATCTTGGTGAAAGTATACAAAGTGACTCAACCTCATGTTCGAAAGTATTGAGAGCCTGAAAATGCTACCTAACTGTGTGAATCTAAAATGTAAAAAAAGATGAGTACCTGTACAAATATGTCCACTTTCTATCAGCATTAGCATCTTCTGAATACAATACAATCACAAATTTGAATGCAATATGTAAATAGGTGGAATAATCATCACGTAATCAAAATATGGTACTTGTATTTGTAGGTAACATTGATAAGTGTACCTTCAACTTCATCATTCCGCCACAAGGTCAATTGGAGAGATTAGTGATGGCACTTTTTTTCCATACAAGCTTGATATGTTGACTTTGAGTGGGGAAAAGGAATAAGAGATCGAAGCATTTTGAAACTGGACTCTAAAAATCTAGCCGTGTACACTTTTCGTTGGATTCGACCATTTAGTAACTGTTTCAATAAATGGATATTTTGACAAAACATAACTACACCCTAGGCTCTTTCCTGTCAAACACTGAGCTCCCAAAACACCAACTGCTTGCCGCCACTGAAACCTGCAACTAAACTTTCTGGCCTATCAGTGATGGGTAATAACAGAACAGGTGGATACTGGATGGGATAAAATCATTGCCTATGGTGTCAAGTGTGAAATATTGTTGCGATATTAATGTTGTTTTGGATAGTGAATTGGTTTTACAAATAAGAAGGCCTTGATGGCAAGGCTAAGATTTGGGTGAAACCCGACTTTTACACCCAAGTAAATTCAACTTTGTTGGAGTCAAATCGAACCGCTTTCGATCAGTCACTGATAATGTTGAACTAACATAAGTGAAATAAGTCACCCCCTTCCTGGTCCTTGGCAAACTCGACAATTTGGGCCTAGTGCGAACACCAGTGGCGTAACTAGACTTTTTCATGGGGGGGGGGGGGGGGGGGGAGAAGGGGCAGTGACTTGAAATGGGGGGTGGGGGCGTCCTAATGGGGGCTCCAGCCCCCCCCCCCCCCCCCCCCCCCCCCCCCCCCACTGGTTACGCCACTGCGCTGTGACGTATTGCCCGTCTGGAAATCCAGACAACTTTTCATCATCACTATTCCTCTGTACCCCTTTCCCATACTATTATTAACGCTTGGAAATCCAGACGTTTTTGGAATTTCAAGGCCTTGGAAATTCAGACAACTTTCCCCCTACCCCTCCCCCTCCCCCACTTGCCCCCCCCCCCCCCCCCCCCCCAGTGAGACCAAAAAGGGCAAACAGTTCAATTTTTCCCCCTTCCCCCGAAACACAATTTGCCCACTCAATGCGCCCCCCCCCCCCCAAAAAAAAAAAAATGGTGCCACCACTGTATCTTGAGCTTGCCCTTCATTGGTGAACCAGAAGAAAAAAGTCTAAAATTTACAGGGATAGCATTACGAACATGACGAAAGTGTCTGGAATTCCAATCTATTATTTATATCTCTATACATTCCTTTAGTATGACATTCAGAAAAGGAAAAAAGTGTCTGAATTTCCAAAAACCTGCGGTCTTATAAAATTGTGAAAAGTCTGGAATTCCAAGCACATGTGCCAAAAAAGTCTGGAATTCCATTGAAAATCTGGTGGGAGAAAAAAAAGTCTGGAATTCCGATGTCCTCTATAGGGGAGCGGTCTAAATTGTGAAAAAAGTCTGGAATTCCAAGTACATGTGCCAAAAAAGTCTGGAATTCCATTGAAAAATTGGTGGGGAAAAAAAGTCTGGAATTCCGATGTCCTCTATAGGGGAGCGGTCTAAATTGTGAAAAAGTCTGGAATTCCAAGCACATGTGCCAAAAAAGTCTGGAATTCCATTGACAAATTGGAGGGAGAAAAGGTCTGGAATTCCGATGTCCTCTATAGGGAGCGAAGCACATGTGCCAAAAAAGTCTGGAATTCCAATGAAAAATTGGTGGGAAAAAAAGTCTGGAATTCCGATGTCCTCTATAGGGGGGGGGGTCATTATTATCTGGAATAGCCCATTACCTCCATGCCCCAAAGTAACATTTGCAGCACACTGAACTCTGAACTAAGACCAATGCAAATATGTGCACTGGTCTTAGTTCAATTGTTATGTGCGCTCGTACGGACGTATGGCTATGCAAACTATATATTACTTTGGCGACTATCGTACAAGTCTTACGTACAAGTCACTTGTACGTTTGAGCCGTACGTACTAGTTTAACCGTGCGGCCTTATAACTGTTTTTCCCTTTTTCCCATTGTTTACAGATTGTACCGATTATGGCATGTTTTGCAATGACCGGGGCAATGACGGAAGCTGTATACCGGGTAGTAATGTATGTGACGATGTACGTGATTGTGACGATGGATCAGATGAGCCCATGGGATGTGCGACTCGGGGTGAGTTAAACTCTATTCCGGGGAGGGGGTGCTACTCTCCGAACAAACTCAGCTACCAATCACGCCCGGTGCACCTATAAAATGGACCCTTAAAGGGACATGAAGTGGTGTTGAAAATATTAAATGTTAAACAAATTACTTCAGAATTCAAGATGAACATTAAAAATTGCCATTATTGTTGTTTCTACTAACAAAAACACAGCAAAACTTGATTAAAACAATATCATCGCTATTTATTGAAAAACGCCCTCTATGCAAATATGGTTCGCGTTATGTATCACGCGTACTGCAGGGGGATACTGCCGGACGTAAAATGCTCGTCCCGCGGGACGAGCATTTTTGAATCGACGTTTTCTTGTACAAAGAGAGCTGATTTTGCTTAATCCTTATAGGTGTAAGTTCATACATGTAATACAATTATAAAAATAAACTAATCTCAGTGTTTATCATAATTGAGGGCGCTGCCTCCAACACATCTCTTAGTGCCCCTTTAATGGCGTAAAGCCCGGGCGTGAAGCACATAATCATTTTGATATACCCATTAATGGCGTAACACACACATTTTCTCCTTACCAAGAACATCCTACAGCGTGTCCTAAATAAACTGGGTCCAAACAAATTGGTCCGAGAATAGGTTTTCCTTGTCGTGGCCTAAGGTAAGTATTGTGTTGTCTTTTGACTAGATACTACAATACACTTGTCATGATATATTTCAGACTTAATCGGCCCATTTCCAGCTATTCAGGCTGTGTTGAGTGGAGATTCACACACGTTGACATGCAGCAAGACTAGACAAGATGTAATCTCGGAAGTGTCGTGGTACGATGCTATACCTGGTGATAACGCCGTTCTGATTTTTCGTGGCAGTGACATCATAACTGGGCTTCCCAAGAAGTATGACAACTTCGCTGTCGAATCTGGCAGTCCGCAAGAATTCAATCTTGTCATCAATGATGTTACAGTTGAGGATGAAGGTTTCTACTATTGTCAACTTGTAAATGGAGGTGATACATCTCTGGTAGTGACTCTTAAAGTCGAAGGTAAGGTTAGCTACACCTTATTCCAGAAGGTATTTAAAGGGTTAGCGAAATTTAGTGTAAAAACTAATTAGATTGTCCATCTTCCACAAATTAATCCTACACTGAAAACTTTAACTAGTCAGACACAAGCTGGACTAACTTTCAACAAGTCGAGCAGGTTAGTCAAGCCTGCTGGATTAGCTTAAACTAGTCGAGCAGGTTAGTCAAGCCTGCTGGATAGGTTATGGCCGACTTGACTAGCTTAAGGTTAGTCCGGCTCAGCCTGACTAGCTTGATTTGTTCTGCTGGACTAGTATGTGGCTGGACTAGCTATGTTAGTCAGCTGGCTTAATTAGCTTTAGGTTATTCAAGCTGGCTGCACTAGCTTTGGGTTAGTCAAGGCACTGAGATAAAATATCAATGGCAGCATGCATATAAGACGTACGTCATCGCCGGTCCGGTTTTGCTAGCCAATCCAGACGTAATTTACCGTAGTTATTTCATTGTATATTGTGTACATCATAGTGTTTGCCAACATCTGGAGACTATTTTATGCTACTTTTTGTTTGTTTGGAATGACGACTCGGAGTAGGAAAAACTAACTGTAAAGAACGACGGTAGCGCGGGCATTTCAAACGCTAACGGGTCAGTCTACTACAGCTAACACTGTAGCCAGCAGCCCCGCCAACAACATGGTTCAATACGAGTGCTATTGAACAGACAGCAGAGCAATCACCCGTGGCGAAACCAAGTACTGCTACGCAACGTGAACAATTTGAGTCAGGCGGGATCTACTATTATGGTTTGAGCTGGACTATAACCTTACGTTAGTCGAGCAAAGCCGGACTAACCTTACCTTAGTCAAGATGGACACCATCTGGACTAACTTAAAGCTAGTCCAGCGACTAGCCTAAACTAGTCCAGCGACTAGCCTAAACTAGTCCAGCGACTAGCCTAAACTAGTCCAGCTTAGGACGGGCTAACATCAAGCTAGTAGAGCGACTAACTTAAAGCTAGTCCAGCAATGCTGGACTAGGCTAAAGCTAGTCAAGTTGAGCACCGCCTGGAAGCTTTAAGTTAGTCAGGCAGACCAATTTAGGTTTTCAGTGTATACTGACATCATTTTGACCGACGTACTTCAATCAAAATATTTCATCGCACTAGAAGCCTGACTAATTTATTGTTTAGGGCAAGGATGAAACGCTCACCTGGCCGAGGGGAGGGGACGTACATTAATTGCAAAGTGGTACGTGATAGTAAAGGCAAAATAGAAAGAGTTGTGTTGCCCTCAGTGACCGACCCTAAAATCGCGAAAATTATAGGGTCGGGTTTTTTTCTTTTTTTTTTTCTTTTTTTTTCAAAACCTTTTTTTTCTTTTCTTTTTTTCTTTCTTTCTTTTAGATTTCGATTTGCCCTTTTCAAAGTTAGCTTTACTTAATGTTTTTAGACTATTATCACACTAGAAACATTAATTAAATTGACGTATGGGCCTATACCAATTTTTATCTCGACATAAACCATATATTTTTCAGCAAAAAAAATCCGCCAACCAACCCAATTTAATTTTTTTTATTTAGCACTTGAGGGCTACACAACTCTTTTCTTTCTTTTTTGACTAAAAACTAAGATATATAATAGCTGCATAAATACGGCAGTTTTATATTGTGTCGGCCGCGGTATATCATCCAGGGAGAGGGTGAAAAAAAGCGCTCGTGACGGGTATGGAAGGATCCGGTGAGAGAACGGGCATCAGCTTTTTATGAACCTGGCCATATTCCTCACCCTAACCGTTATCAAACAAACATTTGATTATTATTTTTCTTCAGACTCACCCCCGGCCCCGTCAAAAACGATTAATTTAGGAGCCATTGTAGGCGGTAGTATCGTTGCTTCGGTGGTCTTGGTTATTGCAGTCATAATTTTACTAGTATGTGTGGTTAAGCACCCATGTAAAGGTAGGTGGTACCGACATATCACATCATAAAAGACCAGTAGTGGGTAGACCTTATTCATTATGACAACACAACAAATAGAATATGAGGAAAAGATAACGAAAGTACAGGGTGTATCAGAAAGGGTCCCAAATTAATTAAAAATATACCCCGTGTATTTTTTGTTTAAACAAAACCAAACCGTTTGTAAGCCCTATTAGTCTTCTATCAAATACCCTTAATCCCATTAAATTTCACCACATGTAACTACCGAGATATTATCAATTCAGTAACTAGAGTGCAAATCCCACTTTGGCCACTTTTGAACAAAAAAATGAACTGCAAGTGATTTCTTTATGAATGTTGTCAGTCATCCAGGTAGTTAAAATCAATCAAAAATGTTTATAATCTAGTCAACTGGACTTACTTTTATTGTTTGGCGACAGTTTCACATCCTATCCCGGATGTATCGTCAGGCCGACTGATGTTCTAGTGGCTTTGCTTGACCCGTGACGGGGTCAAGGAGTCCAAACGTCGAGGGATCTTGTTGACCACTGGAGTGTAGGCCCCCGCTAGGTTGTGACGTAGGCCCCCTCCTCTGTTGAGAGTTGGCTCCTCTCGCTTCACATACACTGCTTCCTTAACCCCTCTTTCGAACCACCGCGATTCTCGGTCCAAGATCAGAACCTCCTTATTGTCAAATGTGTGATGGGTGCTGTTGAGATGAGTCTACACGTACACAAGTGATTTCGATGATGATTATAGGACATGTCAATGTATATTGTTTAAGATACCTTCTAGAATTCAAATAAAATGGATAATATGGATGGAATTATACTTTTCTGTTCGATTCAACTAACTATCAACATTTAATAGGTAGATTATTATTGATTTGATTGATTATGTTAAATGACACACTGAATGTCCAGCCAATACAATTTTAATTGGAATTGCTTCTTTTTTTGTACATTGTGCGGTATTGGAAGTTAGTCTTCTTCGTATACCGTGTGTAATTTCACAGTCACACATCGAACAACACCCTCTGATACTTCGCCATGCCTAAATCGCTCCCGGATGAGAACCGCCCCATTCCAATTAAAATCAGAGCTTTTCGAGAATTTGACCCCTGTACAAAGAATTTGAGGCAAATGTTGACCTCTGACCTATTCAGCCCTATATCTCGGTAACTAAACATCGGGTGGAAATACAACCATTGACTGTTTTGCTCCTTATGATCAACAGTTTGATATGCATTAAACGGTAGAATCGGAGAATGTTTGCAATTTGGCCCGTAAGGGGACTCAAGGAAGTTTTTGACTTGATTTTTTTGAATTTTGTGAGTGCTGTAATTATTGAACTATTAATCAAATCCATGTACAAGTGGGGCCTATACATTTTCGGAAAGGAAATGGATCAGAGAATCAAAATTTGCCGTCAATTTTACCCACAAATGTTGATTTTGGTTGTTGTTGAGAAAATCAAAAAATATCACTTTTTGACCCCTTTTTTCAGCCTCCAAGACATCACTGAATAAAACTTTATAAACTTTCCACGCGGCAGGCGTGTGCAGACAACATTCCAAAATTTCACAAAATATTTCAATAATGTCAAAATTGTTAAATTCCATAACCATAGTTGGAATCATTATGTGATATGCATCGAAATAAGTACAAACATGCCAAGTATTGATTCAGTACTAATCCTTTGGATAGTTCTTAAATTAAAGTTTTGGAAAGGTTTCTGAAAAATCAGTTTTGTATAATGGTAAGGGAGCAGTTCCATTTGTACGCGATAAAAATTGCGAGAATGTTCCGGGCCCGATGAGTTTTTTATCAGGCCCCGATGAGATTTGTATCGCGTACAGTTGCGAGTAGCAAAGGATTATTTATCGAGTAGCGTATTACCGCTTGTTTAAATATAACGAAAGATAAGTGGTCGGTATGTAAATAGAGCTTCGGGTTATTTATTCTAGTTGTAAGGTACAAATTCAGCATTTCATGTTTTTAGAGATAATGTTATTGATTATGGATGTTTAACGTAAATTGTATTATCCTCGTGTATTTGCTAAACAATGTCCCGCTCTATTTGCTAAACATACCCCAGGGTATAGCAGAGGCCTCGTATCGGGCCCCGATGTCTATTTTATCGGGGCCTGATGACTATTTTATCGCGTATCAACTTGAAAAACATCGGGTCCAAAACATATCAGGCCCCGATACAGTCGCGATAAATTTATCGCGTATAAATGGAACTGCTCCATAATGCACTTATCAATTGCATCCCCGGCCCCGGGGGACCCGGGGATAGCGGGGATTAGGGCCTGGACGTACAAATTGCCCATGTGACGTCCCGGGTACAATCGTGTACGGTCCCCGCAAGGCCGGGCACCATTTTGTCTACGTCCCCGCTACAGTCCCGGCCCCTCTTGGCGGGACAAAGTGTACAGTCCCGGCCACCCATTTCCCAGGACAAAGTATTCACCCGGCTACAGTCCCAAGGTTGCTTATTTCTTTCTGCAACCATACCGGAATGCATTTCTATGTGTTCCCATGTGTTATTAGGCTTATTCCGTTAAGGGGCGATATCCAAACTCTACAGTGATTTTAAAGCATTTTTCTAGCGATTTTACAACGATATTCCAACGGTATTTCGTTCTATTGTTAAAAGCATCGGAAAAAGATCGGTGATTAACTAGAAACCTCTCTACTTATCTGGCGTTAACAATATAACTATTGTAGTACTCTCGATGGCTGCATTAGTGAATGAAGCAGACAGATCAAAGGCGCAAGGAAGGTTGTGTTATATTCTTTGGAATATCGTTGTAAAATCGCTAGAAAAATGCTTTAAAATCACTGTAGAGTTTGGATATCGCCCCTAAGTGCATCGCATCTATAGCTTATTTATAGCAAGCACCCGCCCCGGGTGTACATTTGTGTACCTTTTTTAGCGTACGTCCCCGCTACACGCCCCGCTCGGCTAGCGAGGGCACAGTTTGTACGTCTGAGTACACTCCCCCGCATAGCCGGGCATGGTCCCCGCCATGCACCAGGTCCCCGGGCCCGGGCGTGCAATTGATAAGTGCTTATATATAGCCACGTGGAAAGTGTTAAGAATGTCTTGCACCTAGGATATACATTACCATTATGTAATGGTTGAATAGCACCTGGTCAGCAAATCTTCGGGTAAGGTGTAACTTTCATTATTCATACCGCTGTTCTTTTTGACAGTCCTATATGAACACATTTACAATTTAATATTAATTGTATTCCATTTTGACAGATTCTTCACGGGACACCCACACGGAATCCGCAGGTGCGGAATCTGGGTAAGAAATGTTTTGAACAATGTTGAAAGTTCCCGAATTCCCCTCGATAAACGGGTGTTTTTATTTCGCATTTCTTTTAGGAAAGTGAAGTATGCATTATCATAAATATTCTACAAGAACCGTGTATACCGTATGCGTTATAATAAATATTTTACAAGAACCGCGTATGTCTAGACGGTTTATATAATGCTTTTATGATATACCATCATACCATGCGCATCTACATGGCATCTGATCGGTTAATAAAGCGAACGACACTTTTCAAGTGACTTTTTTGGGTGAGAGATTGTCAAAATTTCCTCCAAAAAGATCTTTGGGTAACAACTTTGTAAGATCCTCTGAGATAGTGTATGCCAGTTTGATTTTCTCCCCAAAATTGGAAGTTTCTGGATCACACCCTGTACCCGTATCAAGTTCATAGTATACCAGACCTCATAAAACTGATTCGTTCGTCTCGTAAACCTAGCTGAAACTGTGTCGCTTATCTGATTCAGTGGAGATTCTTTGTCAAATATCAAATACGATCTCGGAGTGTAGTTAGTCGTTTTGTTTTTCATTTCGTATTACTTTTTACTCTAGCTATGAAAGGATCTCAAATCCAACGGCCCAACGAGCCGATGCAGTTGTAGTACAGGAAGGCTACCTGGTACCAAATGTGCTGGAATTGAATCGACCCACCGGCCGTAGAGAATACGACTATGCTCAACGGTCACTAGCAAGACCGAATGTCCAGAACGATGACTATGGGTATGACGACGCGGTTAACCTGGCAAATGATCAAGAACAACCCGAGTATATTGAAATTGATGACATCAGTAGCCGAATTACACCCGACTATGCCAATGCCAATGCCCGGCCGTCAGGACCTCGACACGGTAGACGAATATAAAAATAAGGATCACTGAGCCAACACAATTCAAAAACTGAAAACTGAAATCAATGAATGATATCTGAATATATTAAAGTGTTATCATAAATAAGACTGTAAAAGCAATATTAACTCATCTTGTAGACTTGCAAATAGTGTAATATCAACTAATCAATGTACCGGGCGAATGTATTGCTATGTCTTTGGCATACGGGAATACTAATCAGTCAAATTTTCGTTGTTATACAATGGTTATAAGTCAAGCTACACAGTGATGCCTCGTATGTTAAATCTGTAATATAATAATATTATTCACTTTATGAGTTTTCCTATGTGCAACCTTTAGAATGATCAATCAGGTAGTCAATGACAGAATATTATCTCTTCGCCGACAGAGTGTAACCACTCCATTTAGTCCTGTATATTGACATGATTGAAGTTCTCTTAGTTCTTGTGAAAATCAAATGGACTTTTGCAGAGGGGTAAACTTAATGATTGTCACGATCTGGTTCTGGATAATCAGAGGGCATTTGTTCTTAGAAATCAGATACCTCTATTGTTTATATTCTAGATATATCTGACATTCAGAATGGTTTTAATTAACTGATAGGTACGTTTTGTCTCTTAAAATAGGCCAAATGAATAGCACTTCCGTTTCCGCGGTCCGTCACACTAAATGTAACTATGGATTTCACTGCAAAATACAACCCTTACTGGAATCAATTTACAATGAATTTTGAATTTGTAGCTGAGGTTCCAAGCTGCAATTGGGTAATAGTTTATAAGACTGGGTTATTATAATATAATAGCAAAAGTTATGAGGTAGGAGGTAGAACTTATTGAATGACCTTCGTAAGATTCAATATACATTTTGAATCCAGCTTTCGGGAGCGGAGTAATGTGACGTCACCTCGGCTGGTTCCTAAATTTGAATACGATTTATTCCGTCAAAATAAACAGTCGGGTTCCAAGGCGTCGGTAATAACTATTCTTCTTTCATCTTCACGCTCCTGAAAATGAGATTCATATATTTTGGTGTTGGGTTGGTCTCATATTTGTAAATACTTAAATTTGACAGTAATTGTAGGAAGTAAGCTGATTTTGTTTTAACTGTAAATATCTAACACATATTATTATACAGGCTAAATGTTGTTGTTGGGTTGGACTCATATCGTAAATACTTAAATTTGAAAGACATTTAGGAATTATTAATTCAGCTGTAATATCTAGATAGGCTAAATGTTGGTGTTGGGTTGGTCTCATATCGTAAATACTTTAATTTGAAAGACATTTTTAGAAATAAACTGATTTTATCTGTAATATCTAACGTACAAATTATATAGGCTAAATGTTGGTGTTGGGGTGGTCTCATATTGTAAAAACTGAAATTTGAAAGATATTTTAGTTAGGAATTAAGCTGATTTGATATAACTGAAATATTAGAGAGAAAAATATTTAGGCTAAATGTTGATGCTGGGTTGGTCTCATATCATAAATACTGAAATTTGACAGACATTTTATGAATTAAGCTGATTTGATATAACTGTAATATCCAGCATATAGGCCTATGGGCCATTCCACAAAAATGGGACCACTTGGGTTTTTATCATTCTTTGATCCGGGAAATCTTACTGCAAGTATATATCACAAATGTTTATTAATATTATGGTAAAACTCGATGAGTTCTACTCAGAACACCATGGTTTGCCATACTTTGAATGACATTATCAGGTTCATATTTGTACTGAAAGGCCCTCAAAACTACCAAAACACTGTTTCCACAGCTCGATGTTTCAATTTTATGCTGCTGAATTTAATTCTCAATTCAAGTTTTTGTAATATTTTGGTACGAGTTAATGTAGCAAACGTATCAAACCAAAGTATAAAGGCATTTAGTTCTCCCTACATTAATCTTAACGTGCACTTTTAATATCAAATGAACTTTCCACAAAATGTGTGTAATTTCCGATATCCGCACAGCTAGCGTTCCAACATAAACTGACTGTACTAAATTTGCAATCGTTTATGAACAATCCCGTAGCAAACCCACCACGCTATTAAAATTATATCACCTCGAAAGTCTCTGGCACATCATTTGGGCTATACAATATGTTGAAGTTCAGTATTTCAAACGACCGTTTTAAGATTGTGAACTCCGTGATCGATGTTTCTCGGTAAAGTAGGTATTCTGTTACCGTATAAAAGGTAATATGTTATAGGTCCAATGTGTTTCTCACCATTTGTGTCGAAAAAAATAGAAATGCAACCATATGGCTTGCAGAATGTCCGAAAAGGGATGAAAACGTGAAAGGCGTTATCGTGAACGGCGTTATCCTGTAAAGTGTTATCATCCTCATTTGAAGAAAATATTGCAAAAGCACAATCTTTCTTCTTTTGGAAAATCTTTGATATGACAAGTCTAGATACAGCAGCGAAACATTGAAAACAGTGAGTTTGCTTCTTCTTTCGTGTTCTATATAACGCATTTCACTTTGTGAACTATTCTTCTACTAGAGTAAAATTGACAAAACAAGTTTTGGAAAAAGGTACAAAATTGAAAGCACATAGTTGTCAAAAGCGTTGATTCATAGCAAGAGATTTGTTGAGGCTAAAAAATGAAATTCATTCTTCTGTCGCATAGCTTGTCAAATATTGTTATAGGGAGACCTCTCAACGACAAAAAAACATTAATTTTTATATCATATTCGGACTTAGTTAATTAGGGATGTAATGACACTCACACTGCCAATGCAATATGACACTATAGTTCACAGATAACGCCGTTCACCGAGTGAAAAAACATATAAAACACCTGAATTACATGGTTTTGTGCGTAAAAATGTGAGCAGTGCACGGTGTTCGCAAACATTATTGTTCTAGTAACTTTAGCATATTGGGTCATCAAAAACAATCAAAGTAAGCAGATTTGAAACAATTTATTTTCATAATTTTCCAAACATGCCAAAGCTGAAGTGGTCCCATTTTTGTGGAATGGCTCATATAATTATATAGGCTAAATGTTGGTGTTGGGTTGGACTCATATTGTAAATACCTAAATTTGAAAGACATTTTAGGAATTAAGCTAATTTCATATAACTGTAATATATAACATATATACTTAGGCTTAATGTTGGTGTTAAGTTGGTCTCATCTCGTAAATACTTAAATTTAAAAGACATTTTAGGAATTGAGCTTGGTCTCGTATTGTAAATACTTTAATTTGAAAGACATTTTTAGGAATTAAGCTGATTTTATATAACTGTATATCTAACATATTTATGATGTTGTATCAATTCCACGTTGATTAAAAGCAATTGACACCATTTTCTTAATTGCTAATTACAAATTTAGTTTCCATCTCCAGAGCCAATTACAAAAAAACAATTGTCCTATCTCCTACTTTTTAATGTTAAAGGGATACGCAATGGTTTTAAAGATTTCTTCCCGCCGATATTCGAATTGGTGACTGTAGGAAAGCGCATTTTGGGCGGTATATTGTTCGTGCTACATTGACAACAATAGGGTTTAACAGCCAAAAACATATCGTATTACTTGTTTTAATGGAATATAAATAAGTACAATGTATACGATACCTGAAAAGGTGAAGCTGTTCGCCTGAAAGTCGTGAATAGAAAGTTTCATGTTCATATAGGGAAATTGGGCGGATGTCAAGACGCGAAGTGGGTGTTTTGTTTGACTCACTCGCGCTATTCATAATAAGAAATTCAACTTAAATACATTTCTAACGCTCCACAATGGGTGGGCCCGCCCGGGTGTTAGAAACACCAGGGGTCACCGTTGCCACCAATTGTGTCCACTTAGACCCTGTAATTCTTCCGACTTCAAAGAACTATTCGTGTAAAATTCTTGTAATATACCGACTAGACCAGAATGTTCCAAGGTGGTGTTTTGTTGAATAAGTTCATACATGTTCTTTTAATTTAGAAAATGTCTTGAATTTCGTGAATTTGACAGACATTATTCAATGAAGAATCCGATGATCTAAACAAGTGATTTATCTGAATAATCATCATCTATGGCTTCTATACATAATAACACAAAGGCCTGCAATGGGACGTTTTGTGCGCTTTGCGCAAATTCGTTTCACTATTATGTTAAGCTTTGAATAAGTTCAATTTGTCACTCACAAGATGGCTTCAGGAACGTTTGATGACAGTGGTGTGGTACAGCCAGAAAATGTCACGAACGCTTTTACTGTTTTAACCTATATACTTAACAAGAAGTTCAATAAACCCCAGACCCACCCACCTATAATAATCTACTATTAAAATTAACTTGCATTACAGCCATCGCTAAACCAATTAGTTGAAAAGCGAACATCATCCCAGCATGCCCCATTATAAATCTGCGACAACTGCTTAATAGGAAACAACTGCACAACACACAAACATCGTCTGCTAAACGATCCCAAATTATGGTATGTTGATATAAGGGCCATCATAATTACGCTAACACAACTTTAATTGCCCGCTGACATTATCTCCTTGAAGTGTTGGTATTACTGTCACAGTGACGAGAGCGGGCGATGGGGATGGGGGAGAGTATATCGCTGACTGACATATTCCTGCTGACTTTAACCTTTTATCGTATGGTTAGATACCCCCTTTCCCGCTCTTTTTCACTCGGTTGAGCTTTGGTTAACACTTTATTTCGTTATGTACACAGTAGGCTAGCAGTTATAAAAACAAATACCAACGAAGGCAGGCTGAGAGGAAAAGTGATTATTTCAATTAAATTATGATGAAGTCATAACTAATAGTAAGTGAGGTTGTTCCATCCAGTATACGGCTTGGTAATGTAGAGCGCCGTCGGAAACCCGACTTGTATCTTCCTAGTCATGATAAGACAAGACTAAGAGTAGTGCTATTATTTTAAGAACTTTATAGGCGATAGCGCTACTCCTTTCTTGACCATAATTATAGTAAGAAATGGTGGTAGCTCCATTAGGATGGGTCGGTTAACCTAACGAAACAAAATGCTAAACATACTTAGCACGTGCAAGCGCGTGGTTCCCCTTCCCCTAGTCCCTCCAGCGTCGATGGCAGAACCAGGTGAGTAAAAGAAAACTGTACTCAACGTTTGGATATTATTTCTAAAAATATGTACACAACATTCTCAGATTATTCATTCAGGCTGTCTCTTTAGCTTTCAAAGGAATTTTAGTTGGGGCCATGTGTTTTGAGCTCACCACCCAAAAAAGGTGGTGGCATTGCATTTTTGGTTACGAATCATCCATCTCTCTCTATTAACTCAACAACTAAATGTGGTAGAACTATTGTTTAGGTGTCATTTGAAAGCCTATTTATCTAGCTACATTGTGTGACTAAATCAGGTATTTCTATAACTGTTTGGCTGAGATATGATTGATTATATTTCGAAAGTCAGGGGTGGCGACGGTGGCGGTGGCGCTGTGTACAATCTCTATGGGGAATATAGAAAATGTTCCCAATTCTACGTTAAATTTACAATAACTCCTCACCACTGTATGGTACAAACATGATTTTGCTCTCATTTTATGGATTGTTTTATATTCTATAAGTTTATGTTTCCACAAACGTGTCAACTATTATGTAACAATTTTAATTATGAATCGATTGCATTGTCCTTGGCTTTCTCCCTATTCGCTACACTTTAATTCCTGTGTACCTTTAAATATGTAGTGTAAGAAGAAAAAGTAAGGAGATTCAACTTAATTAAAAGTATACAAATATCAGTATTTCAAACAGCCCGTTTTCGTTAAAAATGCCCAGTCAGTGAATCACTACTTTTTCGGAAAATAAAGAAATAGGAAAAATCCGAGAAATGAACCAGTTTGGGAGATTTGATAGGATAGTTAACTAATTATCTGAACTTATTCAAATAAAACCTACAGAAATTATGCGCATGTGCAGACGGCAGATCATTTTGAACTGGACCAAAAATGGATAAAACCATGATATTTACTGTGCCTTCAAAATCTAATCAGAAACATTGCAAAATGCTTAAATCAATGTGTATAATTATTTTGATAATCAAAATGAAGATATACATGGATGTATCAATCAAAGATGGCTGCTACAACCTCTCTTAATATTACTGCTATCTTTAGAGCTACTATATGTGTATTGTTTACGTAATCGTCAAATAATTTCTACGGATGAGGAAATGTCATGATCACATCCTTTTGAAATCCTCATTAGTGCTTTACATCCCACAACAATTAATCAATTAAAATCTCTCCATTGTTCTTTATCCTTTGTTGTTTTCTATGCTTTATTGTTGCAGATTTTGCTTAATAAAAGCGTTTTTGAGATGGTCCCTTCTTGTTTGTATTATGGAATTCGGATTTAAAAAAATTGTCAACAGAGATTATTGTGTGTTCTAACTATGTACCAAGTGTTATCTTACATATCCAGCCAAATATTGACACAGTTCAGTCAGTGGTTGAAACCTATTGTGCTTATGTTAATGACGTTACATAACCAAAGGTATCTAACAATCCAAAAGTGTATTGTTAGAAACGCAAAGGCTCATACTTTGTATTGATCACACTATCCCTCAATATAATCACTCGTGCATCCCTTCCCATTACCATGACCACTTTCATTACTTATTGACCGACCCTCGTATGTATTGTGATGCACAATATTACTTTACCGTCTATCGTTGAACTTCTTGCGTAGTACAAGTCACTTTTACGTATGAACCATATCGAGGGCTCAGAAACAAAAGACCTTATCTCCATCTTGACTTTGAGAAAAAGACTATTGAAGATTTTTAAACATATTGGGGAGATAGAGATGAGGCCTTGGGATATTGGCTATAACTTTGAAATGGGTTGTGTTATTGAGATAAGGTTGTGTTACTGAAAAGAGAATTTCTATGGTCATGTGTTTTAAGCTCGCCTCCTTTCGCGTTACACACGGATTTTGGCTTTCGCGACATGATTTTTACTTTACACATTTATATTTGCTTGTATACCCCCCTGAGGTAGTAAAAGTATACATTTTCTGAAGGGAAATTGCACAAGGAAACCAAATATGCCATTAAAATTATAATACGACCAAGAACTAAAATGGAATGGTCGGGAAAATATCAGAGTTTTTTATTTTCAATTTGAGATCCATATATTTTGTATACCTACCCCTATCATTATTGACTTTACATATTTGAATTCCTCATGAAATTACCCATTAGATGATATATAATTGTCAAAGTAACTACGTCGGTATGGTAATTATACCGGCTAGTGAATATCTCCAATTTTTATTTTATATATTTTTAGAATTTTCAGAAATATTTGTTTAAGAATGAACCCTTCCCTGATATAAACTGCATTTCTGAATTTCTCTAGTTACAAGCTTTCCAAAAATGTATACTTTGCTATCATAGGTTGAAAACTTTTTCTGTTATAGTCATTTTTATAAATCCGGTAAATTGAGGCTGATTATTCATGTTGACTGTGTAGCGAATAGGAAGAAAGCTGATGATCATGGTCTTATCCATAATTAATTAGTTGTTACAAAAAGTTGACAAGTCTGTTGAACCACATACTTAAAGACTACTACATATCCTTTAAAATGGGACCAAAATGGAATTTGTAACATTAGGGGATGACTAGTTATTGTAAAAAGAACAAAACATGGGATTATCCCCATTGAGTTTGTACAGGCGGCACCCCTTCCAGCGGCACCCCTTCCAGCACCACCCCTGGTCCCCAAACATCAAACAGCTGTATCTCCCTTTCGGTATTAGCTATACCAATGCCATTTGTTGAGATAGCTTTCGTGGTTTTAAAATTATTTGAGGAAAATGACAGCATGAAACAAACAAATGTAACGGCACCACCCTATTGGGAGGCGAGTTCATAACGCGTGACCCTATCTGAACATTTTTAAACCATAATCTCATTTTTGAAAAAATGGAGATGAGGCCTTTTGTTTCCGAGCCCTCGATATATGAAGAGATTTTTTGCAAAAAGGGCCTACAGACCACCCCCCACATGTTACTCATTTTGCATTTGTGAAATGGCATTGACAAGTCCATGAAATTAATCAAATTATTGTATGGCTGTGTTCATTACTGTTTCTATGACTTGGATTAGTGCATCCATGCACGCCAATTGAGGCACCAACGATACAAGCTACATTCCACATAATGAATAACCATCCATTCAATAATGCAAAACGAGTAACATGCAGAAGTGGATGTAAGCCCTTTTGCAAAACAGCTCTTCATATACTGGTTTCTGCAATAGGCCTAGTTGTGCGGTGGACTTAGGAAGCATGAGCTTTCTACATTACATTATTATTCCCAGGACCATGCGCGCAATTGCTATTATTTAAAAGCGGGCAACTAGAGGTCAGAGGTCAACACATGGTGAACATTTTAAGACATTCTCCGATTTCGACTTTTTATATTGATAGAATATGCATACACTGTAAAATCAGAATCACAGTAAGGCCAACAACAACAAAATGTTTGGTTGCCCTCCGCGACCGTCCGAAAAACATGAGAAAAAAAATAATCTTGGACATATTTTGTCCCAAAGATGTAGAAATAAATTCTATGAAATGTTTTGAAGTCCAATTTATCAAATGTAAGTCAAAAATATTGCGCACGAAACTTATCAAAATATTCACATCACCGGACTGTACGCCCACTACATTTTGTACACACTGCTTCCGGCAAAAAAACTCAACATGACCTTTGCCCCATTCATTTCATACGCGCTGTTTCTAGTCGGCCGTGTGCGTTTCTAGAAAGGTTTCTTTGAAAAATAAATTGTAAAGATAGAACAGTGAAACAATGTGTCTTTTTTGCAACGTGTATAAACAAAAAACAAAACCGAAAGAATGAAGAAAAAAATGTATCAATCTTCCAAAGTATGTCCTAAAACGTTCCACGCAAATTGCAATCTAAATTAAATCTAGCAACACTGGGTGACGTGCTGTCTCTAAAGTTCCGATCGCCGGATCAGATCTGCTTTTCGTGGTGTCGTTCCAACAGCATGGCTACCGACGCGGTTTCATTCGTTTGTAAGCTGGACAATACGATAGTTTGGAGCGTCGTATCGTCCATAGACACTGCTGGCACGTTTCTATCCCTTTTCGACAAGCAAAACAGCAACGACAGATTGTCTGCACATGTGTCACGCTCGCCAAATGGGCCGTGGCGGGATGTCAAATTGGGTGAATTGGGTCGAGAAAAAAAAAAAACCTACCGACCGACCGACCGACCGACCCACAAATTTTTTTTTCTCTCTCTCGAGGGCAACCAAACATTTTTTTCTTCCTTTAAACTGGAATCATTTGTTTAAAGATTGGTCTCATGATTACTCATATCGGTGTATAACGGGGGTACAAAGAGCTCAAGCTAGCTCGAACACGAGGGAGCGGATATCAATGTTATATTTCACAATAAGATGCGCAATCATTTTCCCCCTTGATGCAATTAAGCTTTATTATGACTATTTATTATGACTTTCACAACACACCATTACATAGCATGTACATACAATTTATTATATTACAACTATTTGTAGCTTACAATAGTTTATGTAGAAATAGAACATTAATTAAATTGATCATTAATTTATGCATAATAAAAGAAGCAGAAAGAAACAATACAAACATGCGCTTGATGCACTTTCATTTACTGTTAGATTTATCTTCACACTGATTGTGTAAGGCTATATTCTTCTTCTTGTTTAATTTCACCTAACTTATTACTGGAGCCTTTTGTTTAAGGTGGCTCTATTGGCCGAGTATGGAACTGAAAATTTTATTTCAATCGGACATTCGGTTGTCGAGATATGTTAGGTCAAAGGGGTATAAAACCAACATCTTTGGCAACAACTTTATTTTTATTTTTTTTATTTTTCCAATTCCAGTTGCCAGGTAATTTCCTAATTGTGTATAATTATGTATGCATAAAATATGCAAAGTAAGGTTTGTGGATAGATGAGATGAGCTACGTATAAGGGCCAATAATGCAAATGTTTAAACATTTAAAAAATAAAGAAAACCCAAATTGAATCAATTAAAAGATAACTGCGGAATTTTAGAAATAGTGTGATATCTTAAGAAAGAACAAGTTGTTCTCTTTCCAATGACACCCTGATCATGGGCAGTGATGGGTGAATGACAACCTGGCCACGGGCGAATGAATAGCAATTATACCAGTAAGACCTGGGAACATGCACGCATGAGATTCTGGCCCAATTATATCATGTATATGGTCCAGGACTTGTCAACATTCTTAACATTCTGAGTGTAGCTGCTTCTGGACCATATGGAATATGGAGCAGCTACATTAAGAATTTTAAGAATGGTGACACCATAGAATTGATATTTGCAAACAAGAATGAATCAAACAATCCCGGGGGTGTGGAGGGTGGAGGAGAATGCATAGACAAGGTCAACTTCACTTCGGATATCCTAACTAGCTTTTTGCTATTTACGGAATAAAGCGCAATATTATGTTTAACCATGGAAGACTCAGACACGGAATACCATCGAGCCCTGCTTTAAAGTATTTATCATATTTGCCGGTAACTTGAAATTGCCGCGCTGGGTATACCAACTCCCAGAGGTCACCGTGCTGTCACTTCGCACGTCCAGATGTCTAAATCCGTCAGTTCACTTTTAGAAATAAGCAGACGGTTGGTGTTTCTTATATTTAACGTAGAGAAATGACGCAGTAAAATTATTAGTTTTAATAATTTATTTGTTAAATGCGTCGATATTCATGTCAAATAAATACTAAATTGCATTAGTAATGGAAACTGACAAAATTATTGTGTTATTATTGCTTAACAGTGACTACTCTGAATGAGTTACGTTTCATTGATTGCGTCAACTGCACGGGGTTTCATTAAAATTCCCAAACCTTCCGCGCGAGCATGGAATCTAAGATGGTTCCAAAATATAAGCCGAAAACGTTGCAAATGTCACCGTTTTTTAGCATAATTTTTATCAAAATGTACATACAAACTTGATATTTCAGAAGGCAAAGGATGAGTTTGTACTCTCATGGTTTAACA
Organism: Ophiura sarsii; assembly: GCA_035610835.1. NCBI lineage: Eukaryota > Metazoa > Echinodermata > Ophiuroidea > Amphilepidida > Ophiuridae > Ophiura > Ophiura sarsii. The sequence goes on from CM069449.1 coordinate 33,391,670, forward strand.
CAGCTCTATAGCTATTCCGTAGCTGGTACCCGAGAGGCGATATTATTACCGTAAACAACATTTGATACCTTGACGGAATAAAGCGCATAGTATAATGTACATGATGAGATTGTATACATGTACAGTGTTTGGCCAAATGTTGTTTACGGTTAATAAATTCGCACCCGGGAGCTGGTACAAGTTAAAACAGTGTGACCCCCCCCCCCCCCCCCTCGTTTTCTCCAGAATAATGAACGGTCCCTAATGCAAACGGTTTTTTATGAGTTTTTGTTAGTCAGTGTGTTTAAATATGTTCGTATATCTTTTACACGCACACTCTGACATAAAGACACCATACCATACCAAAAAACTCGAAAACAAGCAAATGTATAAATTTAACAAATAATGAATTAATAATGTATTATCAAATAAAAATATGAGTGATATCTGTAAAACTTGTGACAACAATTTATAGTGTCAACTAAGAAACAACAACTCTCTCCAGTTTCTTTGTTTCAATTCCGAATATAGCCGTAGTAATAATTCTGCAAAATATAAACAATACCATTAGAGAGTAGTTTATTCTTTTAATTCACAAATGAGACAACAATTACACTTATTCATATATTACATAAATGTAGGCTTGTAACCATGGATGCATACACAGCGCAATAACACTCACACCCAAATATTGTGTTGCGTTCCAATGGTACGCACCCCGACACCCATGGTCTATGCACTAACAGGACCCACTCAGGTTTTGTTCAAAATCAAAATTCCTAAACCCCGAGAACCGTAAAACCCGAAAACCCCTCTAGTTAATTATAAAAACAAATAGAACTCATTAGACTATTATCACTATAATGGTCTAATTTAATAAATTTAAAGAACAAATTATGAATGTTGATAGAGTACCTAAATATTCTCGATCTTGTGGACCTTTAAATTTTAAGTTTTATATTTTTAAGTTTAAGCTTAATTTAGACTAGCGTGACTTGATTTAGGTTTACAGAATAATGACTGCGTATATAACAACTGTTTTCATGAATTTGTTTTAAAATCAGAGGTTTTTGCTCTGGTCTGAGGAATTCTCCCGAAGGGTCGCAGCCCCCGAGGGACAATTCCAAATGACCAGAACAACAACCGAGGATTTACAAACAAATTCACGAAACAGTTGTTAAGCAGCCATTGTTCTCATTCATTACTGAAAAAGATGCATATTTATCCAAATCGTTGATTTGTACCGATATAATCTTGCTAATAATTAATTTGTTTTCTGTTTATTTTGTCAACCCCTTCTTAGTTATAATAATAATAATAATACCAAGCGCTTATATAGCGCCCTTAGCCCAAAGGGGCCTCAAGGCGCTTAACAACATATTATGATAGCATATAACACAATAAACACAAACAATATATATATATAAAACGGTCGCTAAAATAGTGGGTCGAGCATCAGGACACATGGAGAAAGACGGACACGACCAAATGGTCTCATAAATTTCGACTCGCTATCTCGCAACCTATGATCAGGTCGTCCATACATGCACATATGCGTGAGAGGGAAAAGACAGGAGGTCGAGCAAACAACAAAGGAAGAGGATAAACACGCAAATGCATGGATGGAGAACTGAACATAGTATGATATTACACAATTTTGATTAAATTACAACATTAAAATCTAAGATACAATAAAACGGTGAAATACTAAAAGAGTAAAAAGTATAATATATAGATGTATGCAAAACAGTAATATACAGCAATAAAAAGAGATTGATAGAGGTATGCCAAATTCAAACTGTTGTGGCTATTGCAGAGCATTGCACAAACAAACCATTAAAAGGCCGAGATGATACATGAAGAATAGTGCACCATGATATCAGGTTGCCCATGCATGCACATGCGTGAGAGAGAAATGACAGGAGGGCGAGCAAATAACAAAGGAAGAGGATAAACACGCAAATGCATGGATGGACAACTGAACATAATATATATGATATTACACAATTTTGATTAAATTACAACGTTATTGAAACAGTCCGAGTCGGGTCATCCCCTCATTAACATTTTTATCATTCAACCAATCAGAAATAAGCTTTAATCTTGTTTCCTCATAACTCATTGAATATTCAGTTTAGGGGCGTGAGGCGTTATGTTTGATTGGTATGAGCAAAACAATCGAACACTTTGGCGCAGTACCTTCGGGCAATTATTAATAAGCACTCGGCGTGCGCGAACCAATCTAACGATTAATTTGATTGGAAAGCACTTGGTACGCAGCTATCGCGATTATTCATGAAGTAATGATTATTCATTAAATGCTTTGAGGTGAACAACCAGTCTCAACATATTCAGGTATTTTACTAATTTTAATATAATATCCAAGCCAAAATGAAATAAGAACTAAAGCAAAATGTCTGCCTAAATTCGGGTTTGGTAGGTGTGCAAAACAAAGAAAGCTTACCAAGAGGTCTTGGCTCGTGTTTGAACCTACAGACCTAAATAACTGCCTAGCCTCAGTAGAGCTTCTTAGGCCTTTATGATATTCTGAGTATATGAACCTACCATTTAGACAAGCAAAACATTAAGTAATTGAGTTGATTAATTTCCATTGAAGTCTTTTAGACAACTGATGGGGGCTACAGTACTCACACAGAACAGTTTAGAAAACCTGCCATCTTGGATTTGTAGCAATGATCAGTCTCTTACACAGATCCTGATTATGAAACTATTTTGCCTATAATACTTATATGCAATGTGCAATTTGTTAGTTCTGTGTTATCACTGATAAATCAAATGGATAAATACGGGCTCATACCACTTGAGTAGTGAAAATTACTCTAGTATACGGGAAAGTATTCATTGGGACATTAACCAATCACAATTCAGCATTCATGTCTACTATGATGAGAGACCAACCCAACACCAACATTTAGCCTATATAATTATATGTGTTAGATATTACAGTTATATCAAATCAGCTTAATTCCTACAACGTCTCTCAAATTTAAGTATTAACGATATGAGACCAACTCAACCCCAGTACTTTAGCCTATTTAATTATCATTAATTCATGAATATCGACAAGATTTCATGGTTAGACTACCTTTTGAATAGAGTGCTTAATGCCAAAACGGCAGAGCGTAATACAAATTCAAAGTTTAGACCTTCCGGCAACACCATTGATTGTGTATTTATACATTGTCTGGGATTTGCGATTCAACCTATTTCCACCATCTCGTCGTCTGACGATTGCCTTTATTGGCATGAAACTCAGAGTAACGAAGCCGGAAGGCCTATACAATTATTTGTGTTAGATATTACAGTTACTTGTATAACAAAACAGCTTAGGGACCGTTCATTATTTATGGTGGAGGGTGGGTTGGGACAATTTCGAGATTCGTATGTCAAAATTACCTAACCCCCCCTACAGCTGAAACTGAAAATTACATGACCCCCCCTGCTAACCAGTAGCTTTTTACACAACCCCCCCCCCCCAAAAAAAAAAAAATCAACTTGCCACATCTTAGGGGCTGTTTTTTTTTCTCTTTTGTCCATGATTCGTTGGTAAGTTCTGTTTGTGCCCTCTGAACGGCCAATAATTTAATGATACCCCCTCTTGATCTTTTGATTGTGTGAAATTATACTAATTACATTGCGAGCGTAGCGAGGTAGAAAATTTGTCATATATTTATACATTTTGGGTGGTTTTGTGAGTCTTTATAACCCTAAAAAAGTTAGAACATCCTGACAAAAACGTATGTCCAACATTCTACTTTTGTGAGCTTAGTAGCAGTGCTGAGAGTGAGACGAGGTGAAAAGCATGCAAGAATTTACCGTTTTTAATCATATAATTGTTGGATTTTGGAACATAGGCCTAGGCTAATTAACATGTTTTTATACACCCCATGGCTCTAATGTTTTCATCCGTTGATGATTATATAGGTGTTTTTTCAACAGATCGTCCGATCAGGGCGTGTAAAAAAAAGATTTGCTGTCCGAAAGTCGGCTCATCATAAGTACATGTTTTGAAGTTGATAGGTCGTAAGAAAATGTGCGCGAAGCGGCGATTTACACTCCAAAATAGCCTCTAAAATCACCCCAATTACCACCATCTTTATAGTTAAAAAAGTTACATAACCCCCCCTGTTTAAGAATAAAAAGTTACATAGCCCCCCTATTTCAACATATGAAAGTTACATGACCCCCCCTATATTTTACCCAACCGCCCTCCACCATAAATAATGAACGGTCCCTTAATTCCTAAAATGTCTGTCAAATTTCAGTATTTACGATATAGACCAACCCAACACCAACATTTAGCATATATAATTATGTTTGTTATTACAGTGTCATTCCTACAATTTCTGTCAAATTTAAGTATTTACAAATATGAAACCAACCCAACACCATAATGCATATCCTGTTTATACGAGGGTCATTCAATAAGTTCTACCTCCTACTTCATAACTTTGTCGTAAATTGATCTGAGACTGTATTTTCTGGAGATGCAGTGAAATCCAACCTTCCATTTAGTGTGACAGAAACGGATGAAAAACAGCTAAATATTGCCGAAGTGCTATTCGCTTGGCCTATTTCAAGAGACAAAAACGTACCTATCGGTCAATTATAACAATTCTTAATGTCAGATATATCTCTAACAGACAAAAATATGCCCTCTGATTAGCCAGTACCAGATCGGGACAATCATCAAGTTTACCCCTGCAAAAATCATATTTGATTTTCATGAGAACTAAGAGATCCTCAATATACAGGGCTAAATGGAGGGATTACAAGTATCTCGAAGAGATAATTTTCTATCATTACTACATGTTTGACTATTCTGAAGGTTGCATATAAGAAACACTCATAAAGTGACTATTATGTTAAAGATTTAACATACGAGGCATCACTGTTGTGGCTTGACTTGTATCAACGAAAATTTGACTGATTAGCAGTATTCCATCCAGTATGCCAAAGGCATAGCAACACATCGAGTTGATATTACACTTTTTGTCAGCCTACAAGAGTTAATATTGCTTACAGTCTTATTTATACATGATAACACTGTGATATATTCAGATATCATTCATTGATTTCTATTTTCAGTATTTAAATCGTGCTCTTATATCTAACCATACAAAACCCGAAAAACACGTATTTATTTTAAGGTATTTTCCGTTTCCGTTGTCCAAAAATTCTCTCTGGGTTTGACCGCATTATAACAAAAGTGAAACAGATATCAATTATGATGTACTATAATGTGTAGCGATGATTTAGAGCTATAATCATGACAAATGTTACTAGGCTGGCATTCATATACAGGGTGAGTCAAAAACAAGTGTACTCAAAGTAAAATAATTATTACAAATATTTTATATCAGAATATGAAGGCAACCAATGTATGCGGCAATATGCATTTATTCACCATTATCAGCAAAAATATCATGAAATTTCATGGTATCGTTTTCCAGATATGACTATTTTGGTCAAGTTACTGCATTTGAAAACCGAACGCAATATTGAATATTTTTCTCAATAATGCTTGATATTAATGAACAAGTGGATTCATGCATGGTACACAGTTATTAGTTGATAAAGACAAATTAAACATTCTTAGTTATTTTTTCAATATTAAATGCAAAATAATGACAACACAATGTCATTATTACATGAATTTAGCATAACAACAACAACTTTGGCTTTTGTGATAGTGGGACTCAGTTCGGACTAGTGTGTGGAGAGTTTTCAATAGTGGAATTCAGAAGATCTTATAAGAGAAAATATCGCAAATCTTGTTCGGCTTATAAAATGTTCCCTTTTACGCAAATGAGCATAAGATATGTTTACCACAACCAATTTCAACCAACTAAAATTAGCTAATGGGATAACCCGTCTGGAAATCTGTGAATTGTTAGAAATAATATCACAAAGTTGAGTACACTTTTTTTTTACTCATCCTGTACATTGGCGATGTTATGAGTGAGGAGGTAAAACTTAATAAATGACCTTCGTAAATACGGCGACATAACAGACTAGCCTTAACACTTTCCTCGCGGCAGGCGTCTGCAGGCGACATTCCAAAATTTCACAAAATGTTTCAAATATCAAAATTATTGAATTTCATTACCATATTTGGAATCCCCATGTGAAATGCATTGAATTAAGTACAAACATGCCTAGAATGTCTTCAGTAATCCTTGAGATCGACTTTGAAATTTGGGAAAGGTATCTGAAAAATCTGTTTTATATATAGTAACACCAATAGCCGCGTGAAAAGTGTTAAACCCGAGATATTTAGATTTGTCTTGTCTTGTCTTGTAGGAAATACTGGTCAACGCCCCAGAGTTGAGGCCAAACGACCAGGGAGCCTATAAGACACCGTTTTGCCCTGTGATCTAGGACTCTGTGTGTACAGATACAGACCAGGATGGTCCCCTACTCTTTACGAATGAGTCTGTGACGTTTTAACGTGCTCGGGTAGCAGCTGCTCTTCCGACACACGGGACCACCATATTTACGTGACTTCCAAACCGCTGGGACGAGGTTGTATGGGAATCGCCGCAATTCGCATGTCAATTGAAATCAACAAACACTCAAATTGAAACGATCCACCAAGTGAACTACGGCACAGCAGTATGTATGAGCGCTCTAAAACCAGACACGGGCGTATTCACGAATATTCAGGTTAAAATATGCGAACGAGGTTACGTGTTCTGGTTCTGGTTCTGGTTCTGGTAGTTATACTCCGACAAAGCGGGATCCCGCATCACGTCAGAGGGTTGACCTGGTGGAGTTAATTCTTGTTGATGGTGTTGACGGTGAAAAATTCGCTGAACCTTGTCTTTAAAATGTTTAAGTTGGGGGCGTCAAGGATATGATGGGGCAGAGCGTTCCAATGTGGAGCAGTCCATGGGAAGAAGCTGTTTGAGTAGATTGTTGAACTAGTGCTAATGAATGGGACGAACGCTTAACAACGGATTAAATTCAAAAAATTATACTGACACTGGAGTTGGTTATCAAACTCCAGCGGTTTTAGGATGAAATAATTTAGTTCCAACGTGTGATGAATTTTATGGGGTCATATAATCAAAATCCATTGTTACATTGAAACCAACGCTGCGTCAACCCCGCCCTCTTTAAAATACAAAATTAGCCATAATTATGTTCACCCTCGATTACACCAGAGAGAATACAAATTAGGATAAGCTATTCATTAGCTCATTTTATATAAAATGTCCAGTGAACAAAATTAAGTCACTCAATTTCCCAGAAGTTAAAACTGGTGTCCCAAAATTATTCGTACCCGTCGATGCCCAAAGTTAAGTAAAATGTTACCTGTCATTAGTTGTGGTTGTTCAAATCATTAATAATTTTTCATTTTAATTCAAATTGAAGGTTTAAAGAAGTTCGTCACACTTGAGTGACCCCATGCATTGTTTTATTTGACAAGTGTTTACGGACTTTTAATGCATGAAGTGGTATCGGGTGAATTAGCAATGGCTTATATTTTATATTTTCTCATTGGAAGATAAATTTGATTAGGTTAAAAAGTAAGAGACTATATCATTTGTACCACTTTGTAAAAATACTCCGCCCCAATATGAAAAAAGTCTAATTTACCCATGGCAACTTCTTTACCTATATAAATGTCCCTCAAGTTTAGCCTCAAAACTAGCTCATATAGAAACAAAACTTGTGATCACTCATGTGTGACGATCCATTTTTACTCTTCAAATTGAATTAAAATAAAGAATATTTATGATTTGAACAACCATAAGAACAGTTTAAAATAGAAAGGAACAATAGTAGAAAAGAGATTGAGGGAATAGTTTGTTTCTTTCAAACAAGTTTAACACACCCACACACATTTTTTTGCACTTTGCCAAAAAGGTGAAATCACCATGTCTTACACAGTGGAGTGTAACCTCAGTTAAACAAGGCCAAAAAAAAAGTTGACTTGCCCTTTCAGGGTCAAAGTCAGGGTCGGACGGTCGGGTGGTTTTTTTGTTTTTGTTTTTTTTGTTGAAAATTTTTGAAAATTTACTGCACAAAAACACGTTTTAAAGATTTTTTTTTTTGATTTTTTTTAATTTTTTTAATTTTTAAACAAGCAGATACTACTCAATTTTTTTTTTTTTCAATTTTTTTTTTTTTGGAAAAAAATAAAAAAATAAAAAAATAGCGACCCTAGATTTCCGAAAATTCGGGTCGGTCGGAAAGGGCAAGTCAACTCTTTTTTTTTTTGGCCTAAGTCCGATATTCATGATCTACAATTTTGATAAAAGGGTACAGTATGTGGAAGATGATGACGGAACTTAATCTCATTGATTTTGATGACGAAAGAAAATAATGAAATTTGAGCATCGACGTGTACTAATCATTTTGGGACAGCCTGTACATTATTCCCGACATTATTTTCATTCTGTGATAATAAAGTAGAATCGTATAAAGAAAAACATTTTATTATCACTGAACAACGTAAGTCCGGTAGTACGCCTTTAATCTAATTTAATTGAGACCAGCTGTTTTAACGCATGCGGTTTCACATTCCGGGGAACCCCCTGTCAATCAAAGTTGTTATGTGTTGCATACTATAGACCAATCAGGCTACGGTTTATATCGCCGTCGCTAACTGTTATTATTTATTATTGGCCAATCACAGCGCAGTTGAGAAGATCTTAGGCGGGACTTGCGATAAACGAACTTTATGAATGAATTATTTAAACTCTGTGGAGATCGCACTTAAAACGACTGTGTTGAAAATAAAGATTCAACATTATTTGTTTCAATATTTTCTACGAATTAAAGAAAATAAAAATAGATTAAGGAACTGTCTCCTGTGTTGCTTTAACTTCGAGTTCGACCAGGGACTATATAACTATGGGACAAGTATCTCGAAAAAGTCAAGCCCGCCTACCTATACGTTAATTGACATGTGAAGGTTCGTTAGGGGGCGCACTATCATGTTCGTAGCAAACCAGACGACATGAGACGTGGTGGTTTTTATCAGCTCAAAACATGATTTGTGGCACAGAAATAGTACATCAATGGTAAAAAAGCTGCTTGTAATTTAAAGTGGCAATGATATGCTTTCGTGATGACAGAATTTAGTTCTTATATGACACGAAACATTCAGAATTGTTTATTTGAAATTAATTTTCACGTGGAACAAAATACGAATTTGAAATTGTGGATGGCTTCGTCTGGCAGTGACAGAGGAGGGGCGTAGCGTTATTTGCATCTAATGAATATTGTAATCAGATAAGTTGGCAAGGACGACGCTTGTGACACGATGACCCGGACTAATGAATAGTCATATTGTCTAAATATTGATTTACAACGAATGATAGACAGTTTACGCTTCACTGCTTGCCTAATCGCATGTGAAGGCTCGTATAGAGTGCGCTATACTGTGAACCAAATCTATCTCAATAGGCAGATGTTTGTTTCACAGGCCTGGTTCGACTCAAGTTTTATTTACTGTTCAAAGAGTTGAAAAATACCGCTCGGCTGCAATTCTCATATCGATTGACAATTATATAATGGTTTCACCGGAATGTAAAACCGCATCCGTTAAAACAAGCAGGTCTCGATTAAATTAGATAAAAGGCGTACTACCGGGCTTACGTTACTCAGCGATAATAAAATTCAATCGTTTTCTTTTGTACGATTCTACTTGATCATCACACATTCATTTGCATGCCAAAATAGTATTCATCATATTCCGCTTATTTTTATATTCGTCTACCGTGTCGAGGTCCTGACGGCCTGGCATTGGCATTGGCATAGTAGGGTGTAATTCGGCTACTGATGTCATCAATTTCAAAATACTCGGGTTGTTCTTGATCATTTGCCGCGTCGTCATACCCATAGTCTTCGTTCTTGACATTCGGTCTTACTTGTGACCGTTGAGCATAGTCGTATTCTCTACGGCCGGTGGGTCGATTCAATTGTGGCCGTTGAGGATAGTCGTATTCTCTACTGCCGGTGAGTCGATTCATTGGTACCAGATAGCCTTCGTGTACTACTGCATCACCTAGTTGGGCCGTTGGATTTGAGATTCTATCATGGAGTAAAAAGTAATGATATACGAAATGAATAACGACCTACTAACTACACCCGAGATTGTATTTCATATTTGACAATGAATCTGCGTTTAAAAGGACACAATTTCAGGTTACGGTTACGAATCAGTTTTATGAGGAGGTCTGGCATACTATGAACTTGATACGGTTGTGAGCCAGGAACGTCTAATTTTGGGGAAAAAATCAAACTGGCATCCACAGTTTCTGAGAAGTTACAAATTTGTTACCCAAAGATCATTTTGGAGGGAAATGTGACGATCTCTCACCCAAAAAAGTCACTTGGAAAGTGTCGTTCGTTTTATTTACCGATGTGGTGTCATGTAGATGCGCATGGTATACCATAAAATCATAAAAACCGTCTTGATGACATACACGGTACTTGTAAAATAATGCATATTTTTGCTTAACTCGGGTGGTGTCCCCGATCTACGATGGCTCTCCACACTTTTCGGTCCTTCATCTGAAAACTTAGCTCTTCTTCTCTTCCTTCTATAGCCATCCTCAAGGCAAAGTCCAGCACAATCACAAACAAATATGGGGGCGAGTGTGTCTCCCTGTAGAACTCCAGCCAAGATTTCAAACTGTGCAGTCTCTCCATCGATCGGGAGAGATTACCTTAGCCATGGTATTCTCATACATTCTTCCGATGGCTTTGACGACCTGCTTTGGTATTCCATAAGCTTACAGGATTTTCAGCATTTTGCCACGGTGGATAGTGTCAAAGGCCTTTCTAAAATCAATGTCGGTGATTACTGCTGTTAGATTGTTGACCTTAACTCCTTCTCATCAGTGCCAGTATGTGGCCCGCTGTCGTCCATCCTACCCTGAAGCCGTTTTGGTTGGTTCTCAAATGCTGGTTTAGCTCTGGTCTGATTCTGTTCAGGATAATTCTGTTGCACGTTTTGGCAACGATAGAACCTAGGCTGATACTTCGGTAGTTGCCTCCTAGGCTAAGATTCCCTGATTTTGGTATTGGAACTATGTTGAGTACAGACCACTGGCTTGGTTTTTTCCAGTCAGCAATGCTTCATTGCAGAAATTCTGTACAATGTCGTCAAGGTCGCATCTTTTCAGTACTTCAGGTGGAATGTTGTCTTCACCACTGCTTTTTCCTTCTACCAGTGACTTTTTAGCATTGTCATATTCCTCCTGGTCGAAAGGCCCTGTTTTAATTTCCAGGTTTTCTAGGATTGGTGTGATTTCCTCCTCTTCATTACTGATGTCTGGTGGGCTCCCCAGAAGGTTTTTGAAGTGATTATACCAGTTTGTGACCCGATCTTTCAGAGTGTTCTCCTCCAGCTGACCTTTGGTGGATGCTTTCCTACAAGTAATTTCATTGATGAGCTTCCAACTTAGAGCATGCTTGGAATTGCAATGTGCTTCTTCTACTTCCTTGATCTTGCTGTTCAGGTCCTCTTCTATGACTAGATTGCAAGCTTCGTCCTTGCTTTGCCTTCCTGTATTCAGTTCTCTGCTCCTCAGTGACATCCTGTTGATAGAGATTATATTTATCCTTGATTTGATCTCTTGCCGCAACTACCCTTGGATCGCTGGAGAAACGTGTTTTATCTTTCTCTGACTAGTATGATCTTCTCTGCAGCCTCATTGTTTGCTCTGATAAATTTGTCATATATATTTGTCAGTGGCTGTTTCCACCTCATCCTCTAGGAATTTAAACCTGTTGCGCACTTCAACTGCATACTTCACTTGTAAGCTTCCGTCAGTTCTAAGGGCTTTCCAGTCGAGTGGTTTCTTTTTTGGTGTTGTTTTACTTTTCCTCAGGCATATTCACTTTCCCAAAAGAAAAGCGAAATAAGCCATAAAGACACCCGTTTATCGAGGGGGATTTGGGAACTTTCAAGACAAAAAGATTTCTTACCCAGATTCCGCAACGGCTGATTCCGTGTGGGTGTCCACTGAATAATCTGTTAAAATGAAATTAAAATATTAACTAATTGTAAATGTGTTCATACAGGAGTACAGGACTGACAATAAGAAACAACTTTAATCAATAACAGCGGTATGGCCATGTGTTTTGAACTCGCCACCCTTACCGTTGCATGTACAGATTTTTACATTTTACACAATCTGAGATTCGAATTAGCATATCGCAAGAACTACTACCCTATAAAGAGTACATATTTTCTGAACGGTAATCTCACAAGGAATCCAAATATGCTATTGGAATTTAGATAGGATCTAATGGTAACATGTTGTGATTAAGAATGTTCAAAAAATATCGATTTTTTTTCTTCTTCATATTTTGATTTAAGCTCAATGATATTTGTTAACAAATCCCAATCATAATTTTACTGTGCATATTAGTTCCTCATGCAATTACCCATCAGAAAATAATAGTTGTCAATGGTAACTTGTTGAAATTTACTATATCGAGATGTAAATGAGCACAAACGTTTACATTTCATATTTATTAGAATTTACAAGTATATTTTGGGGGGTATGCACCCTATCCTGATTTAAACGGCATTTTCGAATTCCCCTCTTTGAGAGCTTTCCAAAAATGTATAATTTTGCTATCATCGGTTGAATACTTTTTTTTGTTATAATCATGTATGTAAAACCGATGAATTAGGGCAAGTTCACTGTGTAGCGAATAGGGAAAAAACCAAGGACAATGCAATCGATTCATGATTACAATCGTTACATAATAGTTGTCACGTTTGTTGAAACAGAATCTTATAGAATATAAAATAATCTATAAAATGAGAGCAAAATCATGTTTGTACCATACAGGGATGAGGAATTATTGTAAATTGAACGTAGAATTGGGAACATTTTCTATATTTCCCATAGAGATTGTACACAGCGCCGCCGCCACCGCCACCACCCCTGACTTTCACAATATAATCAATAATATCTCAGCCAAACAGTCATGGAAATACCTGATTTATTCACACAATGTAGCTAGATAAATAGGCTTTCACATGACACCTCAATCATAGCTCTACCACATTTAGTTGTTGAGTTAATAGAGAGAGATGAGTGATTAGTTACCAAAAATGCAACGCCACCACCCTTTTTGGGTGGTGAGTTCAAAACACATGGCCGTATGAATATTGGATTACACCTAATCTGAAGATTTGCTGACTAGGTGCTATTAACCAATATATTATAATGCTATATCCTTAGACTACTCTGTAGTCCTTTTTTTTCTTCTTTTTTTTTTTAGTCTTTCTTCTTTTTCTCTTTTTTATCCTATCTATCTATCTATCCAATTTTCTGAATTTTTATCAGCATTTCAGCGTATTCATTAGTCCTAAAATCGGATCCTAAATGCAGTACCTAAAAGTGAGGGTACATGTAGGGCGCCCACACTTGTTACCATTAACAACATAGATGGGCAGTATTATAAGTGAGGGCGCTCCTACTTGTCACCGTTAAAGTTTTACATTCCCCTTCGCCATCGGATTTCGTCAGTTCGTAGAGATCCTCAGATTGACCGCCACTGATTGATTCTCAGATTGCCTCAGATTGTGTTATTCCCCAAACAGCAATAAATAGTTTAAAGTGTGGACAGAAAGGGATTAAAGGTCATTAAAAACAAGCTTGTTGACAATAAAGTTATGGGTAACATGGGTTGTACACAGATTGACCTTTAATGACCCCTACATGACCTTTGACCTTTTCTGTCAACACTTTAAACTATTTATTGCTGTTTTGGGAATAACACAATCCGAGGCAATCTGAGAATCAATCAATGGCGGTCAATCTGAGGACCTCTACAATGGCGGTCTGTGGACAGGTAATAAATAGTAGGAGAAATGTGTAACTTTGCACAGGGACTTTGTAAAGATATCTGAAGGATCACATAAAAAAATAAAGTTTCTGGCTCCTTCACTTTTGGGTGATTTCTAAAACTTTTTGATACCCCCTCGTAATGCGCCATTTATCTAGAAACAAGTTCTAACCCAAGGCTCAAAGGGTAGAACACCCTTATATTCCATTAAGGAATAAAGCTGTATAATCATGTAATCCGTCAATAAATGATTCCGTGCTGTCTTACACCATGGAAAAACTACGTTGTCTAACGAAGCGAGGCCTTGGGGTTGAGATAAGTCACGGGCGGGGGGTGGGGGGGGACGACGGTTGTGTGTAATGGTAATGTGGTTTGGGAGGCAGGGGTTAATGAAGAAATGTGATACTAAAATGCGTAACAGGGCGGATCACGAGGTGGAATGAAATAGTATGGTATCTTAAAAGTATAAGCCATGGGATATAGCTTGGGGTATTAATGACGGGAAGCATTCAATTTCCGGTCAGAATAATATAGGCCTGCATTATATTTACTCATGTGTATGTGATATGGGGGTTGGTAATGGCGGGAAACATTCAATTTCAGGTAATATAAAGGAGGCCTATCCATTATATTTTAACTCATAAATGTATTCTTACCAACTTCGTGATAAATGTTCGTATAGGTACTTATGTGTTATTTCATTTTGTAGGTGTTCTATCTGGTAGGCCCTACTTACTAGCGGGAGCCCGTTCGAAGAACGGGTGTCACGTTAGTATTTTCTAATTTTGGGAGAATGTTTTCTAATTTTGCAGCATAACATTTTTCGAACGATGTCGGAAAACCCGACCGGAAAGACCTTATACGGGCGGAAAGACCCGAACACCGATGTTCTTATTTTGCGAGAATGATTTCTATTTGTGCAACAATATCTTACAATTTTTTTTTACTAACCCCCCCCCCCCCCCCCCCCCCCCCCCCCCCTCCCCCGATGAGTAAAAAAAAACCTCTACCCCCACCCAACTCAATATGTATGAATACATTTTTTTTTAAATCCCCGCCTTCGGCGGCGCAAAAAAAAAAAAATTCCCCCCTTACGGCAGCCAAAAAGAAAAAATCTCCCCCGCAACCAAACTTCCTACCCCACCCCCTGAAAATCTAATTGTGCGTCCCTAAAGGTCAATAGTTTCGGGTCATTTCCCCTTTGCCAGTGAGCTTATGATGAAATATTATGCTCGTTGGTAAATTGAGGGACATTTAGGATTCCTAGAACTATGAATGGCAATTGAGATTAAATGAAAAGTGTTAGAGGGCGCGTGGTCAGGGGGTGAAACTCCACCGCCGATTTGAATTCGCTACGAATTATTCCCATTTTTTCTCAATCTATTAGATTGGATTTAGATTGAAAACATGATAAAAACTCGTGACAATGAGTAGCTTTGAGTCAATCTGAAAAAAATTGATACATATTACTGCACTCTACACGTGTGTTTGTACCGTCAATCTCGACTAAAGTGTCAATCCAGAAAAAGATTGAATTCAACACATATACAGTTAGGTAGGTCATATTGGTTTCGTAACACTTTGGATTGTATATTTATACATTTCAACAAATGATTCGATCTGCAACATAAACTATTTCATAATTAAATGGCAAGTAATAACATAACAATTTTGTTGGAGAATGTTAATAAAAAGGCCAATGATATTGTTCTTCCAATTGCCAGTCATTTATTCGTGTGTACGAAAATATCAATGTGTAGGTTTGAAAATATCAATCTTTTACTACAGATTGAAAACTTTTCAATCGACTTTCAATCCAATAGATTGAATAGTTCAATCTAAATTCTGGATTGGAAAATTTTCAATCCAAAATAGATTGAACATATCAATCTAATAGATTGATACCTTCAATCTTTTCCAGATTGAAACCTTCCAATCCAAAAAAATGTTGAATGTAAACTTAAAAGTTGTTTCCTCACGGCAATCTATGAAAGATTGAAAAGTCAATCTTTTAGATTGAATTTTTAATCTTTGGAATTAAGAGAGTACGGTACATATTCTCCTGGCTACAGTCCGACATACGCGGGCGCATTTCGATCAGCTTACTGAGCATGTTTGAAAACGATCAAAATGCCGCGATACCAATCAGAGCCGCTTAATGCCTTGTGCGCACTACGCGTACTTAAGGGGGCTGTCAAGTGTCGTTGTATGAATTTTTCAAGCACTGTAACTTTCAAACTATTTATGTGTTGTACATAAAAGTATACACTTTTTTTTAACGAAATGAGTCAGGGAATCCATTTTTCGTATCAAATTTCACTGAAAATCGTGATTTTTATATTTTTGCCAAAAAATGCCTCTTTTTTGTCTAAATTTTTCAAACAACCTAACAAAATAATTTTTAGGTAAAATATTCTAAAATTTTACAGAAAGCATCTTAATTCAATTATCTAGGACACGTATTTTTTGTTTGCCTTTAAAAAAAATAGTTTTGAAATTATTGACCAAAAAGTGCTAAAAAAGTGAATTTTGAGATTTTTTATCTCAAAATTCACATTTTTAGTACGTTTTGGTCAATAATTTCAGAACTAAAAATTTTAAAGGCAAAAAAAAAATACGTGTCCTAGATAATTGAATTAAGATGCTTTCTGTAAAATTTTAGAATTTTTTACCAAAAAATTATTTTGTTAGATTGTTTGAAAAAAGTTGTCCCCAAAAAAGGCATTTTTGGGCAAAAATATAAAAGTCACGATTTTCAGTGGAATTTGATACGAAAAATGGATTCATTGAACCCTTCCCTTCAAAAAAATGTATACTTTTATATGGATTATATGAATAATGACGAAGTTACGGCAGTTTTACGGAGGCTATTTCTGACACTTGACAGCCCCCTTAACGCGAGGTCAACCTCATGTGACGTGCGTCCATTGTATTGGATTTCATTTCCTATTGAGCTGCAGAGTAAAAAAACACTCATGAAGTTGTGGGACGGGACAATATGTGTGGACAAGTCCCAATAAACCATTCGTCGACACAACACTGGCTGCTTCCAATGTCGCACAATGTACAAAAAAAGAAGCAATTAAAATTAAAATTGTATTTGCTGGATACTTTTTTATAATAATCAAGATCGTCCACTCATTTTTATGAATTAGGGGTCAAATTATGAGGAAAATACAACCGCTTTCTTATTGAGATCGAACATGAAACACATGCAGCTTTAGAGGTTATAAATTCATAATACAGGGTGTCAAAAAAAGAGACTCATGTGAAACCTTTTTTTTTTTGCCATGAAAAATATAGAATTTGTTCGCGAAAGACTAATAATCATGTTCAGCAATCTTTAATGTGCCATAAGAATGGTTTTTTATCCGTTTTAGAGCTTACGTTATCTCAGTATGGCAAATCTACTCGGGCATGTTCAAATTCAGCTTTGGCCACTTTTCATGTGAAGAAATCTCTTTTATTAGAATCATCATTCAGTGTATCATTGAACATAATCAATCAAATTAATAATAATCTACCTATTAAATGTTGATAGTTAGTTGAATTGAACAGAAAAGCATATTTTCATCCATTTTATTTGAATTTTATATGGTATTTTAAATAATACATTGACATATCCTATAATCATCATCGGAATCACAAATGCAGTTTTTTCAGTTAAAAGTCATTTTTTTGTTCAAAAGTGGCCAAAGTGGGATTTGCACTTTTGTATCTGAATTTATCATATCTCGGTAGTTAGGTGGTGAAATTCAATGGGATAAAGTTTATTTGATAGAAGACTAATAGAAGATTAATTAATTTTCAAACTCATGGGACACTTTATGACACACCCTGTACTTTCTTTACCTTTTCCTCATCTTCTATTTGTTGTGTTATCTTCAAAATGAATACGGTCTGCCCACTACTGGTTCTTTTATGATGTGATAGGTAACAATTATAAGGTACCACCTACCTTTACATCGGTGTTTAACCACAAATACCAGTAAAACTATGACTGCAATAACCAAGACCACCGAAGCAACGATACTACCGCCTACAATTGCTCTTAAATCGCTCGTTTTTGACGGGGCCGTGAGTGAATCGCTCGTTTTTGACGGGGCCGTGAGTGAATCGCTCGTTTTTGACGGGGCCGTGGGTGAGTCTGAAGAAAAAAGAATCAAATGTTTGTGTGATAAGTTACTGATAACGGTTCAAAAGAAGCTGATGCCCGTTCTCTCACCGGATCCCTTCATACCCACCACCCTAGTGGCGTAGCTCAGGGGGGGACGGGGGGGGGGGCAGTTGCCCCCCCCCCCCCCCCATGACAGATTGTTTTTGTGCCCCCGCCCCCCTTTGTGCCCCCGCCCCTCTTTGGATATAGTGTTTATATGCGGGGTAACCATTTAAAAATGACCATTTTAGCCTGGTTTTTAAAAATAAATGACCATTTTTGTTGAAAAACTGCTTAAAACCCTGAGGATTGGCCAATATTTGTTGACTACAGTGCTTTTTTGACTGGTACATTTTTTGACTTCACCCCCCCCCCCCCCCCCCCACCCCCCACTTACGTGAAATTCACGAGGTGACTGACTTGGAAAAATTTTGGGGCAACATTTTACGAAAATTTTAGAAATCTTGCCCCCCCTGAAAAAAAACCTAGCTACGCCACTGCACCACCCTGTCAAGAGCGCGTTTTCTCACCCTCTCTACAAATATATAACCGCCGTCTTTATGCAGCTATTATCTTAGTAACATCACGTACCACTTTCTTCCCTCCCCTCAGCTACAATCAAGAAAAATAATATAACACGCAACTTATTACAACTATTCCTGTGCTCGCAATTGAGATCAGACTTGGGACATAGCACTGTTTAATAGAAAGCAAAAGTCTCCCCTTTTTTTATATCCTTCCTTCCCCCCCCCCCCCCCCCCCCCCCCCCCCCCCCCCCCCCCCCCCCATCAATCAATGTTGGGGGAACTGCCAAGGCTTCTGATAATAAGACTCGGATCAACATTGCCTCCGGGGAGAGGGGCGGGCTTTTTCCGTAATTAGGACAAAGTGTGCCAACCTTTTTTTCCTTGATTGTAGGTGAGCGTATCGATTTTCATCCTTGCTCTGTCAAAATAAATTAGTCAGGCTTCAAGTGCGATGAAATATTTTGACTAAAGTTGGTCACAATGATGTCTTATACACACTTAAAACTACCTCTTCATTTTTGAATAGAATATATTCAAAGTTCAATAGGAAACCTCTTCCGAGGGGCACCTTAATAATAGAATAGGTTCTCTTCAAAATGAATATGAAAATCAATTCAAATAAATGAATATGTTCCCTATTGAAAGTTAAATCGTTTTTCCTATTCAAAAAATGAATAGAACCTGTTTCATCATCTTGTTAAATATGACAGAAAAGTCTAAGTTCTTCCTATTCAAGAAAAAGAGTATGGAATGTGTTCCTTTCCTCCAACTCCCCACTATAAGCAGGCTCCTGCTACGGAGATTCTCGGCGGCTAGGGGGAGTCTGTAGGGGGATTCAGAAGTAGATTTTCTTTCAATTGTCAACTCATTTGGTGCGATCTGGTGTATACTTTTGACCAATATTGTATTGAAAAGCCATCACTTCATTTTCAATAAATATTTTGTTTTTATCAATGCAAGACAGAAGTAGAGCATATACTGATATTGTATTGAAAAGCCATCACTTTATTTTCAATAAATATTTTGTTTTTTATCAATGCACGAAAGAAGTTGAGCATATTATACTGCTATATTCTTGATTTAAGTAAAGATGGTTTAAAAGCTCGAACAGGGGGGAGTCTGAGGAGATGTGCCCCCCTCAGAAGTAGATTTTCTTTCAATTTTCAACTCATTTGGTGCGATCTGGTGTATACTTTTGACCAATATTGTATTGAAAAGCCATCACTTCATTTTCAATAAATATTTTGTTTTTATCAATGCAAGACAGAAGTAGAGCATATACTGATATTATATTCTTGAGTCTAGTATGGTTTAAAAGCTCGAACAGGGGGGAGTCTGAGGAGATGTGCCCCCCTCAGAAGTAGATTGTCTTTCAATTTTCAACTCATTTGGTGCGATCTGGTGTATACTTTTGACCAATATTGTATTGAAAAGCCATCACTTCATTTTCAATAAATATTTTGTTTTTATCAATGCAAGACAGAAGTAGAGCATACTGATATTATATTCTTGATTTTAGTATAGATGGTTTAAAAGCTCGTACAGGGGGGAATCTGAGTGGTGATGTGCCCCCCGCTCAGAATTGGATTTTTTTAATTTTCGAACCTATTTGGTGCGATTTGGTGTGTATACTTTGACCAATATTTTATTGAAAAGCAATCACTTTATTTCCTTTTTATATAGGCCTATGCCCGAAAGAAGTTATGCCTTCAAAAGATCGGTTCTGTTCAGCGCACGTACGCGTATCCTGATTGACGTCCAATAAACTACAAACGTTCTTATGTCCCTTGTATGCCTCCCTGCTCGCCTTTCTTTCTTTTTTCCCCCTTTTCCCCCTTTCTTTTTCCCCTTCCCCCTTTTTTTGTGGATGTGAAAAATCAGGGGGGGATGATTACATTGACCATCCCCCATGTCAAAAAGTGGGGGATATATCCCCCCCCCCCCCCCCCATCCCCTGGGATTTCCGCCCTTGACATGTAGTTATTCGTGGTAAACATGAAATAAATTTGGTAGAATCCCTATGGCACTTTATATGAATTTTATTAATTTGATGTGATCTGCATTGAAATAAAACAAACTAAAATGTTACATGACATTTTAACAATTAAACTCTATGATTTTGTTTTACCATGAATTTGGCTGATTCGTTTAATTCCGAATCGGAGCACTCCCGGAGTAGCTAACCTTACCTTCGACTGTAAGAGTCACTGTCAAAGATGTATACCCTCCATTTACAAGATGACAATAATAGAAACCTTTATCCTCAATTGCAACATCATTGATGACTAGATTGAATTCATCCGGGTTGCTCGATTCGACAGCGAAGTTGTCATACTTGGGACGCCCAGTTACGATGTCACTGTCACGAGAAATCAGTACGGCGTTTTCACCTGGTATAGCATCGTACCACTTCACTTCCGAGATTACTCCTTGTCTCTTGCTGCATGTCAATGTGCGTGAGTCACCCCTTAACACAGCCTCAGTGGGTGCAGTTGGTCCGATTAAGTCTTGTCCAATACATACTGAAAAAATCGCACAATGTAAATCATCTGAGAGACAACTTTTGATTGCTTCGTGGTTTTTCAAAAAAGAATTCTAAATAAATTAAATATAAATTAAACAACCCAAATGAATAAATAATGAATACGAATCTGACGAATGAATTGATTAATCAACAAATCAATAAAAAAATAAAAGATAAAAATAAGAAGGTGAGAAAGAAGGTGAGAAAGAAGATAAGAAGGAAAGAAGGTGAGAAAGAAGGAAAGAAAGAAGGGAAGAAGGGGAGAAAGAAAGAAGAAAAGAAAGAAAGAAGGAAAGAAAGAAAGAAAGAAAGAAAGAAGGAAAGAAAGAAAGAAAGAAGGAAAGAAAGAAAGAAGGAAAGAAGAAAAAGAAGGAAAGAAGGAAAGAATAGTCCCCCTGTAGCCATTGTCCGGTCTCCATTGCGACATGGAAAGTATAAGTGTTGCTTGTAGAGTTGAGTACCCTATCATACCAACCTAGGCTTTACTGTACAGTGCGGACTGTGGCTCCAGGGGACTATATTGCGTTCTACACCGGTGCAGTAACTACATATCTCATTACATAAACTGGTTAACACATTCCGCGCGGCAGTCGTATGCAGACGACAGTTCCATAATTAGCAAAATGTGAAACTCATTGAATTCCATTCCCATATTTGGAATCACCATGAGAAATGCATTAAAATAAATATAAATATGCCCCGTATTGGTTCAAAAATTCTTGAGACTAGATAATTTTACCAAAAGAGGGCGATATTTTCTTAATTGCCTATTAAAGTTTTCGCATACCAGTTCAGTAACTTTAAATGGATAAACTTGAGACGATTATAACTAATCGTCTCAGGGATGTAAAGTACATTTTGAATGCCCAGATTCCCATAAAATAAGCTGTTCTATATTGTTTTATAACACTCTTGATAAAATATAATAAATTCAAATCTAAAATACAATTTTAAATGTGTTTAGAAGCGCAAAATATCCAATTAAATGTTATATTTGTAGCTAATTATAACTGGACTTTCCACATTGTTCTGAAAAGTTGGGATGATCCTGGTTTCTATTCCATTTGATTTCTTATCTTTTCTAGTTGGCGGTGAATTATCGACTGTGAAGATAAAAGCATGAGTTCGAATTAATTCACATATTAGCTCTACAACAATAATTTGTAGAACGTTAGCCGGTTGGATTTTACGAAAGCGATTCAAATACTGTGACTGGTATCAGATGTAATAGGACTAGTCTGATTACAAAACATTATGTAGCCGGTTCACCTCTTTCCTCTACACAACATGACTGGTCTCATGATGAGTCAATGTATTATTATGTAACACTCTTAATCTTAATCCGAGACGAGCATAGTTTCAAAGAGAAATACCCATTTATCCAGCCATGTTTTCATAATTTGTGAGTTACTCCAGCATGTCCTTGGATCTCATGATAAAACAACCGTAAGGTAGAACACTATTGGATGGTTAACCACTTTTGGGGATAATTCAACCCCTTTTCGCGCGTAATATCTAAGGAAAACATCACTCATGTTTAACATTTTGCAGAGATATGAAAAGAAATATGGGCTTTATTTGATAAGTAACTTTGACAGAGTGATCGGGTTACCACCTTTAAAATGTTACAATATCGTAACTGAATTATGGCTGTCCGTTTTTGAGCCCGCCGTTTTGAGATTGGTTCCGATAATAAATCCGCAATTTCCACTTTTTAGATCAATTCTTACCCGAAGCTGTAATTGTCACACTAAATTGACATGACGTAGTTTGTCCACCGTTATTCGCTGTCGCTGTTACTTGGGTGGTGCCTACTGGGAAAACTGCTATCACTTGATTGTTAATCTGTTGACTGAATTGTATGTTGGTCACAGTATTGTACGTGAAGGTAGCCCCAACTGCAGCAGTTGCACCCTGAAAGGTTACTTGCGATGATGACGAGCCACAGTTTACCTGCTGTGATACAGGTTGCGGACAAGTAATACAAGTACCTAGCCAAAGCAAAACAAAAACAGTCAGATCATAAAACAAAGTACTAGAAATAGCTAAATACACCTTGCATTCAACTAGCAATACAGAACTATTATATATTCACTACTGATACTAATAAGTAACATTTCGTATCATAAGTCAATTCAGATCATTACACCATATACCGATTCCACCGTTATAACAAAAACTTTTTTCATCCACTACTTTCATTTGGGTGGGTTTCTCGTTTTTGCCCTACCGTTATAGTTTACTATATGCTCCAAGTATATTTTGACGTGGTGATGTAATCAGCCAAGATAGATAATTGTTATTGATATCAATGTCTATGATATACTTCAGACGATATTTGAACCTTTTATAGATGGGGTGACAGCAATGTTTTCAACAAAAGCAACGGTCAAAGGGATTGAACTGTCGATACATGCTTGAGGGAACAGCATAATGACCATAACGCTGTCCACTACTAGTATGCCTTATTGCACTTTATAATGCTTTGGCGCGAGTTTTAAAAGCACGGGTCCTAAACAAAACAGGATGCGCGCATACTGCCGGGCAAAGAACAATGGCAGCTGCCGACCAAATGCATGGTATGACGTCATCTGTCACCTATCTATACGGATGGAGTTTTGGGCTATCTTGGCGCCAGCTGTCAGGCTAAAGGAATACTTCCCGATACGGCAGTATATGCCTGCGCAGGCACCCAATTCTGATAGTCCAATACAGTAATAACTGTAATTAAAGTGCGTATTATATTACAGTTTTACTGTGCCTGTGTTATAACACGGTAACATGTGTTACGGTATATTACAGTTGTTACTGTCCCTATGTTACAGGGTGTTAGCGCCCTCAACGGAATAAAGCGCAATAACACTGACAATGACAGTATACGTACAAATACGTATACTGTACGTATTTTATATTTGACACCTTTGAAATGATATTGATACATAATTATATGCCAAAACACTCAGGGGGTTGGTGGTCGGGGAGTTAAAACAAGGATGGCACAATCATAAACTATAAGTATTGGATATCCACCAATCTCAAACTATAAATATTGGATATATCCAACAATCTTAAACTATAAATATTGGATATCCAACAATCTTAAACAATAAATATCGGATATCCAACATTCTTAAACTATTTTCGTTAGTGTTATTGCAATTTATTCCGTGCAAGTGCGGCGGAAGTGTTATAACACAGGGTACAGTAACAACTGTAATATACTGTAACACGTGTTACCGTGTTATAACACAGGCACAGTAAAACTGTAATATAATACGCACTTTAATTACAGTTACTACTGTATTGGACTATCAGAATTGGGTGCACCAGGAAACATAGTCCAAAGCATCTTGAGTTACCAATCTCTCATTTCTGAACCCTTGCGGCTAAATATAATAAATGTGGATTATGGCTACAAGACAAACGGGAGGTCAATCGAAAAATATAAACACTGCAACATGTAGACGCATACACCTTGAGCAAGATCATGATTAAGGGATACATGGCGAGCCCGGATAAAATGGTGAAATGTTACGGTACAAAGTATAGTGATGATATTTTAGGTTTATTGGTTTCTAACGGGGGGGGGGGGGGTCCTATGATGAAACAGATTTATTATCTGTAAACATATAAACTCTAACTAATTGGTAGAAATCGGTGTTTCATCTTAATACCCAGACCAAGAATAACAGAGCAGTACACGAACAAATGAATATGAAATGTTATTCACCCTCGACAGATAAAATCTTATAGCAAATCAAAGAACATTCGCGTAGGTTGAGGAACGGCATAATAAACTTTGAAAGATCACTCTGGGTTACTAGCCACATCCAGTTCTTTTGGGAATTTGACACGGTCACAATTTGTCCATGTTAATTCTGTACAGTCTGTCATTAGGGGCCATATCCAAACTCTCAGTGATTTTATAGCATTTTCCTACCGATTTTACCCCGGTATTCCAACGGTATTTCGTTCTATTGTTAAAAGCATCGGAAAAAGATCAGTGATTAACTAGAGCCTCTGTACTTATCTGGCGTTAACAATAGAACTATTGTAGTGCTCTCGATGGCTCAATTAGTGAAGCAGACACATGAAAGCGCGAGGAAGATTGTGTTATATTCTTTAAGAAATACTATAAGCTTTTTAAATCCGATCGTAAAATGTTTACGTTCACCGCCGATCAATGTATCTGGTCGTCTAGACATATTCATCTATTGTTCGGCGCAGTATTGCCATGATATTGTGAAAGTAGCCCATTTCCCCCTTCATTCCATTGATATCAATGCTGAAAACATTTTGGCGATAGGTCACGTAACATATTTGTATAATGGATGGGTGATGACGGAGGGGGCGTAATATATTAACCATCGTGTTTGGAAGTATTATACAATATAATACTTATGTATTATACAATATACAATCCAAGTCATTAGTTTAGAGAGGATATTGTTTCCGACTTTTGTCCTTTCTTCAATTTTCGATACAATGTTCCCTATCAATAGAATATAATGGTCTTTGCTGGTTGTCAACTGTCACATCGCATTGCATTTGGCCTGTTACCCTTTGGAACATGAAACCACCATACAACTTGCGACATTTGACGCTCAATTCTCATAGCCCGAGTGAACGCAATACTGAAGCGATTCTGTAATCGCTTCAGTATTGCGTTCACTAGGGCTATGTGAATTGAGCGTCAAATGATTGCACAGCACCGGGAAGAAGCTGAAATCCTAAAGAACAATTCCCATTTTTTTAAATGTTAATCGCTTCATTATTTTAATTTTGAAAACAAAGTTTGGGGATCAGCAACGCATAAGAAATGTGATGCTTGAATAACTCCATACTAAATATATATTTATCAACGACTTTGCCAAAATTGTAATAGTCTAGCATAGTGGCCACGCTCTAGCGCTCACACGCAGGAATCCCGGGTTCAATTCCTCAACCAATCATTATTTCTTCTCTGTCTGTTTTTTCCCTTTTCTTCTTATTTTTCTCTCTGTGTCTCCAATTTCTCTGTTTTGTTTTGTTTTGTTTTGTTAACGTTTTCGTTTTGTTATTTTTTAATATTTTTTATTTATTTTTCTTGGGGGAGGGGCTTTGTTATTCATAAGACCTATTATTGTGTTATCATTTTTTTTTTAAATCATGTGAACCTATCCATATATTTGAATGCGCATGACAAGATATTGCTGTGTACCGGTTAGCTCAGTTGGTAGGGCAGCGGATTTACAATGAACACTCATATTGATATAGATACCATTGAATCGTAAGTTCGATCTCAGTAGTACCTTTATTTTGTACGTCCCACGGTTTTTACCCATATTTATGATTATATTTACTTATGTTATCCCTTTATATTTATTTTTTCTGTTTTTTCTTACTTTTTTTTTTGGGGGGGGGGGGGTTGAATTTGTTTTTTGTTGTTTTTGTTTTTGTTTGTTGGGGGCTTTTTGTGTGTGTGGTTTTTGATTGTTGTTTTATTATAAGGAGCTACATACGTAGTAGCAATAAAATTATAAGAAACAGAACATGGATTTTAACATTATTCGATACGAAATCGGATACAGTAATTGGACAGGTACAATTGAATGTTTTCCTTGTCCTCCTCGTGACAGAAAAACCAAATCCTTTTTGTAATCTAAATTATATTCAATGCTATATGTATTGAATATTGATTTAGATAATGTGATGTGAATACTAGCAATAGAAGTCATCCATGAGTCGGTCATATTTGTAGGAACTAAAGTCTGTTCCCAAATTTGAA
The DNA here is from genome assembly GCA_035610835.1 of Ophiura sarsii. Taxonomy (NCBI): domain Eukaryota; kingdom Metazoa; phylum Echinodermata; class Ophiuroidea; order Amphilepidida; family Ophiuridae; genus Ophiura; species Ophiura sarsii. The sequence goes on from CM069449.1 coordinate 33,418,468, forward strand.
AAGACTAATACTACAGATCAACACGCATGTTGACGGATACTCGTTTAAATAACCCGCCAAATGTATAGGTCATTCTTTGAACAGTAAGACTTGCAACAAATTGATCTGAACAACGAATACTACGGGAACAAGAACCTTTTGTTACGGACACGCATGAGTGAAGTGGATTCTATTGAGGTAATTCCTTGATGTCTGACTGTGCAATCGATAGGGATTTACATAAGTTTCGTAAAAATCGTTGAGTCATGAATGCAACCTTTGAGTTGGGAGGTGGAGGGGGTGGGGGAGTGGGGTATACTAGGGGTTTTGTTAAATTGTACATTTATCAGACCGCGAATAGCTTTTAATGTTGTTCAAAAATTATATATAGGCCGAACGAAAATAACTTAAGAATCGTTTCACAAAGTACGGGATTTGTTATTCGTTAAATCTAATAAATCATAGACTCATTTTACAGACAACAACACCGTGTTGAAAAATCCGTGTGTATTTAGGGAATAGTTGAATGAGAACTATATTTGGGTATAAAGCGCTGAGGATTTCAGGAAAATCGAAATAGCTCAGTTGGTAAAGATTAGGACTCTCAATCAGCAGGCCGTACGTTCGAATCTTTGTGGCGGTTTATATTCCTTGTGCTCTATACTTAGAGCGGTCGAGTCTGGGTAGAGGTCGGTTAGGGTTTTAAGTATGCCGAAATATAATATTTATTATTGTTCTCTCATTATACGTCCGTTCGATGTTTTCATTTATATTTACATAATTTTAACGTTATTTATTTATTTTGTATTTACTTTCTTAATTGTTGATGTTTATTTAATTATTTATCAATCAATTAATTATAAATAGGCCTAAATACAGTTTATTTTATTGATATAATTATTAATTTATATATTATTTATTTACATTAATTACTTAATTTCTTCATATTTATTATTTATTAGGTCACGTTCAGAGTGTATGCAACATTCTTAAATAGTCTAAAAACGCAGACACTAATGACACTATTTAGGGGAGTAAGATTCATAATGCTACTTGATTACACACATTATGCCTAAACCAGAAAACAATAACACGTTGTATGTTTAATGGCTCCCATATTGTTTAGTATTCAATGATAACATTATCCATGCTTGTACTGCTTACTCAAAAATCATCCACGGCTGAACAATAGTCTTTAAAGGCCACTTGAAGGAGGATTATTCTTATGAAGTTAACGAGTGGATTACGATAAGCCTAGCAATGAATAGGCGGCTACAAACATATCTCGTTTGAGTCGGGGTTTGAGGAGTGTCGCGATTAGCCTCTATCACCTGCCATGATAAAACCTGGCACTTGTACTAGAAACCCGATAGGTGTACAATCTGGCAAATGGGTCGCCCTTTACGTCACAACGGGGGTCGGGTGAACACTGGTCAGCTTAATAACACAATCTTCCGCGCGCTTTCATGTGTCTGCTTCACTAATTGAGCCATCGAGTACTACAATAGTTCTATTGTTAACGCCAGATAAGTACAGAGGCTCTAGTTAATCACCGATCTTTTTCCGATGCTTTTAACAATAGAACGAAATACCGTTGGATACCGGGGTAAAATCGGTATAAAAATGCTATAAAATCACTGAGAGTTTGGATATGGCCCCTTAACCCTTACAGCCCTGCACCCCATGAAATCCCATTTCCCAGCCTGTCGGTTCCACCTGGCGCTGAGGTTTTTGGTTGAAATAATGGCCCCGGGCTACATAGCTCCCCCCGTGGCTCAGTTGGTAGAGCGTTCGACTTGTAACCGAGAGGTCGTGGGTTCAAACCCGGGGCGTGGCACCTCTTGTTGTGTGTGGTTTTTTTTGCTTGAAAAAAATTTCGTTGGAAAATCCTTCAAAAGTGTTAGGGTTAAGTGAACAGGTGTATGACCAGTTCGTCTGTGGTGAACTACCAAAGTGGCAGGCCAGCTTTATAAAGATATAAGCCACATAGAAATGTGTCCATTTGATGTTAGACAGCTCACAACTTTTCACACCCATGAGTGCTCAGCCTACACTGAGTGATGCTCAGTATCCTATACCATGTTATACAGTATGATAACCATTAAAGACTGCTTTTAGTAGAATATATGTTGTCTCGGACAATATGCCAGCGTTATAACATAGCCAGAAATGTAAAAAAACCATAATTGTTTATGTATTTTGATTTCATTATCACAATAGGCTGAAGACAAGTATGGAAACTTTCAAATTATAACTAGCAAAATAATAACGAGACGAAGCACTGTAGATATGCTACAATAGGCTTCTTATATCCGTCTGTAATAAAGTTCATGATTATCAATGAACTACTCGTGATACATTGAACCATAAGAATCCATGATATAATAATAGGCCTACCTGAATTTATGTTAACAGTGAATTCACAGCTAGATTGTCTGCCACCGCTATCAGTTGCTGTAGCTGTAACTTGAGACGATCCGATATTCATGGTTACTGTACTCTGGCTCTGTTGATTGAATATAGTTGCCCCTGTAGAGCTATAAACTATATTGGGAGTTCCACAGTTATCAGAGGCTGTAGCACTCAACAATACCTGACTTGTCGTGGTGCCACAGTTGACTTGGTTTGTTATTGGCGATGGACAGTTAATCGTTGGAGGTGTGTTATAAACTGCAAAAATAAACCAACAAGAAGTGATTAATACTACCTTTACGATAATCCATTAGCACCGAATAGGCCAAATGGTTTTAAATTTCAAAACTAGCATTGAACATATGGTAGATCAATTTTCAAACACATTTAGTATACCAGTAAACATATATGGGCGATTCCATGAAAATGTGACGGAGCAAAAAAACTAAAAAATGCTCCAAAAGATTTAATTTTACATTCATGTTGTGCAAAGCCTATGCAAACGTTCAGGAAAAAAATATTGCAACCATTGACCGTTGTTAACTATGATTTTTTTTAACTTTTCTTACTTCCAAAACGGTAACACGTGTTACCGAAGCAACACTTTTTTGAAAATATTTCCTAATTGATTTGATTTTAATTGATGCCACTTATAATTTTAATCCTACTAGTTAGGCCCTATTTAAAAATAGTAAACAATTTGATAAATTCATAACCACCACTCCACTATAAGCCATCAAAATGTCGTAACGCGTGTTACCGAACTCATATTCAGTAAAACGTGCTAAAACCTTAATTTTTTTAGAGTTAGTTATCACTATTTATGGTTTATATGTTAGTTCCATTGTCAAAGTCAAACTTAATTTTAATTTAGAAATTAAATAAATGATATAAAGCTAGTAAATTATGGATGGACAAAATGTAACGCGTGTTACCGTAACACGTGTTACCGACTATTTTGCAATTTACAAAAAAGTGAGAACTTAAATTCTTGTTATTATTCTAGTATTATAAACCTTGGGTAGGTACTTGCTCACAGTAGTGACCAATTGATTGCAGGTAGGTTAGTTTAAATACACAAGCAAAACAAAGTTGGGATTTTTTTTAGTGCGTCTTTTTTCGTAACGCGTGTTACCGATATTCAGAGCGGTCTTACATTAACATGAGCTGATATTTCATATTGGTGTTAGCATGAGGATTTAGCCTTAAGTCTTGGGTATTACAATACAAAAGATGTAAACTTCATTCAGACTACTTTTACAGTTATAGAGGGGAGAATAAAGAATGGCGCCCTAAAATGTAACGCGTGTTACCGTGGAATCGCCCATATCAAGAAACTTTAATTTTTAAACAACGTATTTGTGACCAGCAATACTATCTCACAGACTTGATCCAAGAGAAAAACAACTGATTTATTTCCTAAAGCATTCATCGCGTATATGACGATACCGTCAAATCCTTTCAATTTTACAAAATCTATTTTTAAAGTCAGTTTTTTATCTAGATTATGTGTATTAAGTAGCATAAGATAAAGTAATATGAGCATGTCATTCAATTTAGTTGAGCTGCTTTCTCCAATTTGCTATTTGCATGGTATAAACTAGCATGTTTAGTGGACAGATCCTTAAATTAGTACCAGAATGAATGTGACTATGACATAACATTATGTAGCCGGTTCAACTCTCTCTACACAATATGACTTAGTAATTGTAATATTATGCAACGCTCTCATTTACGCTGATTCTAGATCGAATGAACATTATTCCATCACTTATTATATCCATCTGTAAAAGAGTCATTAGTATCATTGCAAAACGCATGATTACAATATTAAAACCACAATAATACTTAAATACCTGCACTTATAGTAACACTGAATGTACAGCTAGATGTTCTGCCACTGCTATCAATTGCTGTAGCTGTAACTTGAGACGATCCGATATTCATGGTTAATGTACTCTGGCTCTGTTGATTGAATATAGTTGCCCCTGTAGAGCTATAAACTATATTGGGAGTTCCACAGTTATCAGAGGCTGTAGCACTCAAAAATACCTGACTTGTCGTGGTGCCACAGTTGACTTGGTTTGTTATTGGCGATGGACAGTTAATCGTTGGAGGTGTGTTATCAACTGCAAAAATAAACCAACAAGAAGTGATTAATACTACCTTTACGATAATCCATTAGCACCGAATAGGCCAAATGGTTTTAAATTTCAAAACTAGCATTGAACATATGGTAGATCAATTTTCAAACACATTTAGTATACCAGTAAACATATATCAAGAAGCTTTAATTTTTAAACAACGTATTTGTGACCAGCAATACTATCTCACAGACTTGATCCAAGAGAAAAACAACTGATTTATTTCCTAAAGCATTCATCGCGTATATGACGATACCGTCAAATCCTTTCAATTTTACAAAATCTATTTTTAAAGTCAGTTTTTTATCTAGATTATGTGTATTAAGTAGCATAAGATAAAGTAATATGAGCATGTCATTCAATTTAGTTGAGCTGCTTTCTCCAATTTGCTATTTGCATGGTATAAACTAGCATGTTTAGTGGACAGATCCTTAAATTAGTACCAGAATGAATGTGACTATGACATAACATTATGTAGCCGGTTCAACTCTCTCTACACAATATGACTTAGTAATTGTAATAAACTGCTCAAAAAAAGTATCGAAACAATTAGAAATTATCCAATATATAACGGCTCGAAAGGGTATGCATTAATCGAAGCAAATAACCAAGTGCATAATTTTGTTCTGCGTATTTTGACACCTCGATCGTTGAGATGCGATGTTGCGGAGCGGAGTTATTGTCATTTCAATGATCGTGGGTCCAGTTTCAAAAGTGACACACGTTCACCGATGCGATATATATTAACACTGTGGGCCGTATTATCGGACGTATTTAAACGCGGTTTTAAGCTAAAACACGCGCTAAACTTTGAATTTAAATACATTGTTTAATTATACGTAATTCTCGAAAATAATGTATTTCAATTTGAACACGCGTCTAACTCGCTGAAGAGTGTCTTATGGGTATGGGGTAGTTGAAGTCACGTTAAACTAAACATAACCAAGTGCACGCGCACGTCGTGATTTTCCTTACATTACAATACAAATGAGTATTTATAAAGCGCATTTACATCAAGATCTGGCTAGGGTTAGGAAAGCAAACCAAAAGAAATAAAATGGCAAAGAACAGACACAAATCATAAATTACAACACCATGGCGCATATGTCGGGTGCATTCGAGTTGAACAATAATAAAATTACATTTGATGCATTACGATTATTTCTACGGTTATCCATTGGAATCGTTGATTATTGAATCAAATACCCTTCCATAATTGCATGCTTTAACGACTTCGCATCGTCTAAATGATAAACTTGCGTTTAACACATAAATTAAGTTAGCGACCATTTCAGGCTAAAACCACGTTTAGTACGAGAATATAGACTTCTATTTTACCCAGTTTTAAATATACCTGAACTCGAACCCATGATTGCGATGGACCATACGCACATGTTTTCAAATCGATATTTAACGCACGTTAGGAATGAGAGTGGTGTTTAATATATGAATTTTGTGAAGATATTTCAAGCCAATTTGCAAATTTCACACCCTCTCTGATAGACGTGAAGGGCACTGTCTTATGTTTGCCGAAGGGTTTTCCACAAATCAAATCGCACCAGTTCTCTTATACCGCCTACCAGAGTGGAGTGTCATGGGCGGTTTTTACGCAATAATAGTCAGCTTTATCAGCTGCCAGCCAGGACTAATATAGGTTCAAAAACAGTCCTGTGCCCTATTTTGTGCAGCTTTTAAATAAATAGGCCAGGATTTGTCTGCACCCACTTCTATTTTTATAATGGTATTTGCTATACATAATGCAATTTAAAAAAATTATCTATAATGTGCGATATTCTCTTTTATATTAATTAGTAAGTTACGTTGCCTTGTTTTTCAATGTTTTTCAATGTTTTATATCATATCATATTTTAATGTGTTTTTTTTATCTATAATGTGCAATATTTTCTTTTATATTAATTAATAAGTTACCTTGCCTTGTTTTTCAATGTTTTTAATCATGTACATTTCATACAATTTGGTAAAACAAACTAAATTCTTAGGTGTATTAATCGATGATTGCCTTACATGGAAACATCACATTGATTGTGTGTCTAAAACAATTGCTAGAAATATTGGTGTCATGAACAAACTCAAGCACTTTGTTCCAACTCGTATATTACATACTCTCTACTGTACCCTTATCTTGCCTTATTTAAATTATGGTGTACTTATTTGGGGAAACACTTGTAAATCCTACCTGGACAAGATTGTTAAGCTTCAAAAATGGGCAATAAGAACTGCTTCTTGTAGTCACTATAGAAGTCACACTGGACCAATTTTTGCCAAATTTAATACCGTAGATATTCGATATATAGACATAAAATTGAACAGATACTGAATTTGAACCAAGTAAATTCATCAACGTTGTGGTGAGCGCCATCTCTTGATATTTATTTATATGTTTGCTTAAACACTACAAAAACTACGAAATACGGAGGCTTGCACTAGTTGTTGACATAATTATATAAATGGGTTTCGCAATTAGCGTGTGAATATTAGCTCAGTTGGTAGGGCACTGGACTTTAGAACGTACACTATTTTTTGGAATCACTATAGCGTGAGTTCGATACTCTGTACAGTCATTCTTTCTGTCTGTTTCTTCCCCCTTTTCTTCTTATTTTCCTGTCTGTGTCTCCAATTTCTCTGTCTTGTAATTTGTTTTGTTAACGTTTTGGTTGTTGTTATTTTTTTTATTATTATTATTTTTGTCTTGGGGGGGGGGGGGGCTTTGTTATTTAGACCTATACTTATTTTATTCTTTTTAAAAATCCGTATATATCCGTATATTTGAATGTGCATGAATAGAAATTGCTGTGGGCCGTAGCTCAGTTGGTAGGGCATCGGTTTACAATAAATACTCATAATGATATAGGTACCATTGAATCGTAAGTTCGAGACTCATTATAACCTTTATTTTGTACGTTCCGGTTTGTACACCCATATTTATAATTATATTTATTATTTACTAATTTATCCCTTTAAATTAATTTTTTTCTGTTATTTCTACCCTTTTTTTGGGTGGGGGGGGGGGTTATGTGGGGGGGTATTATAAGGATAGCAATAAAGTCATAAGAAACAGAACATGACTCACTTTTTGGTGCGAATCTAAATTATATTCAATGCTACATGTATTGATTTCGATATAAATATGATTTGAATACTAGCAATAGAGGCCATCCATGTGTCGGTCATATTTGTGGGAACTATAGTATGTTTCCAAATTTGAAAATACTAATACCACAGATCAACACACGTGTTGAAGGATACTTGTTTTTAAATAACCCGCCAAATGTATAGGCATTCTTTGAACAGTAACACTTGCATCAAATTGATCTGAACAACGAATACTACGGGAACAAGAACCTTTTGTTACGGCCACGCATGAGTGAAGTGGACTCTATTCGGGACTCTATTGAAGTAATTCCTTGATCATGTTGATGTCTGACTGTCAATCGATAGGGATTTACATAAGTTTCGTAAAAATCAAAATGAGTTGAGTCACGAATGCAACCTTTGAGTTGGGGGGGGGGGGGGAGGGGCGTAATATATACTATGGGTTTTTGTTAAATTGTACACTTGCTATACCGCAAATGTTGTTCAACAATCATTTATAGGCCGAACGAAAATAACTTAGAATCGTTTCACAAAGTACGGTATTTGTTATTTATTACAACTAAATCTAATTAATCATAGACTCATTTAACAGACAACAACTCAGTGTTGACAAATCCGTGTGTATTTTAGGGGATAGTTGAATGAGAACTATATTTGGTTATAAAGGGCAGAGGATATCACGAACAGCGAAATAGCTCAGTTGGTAAAGATTGAGACTCTCAATCAGCAGGCCCTAGGTTCGAATCTTTGTGGAGGTTTATATTCCTTGTGCTCTATACGTAGAGCAGTCGGGTCTGGGACTAGGTCGGTTAGGGTTTTAAGTAGTACATACAATATTTATTATTGTTCTCTCGTTATACGTTCGGGGTTTTCACTTATATTGATATTATTTAACGTATAAATGATTTATTTTGTATTTACTTTCAAAATTGTTGATGTTTATTTATCAATAAATTAAATATAAATAGACCTAAATACACTTTATTTTATTTATAATACTTATTAATTTATATATATTATTTATTTACATTAATTACTTCATTTCTTCATATTTATTATTTATTAGGTCACGTTCAGAGTGTATGGAACATTCTTTACGTTTTAAACTCATCTGTCATTTTTGAGCCCTTGGGCTTTTTGGGCCGAGTCACATTCAAAATCGTAGATGTCCTTTATTATAGGCCTATACGATACCCGTATTTGCAATGTACATGTAATACGGGCTTTTCAAACAAACCTGCCATGCCCAGTCATACAGGTGCGAGCGAGACAGCATACGTTTTCTACAAACATCAATAGAGACGACCATCCCTGCTTTTCACCGTATCTGAAAATGTTTGAAATTATGTCACCAGTAATTACGTAACTTTCTTTAGGATAAATGGTTTTTCGTGCGTGTTCAAGAGATGGCGCTCAGCACAACGTTGATGAATTTACTTGGTTCAAATTCAGTATCTGTTCAATTTTATGTCTATATATCGAATATCTACGGTATGTTAACAGTCACTGATATGTATACTCTTGAATTGGGTACATTTATGTATAAATACACCGTAAATGAGTTACCTTCTTCATTTAAAGACTACTTCAAAAAACGTTCTGACATCCACAACTATTCGACAAGACATAGTAACAACTTCAATCTAACCAAAAATAAGAGAATATTCTCGGATCACTCAATTCGCACTAGTGGCCCCCATCTTTGGAACTCTCTTGAAAATTCATACAAAATTTCAAATTCGGTAAAACATTTTCGTAATAAATTCAAGCAAAAACTTATTTCAAGTTACGATTAATTGATTTATTTTTTATTTTTTAGAGCACTATTTCAATTTCACTTTATGGTTATTTGATGATTTTTGTTTTGTTTTTGAGCATTGTCCTTTGTCTTGTCCGGTATATATTGTTGGTGTCATATTTAGGTTTTAAATTTGGCTGTATTGGTTTTTTGTTTTATTGTCCCAGGGCTTCAGGGGATGGCACTTTACAGGCCTTTTTGGCCTTCTAGCCGTCTCCTCCATAACCGTTTCGTTTTTCTGTTGTTGTAAATTATCTGATTGTTTCTTACTGATTTTTGATGTAATTTGATGTTATTTGTGATTTTAATGTTATGGTAATAAAATGATGAATGAATGAATGAATGATGAAGGACTACATGGGTATTGTGTTGAGCGATCTTAATCCGAAACGAGTAGTTTCAAAGGAAAATACCTACTACTACATTAGTCCACTGCGAATTCGCATCACAATAGAACAGTACAAACGCTTTTGGATGTGGGGGGATAATTCCCTACCTTTTCGCTGAGGCCTAACATTGTGTAGGGGTATGAGCAAAATCATGGACGTTCTTTAATAGTAACATTTGCTATAGTGATCGGGTCACCCCACTTTGAAATGTGACAATTACGTAACTGAACTATAATGGTTATCGGGTTTTAAGCCCGAGTTTTGAGATTTATTCCGATAGCAATCCCCATTGTAATGAAGTTACTTTTTTCCCTTTGAGATTATTCTTACCCGCAGTTGTAAGCACCACACTAAATTGACATGACGTAGTTTGTCCACCGTTATTCGCTGTCGCTGTTACTTGGGTGGTGCCTACCGGGAAATCTGCTATCACTTGATTGTTAATCTGTTGGATGAATTGTATGTTGCTTACAGTAGTATACGTGATGGTAGCCCCAACTGTAGCAGTTGCACCCTGAAAGGTTACTTGCGATGATGATGAGCCACAGTTTACCAGTTGTGGTACAGGTTGCGGACAAGTAATACTAATACCTATCATAAAGCAAAACCAAAAACATTGAGATCATCAAGTTCAAGCTAACAATACCTTGCAGTGCATTCCGCTATCAATTGTACAGAACTATTGAATACACTAATAAGCAATCTCGTATCATAAGTCAATTCAGATCATTACACTATGTAATTTATACGCCACAGGTTTGACCTGGTGATGTAATCAGTCGAGAAATATATTTAATTTTTATTGATATAAGTGACCATGATAGACTTTGCGATATTTGAACGCTTCCCTAGACTGCATCATGGGCTTGTACCGAATACACGCGTCACGTTCACGTCGCACTTCACACTTCACGCTCGTGTTAAAAAATCAACACTTCAGTCGCATTAACGTTAATCACACTTCACGCTCGTGTTTATAATCAACGCTTCAGTCGCGTTAACGTTTGTACGGTCCACGTTTGGTAGATCACTTTTACGTTGAATAATTATGATTTTAGCGTCATCAGCATTAGTGGAATCCAGACATGTGTTACCATATCAATGTGTATAGCTGAAACTACCGTCTTTGACCAGTACTGCTTTGACTCACTTTAGTTTTACCCCCGGATGCCTCAAGTTAGGGGTCAATAGACCCTTGGTTTTTTTAAGGCACCCCCTAATATTATAAGATTTTTGAAAAAATATACAGTGTCAGTCCAAGAATAAGTTAAAGTTGCGCAGCAGAGCACCCCCTAAGATTTTAAGATTTTTGAAAAAATATACAGTGAGAGGGTGTAGGGTAGGGGGAGGTAATTCGTACATGCTCCTATATGGACCCTTTCCCCTAAGAAAACAATTTTCAAAAAGACAACACATATCCGTTAAAATGTTCGTTTATGATATTGATATATGACGACGGTAGCGCGGGCATCTCGAACGCTAACGGGTCACCCATGGCTGACCAGTCCACTACAGCTAACACTGTAGCCAGCAGGCCCCGCCAACAACATGGTCAATACGAGTGATGCTATTGAACAGACAGCAGAGCAATCACCCGTGGCGAAACCAAGTACTGCTATATGCAACGTAAACAATTTGAGTCAGGCGGGATATGGTTTGAGCTGGACTTACCTTACGTTAGTCGAGACTTAGTGGCCACTTTTTTGTCTGTCGGTCTGTCTGTTTGTCTGTCTGTCTGTCCGACCTCCGAGACAAGACATCTGGAAATCCGTACCTTACGTTAGTCAAGCTAGCTTGACTAACCTTACGTAAGTCAAAATGGACACCATCTGGACTAACTTAAAGCTAGTCGAGCGACTAGCCTAAACTAGTCCAGAGCTTAGGACGGACTAACATCAAGCTAGTCGAGCGACTAACGTAAAGCTAGTCCAGCAATGCTGGACTATGCTAAAGCTAGTCAAAATTAGCACCATCTGGACTAGCTTTAAGTTAATCAGGCTGACCAATTTAGGTTTCAGTGTTTAATCATTCAAGCATAACAAGATGGCTCTATAACGTTTTCTGGACCATATTAGTTAAAAAACTTGATTTTTTTTGCGCGCGCTTCCCCGTATCAGTTTCAATGTTAATTATTCAAGCATAACAAGATGGTTTCAGGAACATTTTCTGAACTATTTATAGTTTAAGAAATGGAGATGTTTGCGCGCTTCGCGCGTATTGGTTTTAATGTTAATTATTCAAGCATAACAAGATGTCTTCAGGAACGTTTTTGAGACCATTTCAGTTTAAAAAGCTGGGGTTTCTTGCGCGCTTCAAACATATTAGTTTCAATTTTAATTATTCAAACATAACAAGATGGCTTCAGAAACGTTTTATTGACCATATTAGTGCGCCGTATTTATTTTTTGCGCGCTTCGCGCAGAATTATGTTCCAAATTTCATTATTCAAGCATAACAAGATGGCTTTTTTTCTGGACCATTATAGTTAAAAAACTGGACATTTTTGCGCGATTCGCGCGTATTAGTTTCAATGTTTAATTATTCAACCATAACAAGACGGCTTCAGAAACGTTTTATTGACCATATTAGTGCGCCGTATTTATTTTCAATATTTATTTATTCAAGCATAACAAGATGGCTTCAGGAACTATTTCTGGACCATTTCAGCTAGAAAAACTGGAATTTTTTGCGCGCTTCGCGCAGAATTATGTTCCAAATTTCATTATTCAAGCATAACAAGATGGCTTTTTTGCGCGCTTCGCACGTATTAGTTTCAATGTTTAATTAAACAAACATAACAAGATGGCTTCAGGAACGTTTTCTGGAATATTTTAGTTAAAACACTGGTAATTTGTGCGCGCTTCGCCCGTAACTATGTTCAATATTTCATTATTCAAGCATTTGAACAAGATGGCTTCAGGAACATTTTCTGGACAAATTTAGTTAATAAACTGGATTTTTAGCGCGCTTCGCCCGTTGTAGTTTTAATATAACATTTATTAGCTTTCACTTGTGTCTCTCGTTTTTTAGTGTGTTTATAAACCAAGTGTGAGGTGTGAAATGCGACGTGAACGTGACGCGTGTATTCGGTACACGCCGCATCATGCTGCCTGCGCAGGAAACATAGTTCAACCATCTTGAGTCATCTATCTCTCATTTCTGAACCCTAGCGGCTAAATCAACTTGCTCTCAAAAATCAAGTTGTTTCGTCTATAAAGGGAAAGCCAATGAACTTGATTGATACACTTTCTTTGGTTACGAGTGGCCACATTCGATGAAAAAGTCCCCATCAATCGTAGAAATAATGCTGGTAAATAGGAATATAGCAGCAGCTTGAGTGTTTCCTAGACCAGCCTCCAATTAATCGTGTTATGTTTTTTACATAAGCACTTCTACATGCAAATCAGTATAGGTATAGAAACGGTAATGAATAGGGTCCTACAATAAAGGCTGATTATCAAAATGGCAGGTATAAACACGCAACTTTGTATAAAGACATCAAAAAAAGTAACTCGGCTGTTGTAAAAGCACCTATAATTTTAAAATTGACTCATATTCTAAAAATGAAAATACCAGGAGACGGACAATTTAATTACGGTGATTTTGACACCTTGTTTGTTAAAATCGATAAAGTATTGTTGTCGCGGTATGTGTTACAGATGAAAAGTGCCCATTTCCATTGTTGCAGTAACTCCTATTGATCTCTCTGATTCAGCGTGAAGATAATAGTGGGAATTTTGATTAGCTGTTCTTGTTGTGCTGTAAACTTGATTAGCATAATCCGGGACAAATTTAATGGGGATGACAGGCGTACTTCTTTACAATTAAAAAGGATGAATTTAAAACTCCAAATGCTCAGAAGGTCCGAGAAGACAGACAGGACAGGTTATCGCCATGGGCAAACTATCAAAATTATCTCGCACAAGTATCAAGTGTAACTGCTTTCGGACTAAATAAAATAGCTATATTTAAAATACCAATTGTGGTCTGCTTAAATTTAGAAATTCAAACGGGAAAGTATAAAACATGAAGCATCTAACAACAGAAAACATTTACTCAATAAATTAGATAAATTTGAAGAATAGGCGCCACGCGGCAAAAACTATGTCGGGCGGGAACTGAGATTTAATCAAATTATCGTAAAGAAAGATATTACAGTTTTATTCCGTAAAATCTTTACAGAACTGGAATTATATTCGATTCTTCGAATAATAAAGAATGTTGTTTATCATTCCTATGAATTAATACTTCAAGGTCAATTTCAAATGTGTATCAAAGACATTTCGATAAAATTGTAAACATCCTGATAAAAGCAGGTTTATTATAGTATACGAGTATACCGAAGCCTACCAATATTGCTTTAAAAGTATTTCAATAATTCGCCATCATCATGTTTAATCTGAGACTAATTAGTCTCAGGTTTAATTAACCATTGCTATCTAATAGAGTAAGTTGCTTTCTTCAGTAGATAGCAAATCTATCAAAGTAAATTGCTATCTTCAGTGATAGCAAGTCTATCAGAGTAAGTTGCTATCTTCAGTAGACAACAAGTATATTAGAGTAAGTTGCTATCTTCAGTAGATAGCAAATCTATCAGAGTAAATTGCTATGTTCTTTTAGTTATTATGGTCTCAGTGTATATCAACATGTGCTTACGACTACAGTAGTATGCGATTCGCTTTGGGGACTACGTATCATGCTAAACAAACAAACAAACATTGCATCAGTGCTGAAACGACTTACCTTGCGTGACGATGTACGTAAATTGACACGTGGCTGTTCTACCCTGTGAATCCGTTACTGTTACAATCACAAGATTGCTTCCAACCACAAATCCGGATAATGAATGTGTTGGCTGAACTTGCCCGGGGTTATATTGGAAAGTCCCGATAACTTGGTTATTCAACCGGTAGCTGAAGCTGACTATACCAGCATTCGTTGGAAACGTGTAAGTGGGTTGAGGAAATCTTATGACAGTTGACGATGAACTGGCGAGGGTTGGGCATATTACCTCTAAAAACAAACCATCACAGCATGGAATTTGTTAAAGCTTTAGTGTTTTTAAATTTACAAGGATTCATTACAAATTTCCTAGCAAATGGACACAATTTTCATTAACCATCTTAGCGAATAAATTGGAAGTTTTTGTTGAGTCTTCATGCTGAATAATTAATAATAAATAAATAGAGAGATAACTGCAACATCAAAACCACTTTCTTCACCCAAATTTGTTCTGAAGTTGAACAAATATCAATCTCCTACTGGCAAGCATAAAAACCGGTTCCCAGACTCAATTTCTTGAAGGATGCAAATGGTACAAGTTAAGCGTAAGGAATATTACGTAACGCGTAATCAAAGCCAGGTGGAAACAATAAACATCACATGATGGTATTCAAGTTGATTCACTAACCGCAATAGGAATTGGTCACAAATACCTTGGCGGGCGGGTTCGAAAATATGGGGTGGGGGGGGGGATCAAAAAGTCAACCCCACCAAAGTATTTATGAACACATGTAGCTACCGACATTCTCTAGAGGTCGTTATCAATCGCATTATATTATAACAAAAGGATCAGATTAAAAGTTGTAACTGTGAGTAAGGACTCAGCAGTTACACAGTGTCCAAGGCCCTGTCACACCATAACGTATCGCCTCAACGTATGCCAACGTAGGCGAAATATCGAAAAATACGTTGGTGTACGTTAATTGGTGTACGCTGATATAAGTTAGGGGTACGTTGGGAATACGTCGTTTACGTTAAGAGCACGCTGTGATACGCTGTGACAATTTGGAACACGTCGAGCCCGCGAAAAAATATTGAGCATGCTCAAAATTTCTCGACGTACTCAACGTGTGCTTAATACGTTCTGCATAAGTTCCCGGTAAGTTTGTGGTACGTTAAATATACGTTGACATACGCTGACATACGTTAGTGGTACGTTACTCGTAAGTTGGTATACGTTGATGAACGTAGGCTGACGGGGAAACGTACAGCCAACGTAGTGCGATGGGATCGAGAAATACGTCCGACACCGGGTGCAATACGGTACCCATTTAGGCCGTCTGGAATAGTGAGGGCGCTATATAGCTGCACCGTTAATCAGGAATAACCTGATCCCCGTTTTGACCTGTACATGTATCTTCTGATTATACCAACAAAGAGGTAAGATCAATCAGGGCAGAACAATCATGGGTGATGTGTAAATGGAAAATTAGTGATGTATTGTAAATATGATGGATAATGAGATTAATTCTACGGGTAAATAAATTGTGTTGAAAGTAAACATTCGTCAGTCTGTACATTTCGCCTCGCAACGTATAATTCTACTTATTCAACGAGCCCTGGTGTCACATTGCCAACTACCAGTGCTACGCTACCAACCTACATCTGGTAGTTGGCGAGAGGTCGTCCCGATCCCGTTACAGTAGTGATAACGAATTGATAACGTATATGTGCCGTATGTCTAACGTATGCCTGACGTATTTCCAACGAGTTTCGACGTATTCTCACGTATTCACCTTATGCCGGGCGATCGTGTAAGGCCCTGTCATCCATAGCGTATCCATAGCGTGTTGAACGTATACATAGCGTATGACTAACGTATTGATAGCGTATCACTAACTTATAACATACTTATAACGGCGTATCACAGCGTATGCGAGCGTATGCGAACGTATGACTAACGTATGCTATACGTATACTTCAAGTTAACTGCGTTTACTTGAACTGGCAACACTTGTCCCGCCGTGTACGAAACTCAATTTCTGCAGCGGCATAAGTCACGTGTTCGTTGTACGCCGAGGATACGCTGAGGATACGTCGAACACGGCAGACATACGCTTCGAATACGCATTAAGCATACGTTGGTCATACGCTCGCCGACCGATACGCTGTGATATGCTGTCATAAGTTTGTTATAAGTTAGTGATACGCTATCAATACGTTAGTCATACGCTATGTATACGTTTAATACGCTATGGATATGCTATGGATACGTCCATTCCATCACCGATGTCGACTTTTCCTACGCAATTCGTTGGGAAGTTGGACGTTCTTGGACGTTCTTGGACTCTGACAATTTTCGAGCTATTTTTGGAATACGTCGGCATACGTTCAATTCAGGCCACGTTCAGGCCATACGCTATGGTGTGACAGGGCCTTAAGAGTAAAAAGTTTCAATTGCGAATCCCAATGGCAATACTGGTGTCTCGCTTCTTATGTATTGACACATCCGTTGAAATCACTGTTTTTCCTGCACGCTCATATATATTTATTTGAATAACAAATGGTTATATTATATTTGTTTTTGACATGAATTGTATGTACAGAATATCTGAACAAGGTTAATGTAAATTTAGTTGATGTGTTCCATACATGTACTTAACTACTATGGATCAGTGAATATGAAAATGACATGGTCGGTTTCAAACCATAGTAATGTCACATAAATTGTCATTTCTATTGAATGAAACGGTAAATCGTGTAATTCTTGTTTAATATTTCTTTGATTTTGAGTAAAGGGGTTGGTTTTTCCCGGGTTTTCTTCTTCTTCTTTTTTTTTTTGGGGGGGGGGTTACTCACCCTGTATATTATATATTTTATTATAAGTTTGGTTTATCTATCCGTTTTACCTGCTCTAAAATACGTGAATTGGCATGTTGCGCTGTTTCCGCTGTTGTCAGTCGCTATAACAGAAATGACATTGCTTCCTACTGGAAGGTTCGCCAGTGTATGTTGGGTACTCGTTGACAACAGCGTGGCAAGTTGTTGGTTGACGATTGGTGGGTTGCTATTTGAATTGCTGTAGGTATATATGAATATAACGGTGCCGGTGAACAACGAAAACGTTGGGGTGTTGAACGTCACTTGAGAGTTGGTGGATGATGCTACGTTCGGACAAGTGATCGTTGGTGATTCTGTTGGTTGGAACGTTAACATGTACAAGTGTTTCATTTTAGAACATTAACTCCTGAATATGTCGGTAATATCATTATGGTATCTTATTAAAGGATCATTATTGCGTATCAGTTATTTAGAGGTAACTGAAGACTCAAAACATTTTCATGTCGGAACCAAGGAATTGCACTAGAGGCGTAATCAGTGTTTAATATGCCTTTACCTTCATCATGCCCATGCTTAAATTCACCCGCTGCAGAATTTGCAAGTGATTTCATATCATTTTATGGCCATACATCCATACATATAATAATTAGATTAAAGCAAATATTCAAACCAATCATTTCTTATAAACATGATAGTGAAACAGACAACAACCTTTTTAGATCATTGTTCGCATCCATTATGGTTAGTTTCAGTAAGTCTTTACGAAATCTTAACATCACGTGAAATCCTAGTTTTTCTGAGAAAAGTGTGCTACTTTACACTTACGCTTACACCTACACTTACACTTACTTTGCTATGATTGAGGCTTGCCTTCATAAAACCTTTATAAAGCTAAAGCTAAAGTAAATGTAAATGTATGGAGACCCATTCAAAATTTGCTACTTTATACTTTAAACTTTATACTTTATACTTTATACTTTATACTTTATACTCTATACTTAGTTTTTCATAAAGCTTAAGGGGGCTGTGCACCCTCGGTACAGCCTCCGTAAAACTGCCGTAACTTCTTCATTATTCATTTAATCTAGATAAAAGTATACATTTTTTTGCAGGAAAGGGTTCAATGGATCCAACTATGATCATGAAATTGACCATTTTGGAGAAAATTATAAAAAACACGTTTTTTATAATTTTAGGTTTGGAAAAGATAACTCAAAATATATTTTGTCAAATTTTGTCATACTAGTTTTATTATATTCCTCATACAATTCCCTAGGAATCCTTCTTTTTGTTTTTGAAAATATTTATTATTTTTTGAATTAGAGACCAAAACGTGCAAAAAAACGTGATTTGTTACCTCCAAAATCGTCACAATTTTTGGTAAAAAATCACACATTTTTTGGCACTTTTTGGTCTTTAATTCAAAAAATAATAAATATTTTTCAAAAAAAAAAAAAGGATTCCTAGGGAATTGTATGAGGAATATAATAAAACTAGTATGACAAAATTTGACAAAATATATTTGGAGTTTTCTTTTCCAAACCTAAAATGGGGCAAAAAACGTGTTTTTTATAATTTTTTCCAAAATGGTCAATTTCATGATCATAGTTGGATTCATTGAACCCTTTCCTGCAAAAAAATGTATACTTTCATATAGATTAAATGAATAATGAAGAAGTTACGGCAGTTTTACGGAGGCTGTACCTGAAGGTGCACAGCCCCCTTAAGTTAATGTTAAAGCTAAAGTTAATGTTTGAAGGCACATATGTTTTATGTTTTATGTTTTATGTTTAATATTTACATATGACTATATTTTTGTAAAATTAATGGTTCAAAATTGTTTCTTTACACTAATTTTGTCATGATTGGAAATTGGGATACATTTTGGCTTTAAACTAATTCCCGAAACCTAATTAAAGTCTGGGGCACACGCGCTACCATCAAGCTTGTGGCTTTTTTACATTAGTAATTTGTTTGAGTCATCCCCCGGGTCCCCAGAGGGGGAAAATAAAAAAGAGGGGAGAGATGGGAGGGGAGGAGGAAGGAGAGGAGGAGGGGAGGGGACAGGATGAAGGGTAGGGAGGGGGAGGAGGAGGGGAGGGAAGAGGAGAGGCCGGGAGAGTTGTATTAGTGTCTCTCATCTACGTCTCTGAACCATGTGAGTGTTTTATAACAAAAGTAAATATTGATAGCAAGGAGAGTTCCAGGTCATCCAGGCAAGTTAAAACCCAACAGCTCGGCCCTCTGAATCCCCCCACGTCACTTGTAATTTACCACGATTGGCCTCGCTTTCGTTATGATTAGTGACATCACATCGAGTATGTCTCCCTCTTTAGCCTGAAATCGCCAATTACGAATAACGTCTGTAGACACATTTTAAACCATATCCATTGTTTAACACATTTAGGTTAGAATTTTCATTCATTTAAAAAATCATATAATATATAAATAGCAAATTGTTCACTACAGTTCAGAAAATTAAAGCCCTCCAAATATCGGACCAAAGATAATCATAATATTATTAAATCACAATTCTGTGATTAAAATATTCTACATTTCACCACTTGCATAGGCCTATGAAATCTGGCTATATCATGATATGATTTTTTAAACAAGTTTTAATTAACCACTCACGCGCCACTTAGGATGCCTTGATGCGCCGTGGCGCGCGCGCCACCATTTGAGAATGCCTGTCAGACCTAGTCAATACAAATATTGTGCTCAGTGGCTATTGGCACTGCTATTGGCCAGTGTGTGCATGATGTCATCGGGGTATCATGTTGCATTGTGGTATAGTGCCGGATTCTCGGTACACATTTGTCCAAAACTGGAGGGCCACTCTTTTGACTCGGCTAGGATGGCTGACTCAGTGTTTCTATATTCTATCTTAGTATAGTATTTCCCTGGATAGTGATAGTGGCCCTACGAGGAGGGCTACGTGTTTTGCTAGAAACCCCTACAATTACAGGCGCGTGCCCCAGAGGGAAAAATTAAAAAAAGAGGGGAGCGAGGGGAGGGGGAGGAGAGGAGGAGGGGAGGGGAGAGGAGAAAGGGAGTAGAGGGGAGGAGAGGTGGAGGAGGGGAGGGAAAAGGAGATGCCGGGTAGTGTCTCACACGTTATCTCTACGTCTCTGAACCATAAGAGTGTTTTATAACTAAAGTAAATATTAAAAGCAAGGAGAGTTTCAGGCAAGTTAAAACCCAAAAGCCCGGCCCTCTGAATCCCCGCCCTCTGAATCCCCGCCAACGGCATTCCCACACCACCAGCGGAGTAACCGAGTAACCAGGGGGACAGCCCAACCCCCCAACCCCCACCTTATTGGCAAAAAAGTAACAAATAAAAAGGAAGAAAATTAAGGAGGAAGGGTAACGAACATAGACAGTGCAAGCGGGGAGGATAGGGGCCACGCCCCCATAATTGTCACGGTGGGGATGGGGACGATGCCCCCCCCCCCCTCAAAAGAAGACATTTTTGCGCGAATTAGTTTCAATGTTTAATTATTCAAGCTTAACAACATGGTTTCAGGAACGTTTTCTCGTCCACTTTAGTGGAAAAAATAGACATTTTTGCGAGCTTCGCGCGAGTTAGATTCAATGTCTCTTTATTCAATACACACACACCCCCACCCTTAAGGAACGTTTTTTCTGGACCATTTTAGTTTTAAAAATTGACAGTTTGTATATTATTCAAGCTTATCAAGATTGATTCAGGAACGTTTTCAGGACCATTTCAGTGTAAAAATAATACATTTTTGCGCGCCACGCGCGAATTAGTTTGCTTATCAAAGATGGCTTCAGGAACGCTTTTCAGAACCATTTTAGTGTGTAAATAACTAGTTTTTGCGCGCTGTTTCATTATCAGTCAAGCTTAACAACATGGCTTCAGGAACGGTGTTTTAAACTTTTCTTTTTACAATAGCCAATTTTTCTTCTTCATTCTTGCGGCTTTTAAACCCTTACGCCGTGTTGTTTGCTTTTGCAAAATTGAAGGGAAAAAATCCAAGAAATGAAGTGAAGGTTTTTCAATAAAATATTGGTAAAACACCAAATCGCACCAAATGGGTTCGAAAATCCAATTCCAAGGGGGGCACATCCCCCTCGCAGTGGCGTAACCAGCGGTGGGGGGGGGGCAGGGGGGCGGAAGCAAATGGGTTCGAAAATCCAATTCCAAGGGGGGCACATCCCCCCTCGCAGTGGCGTAACCAGCGTGTGGGGGGCAGGGGGGCGGGAGAAATTTACAAAAAAAAGTACACACCAAATCCCCCCAATAATGACGTCGTGTCGGTTGAGATTGGCACTGTCGGTTCATTTGACGAAAGGAATCATGAAATTATGATGGTCAAAAGTATATACACATACGCGCGCATATGTCTTCCCACAATGAAATATTCTTTGGTACAAGCTTGTTTAGAGCCAAAATGTAGCTCAGTCGTGCAAATCAATCCAGACATCCTGTTATGATGAATATACTATTACTAAGACTTGAACTTTATGCACTGTAAATATTTTTGTTTTGTTTTGTTCAAGTGGTTGTATATGCAACAAGCGCCATGAGCGTCATTTATGGCGGATACCGGCGCTATATAAGACTCCACTATTATTATTATTATTAAAAATAGCTGTAAAGTCGAAAATTTTCGCGGGCACAAAATAACATGACGAAAGCCCAATAAATAAAAAATGTAGTTATTTCAAGTTTGAGAACTTACGACAATTAGCCTCGTCAGAGTTATCGCCACAATCGTCATCGTTATCACAGATAAAGAGTTTAAGAATGCATCTACCGTTTGTACATCTAAACTGATCCGCTCCGCATGGACCTGTTTTTCAATTCAAAAGAAAAGAAAAAAATAATATCAAGTTCCTGATCATGATAATTGAAATGAACATCATCACATGTATACTATATACAGCTAATCCAGGGCTCGCTAATTTCATGATCAACTCCGTAAAATCTTTACAGAACTGGAATTATATTCGATTCTTCGAATAATAAAGAATGTTGTTTATCATTCCTATGAATTAATACTTCAAGGTCAATTTCAAATGTGTATCAAAGACATTTCGATAAAATTGTAAACATCCTGATAAAAGCAGGTTTATTATAGTATACGAGTATACCGAAGCCTACCAATATTGCTTTAAAAGTATTTCAATAATTCGCCATCATCATGTTTAATCTGAGACTAATTAGTCTCAGGTTTAATTAACCATTGCTATCTAATAGAGTAAGTTGCTTTCTTCAGTAGATAGCAAATCTATCAAAGTAAATTGCTATCTTCAGTGATAGCAAGTCTATCAGAGTAAGTTGCTATCTTCAGTAGACAACAAGTATATTAGAGTAAGTTGCTATCTTCAGTAGATAGCAAATCTATCAGAGTAAATTGCTATGTTCTTTTAGTTATTATGGTCTCAGTGTATATCAACATGTGCTTACGACTACAGTAGTATGCGATTCGCTTTGGGGACTACGTATCATGCTAAACAAACAAACAAACATTGCATCAGTGCTGAAACGACTTACCTTGCGTGACGATGTACGTAAATTGACACGTGGCTGTTCTACCCTGTGAATCCGTTACTGTTACAATCACAAGATTGCTTCCAACCACAAATCCGGATAATGAATGTGTTGGCTGAACTTGCCCGGGGTTATATTGGAAAGTCCCGATAACTTGGTTATTCAACCGGTAGCTGAAGCTGACTATACCAGCATTCGTTGGAAACGTGTAAGTGGGTTGAGGAAATCTTATGACAGTTGACGATGAACTGGCGAGGGTTGGGCATATTACCTCTAAAAACAAACCATCACAGCATGGAATTTGTTAAAGCTTTAGTGTTTTTAAATTTACAAGGATTCATTACAAATTTCCTAGCAAATGGACACAATTTTCATTAACCATCTTAGCGAATAAATTGGAAGTTTTTGTTGAGTCTTCATGCTGAATAATTAATAATAAATAAATAGAGAGATAACTGCAACATCAAAACCACTTTCTTCACCCAAATTTGTTCTGAAGTTGAACAAATATCAATCTCCTACTGGCAAGCATAAAAACCGGTTCCCAGACTCAATTTCTTGAAGGATGCAAATGGTACAAGTTAAGCGTAAGGAATATTACGTAACGCGTAATCAAAGCCAGGTGGAAACAATAAACATCACATGATGGTATTCAAGTTGATTCACTAACCGCAATAGGAATTGGTCACAAATACCTTGGCGGGCGGGTTCGAAAATATGGGGTGGGGGGGGATCAAAAAGTCAACCCCACCAAAGTATTTATGAACACATGTAGCTACCGACATTCTCTAGAGGTCGTTATCAATCGCATTATATTATAACAAAAGGATCAGATTAAAAGTTGTAACTGTGAGTAAGGACTCAGCAGTTACACAGTGTCCAAGGCCCTGTCACACCATAACGTATCGCCTCAACGTATGCCAACGTAGGCGAAATATCGAAAAATACGTTGGTGTACGTTAATTGGTGTACGCTGATATAAGTTAGGGGTACGTTGGGAATACGTCGTTTACGTTAAGAGCACGCTGTGATACGCTGTGACAATTTGGAACACGTCGAGCCCGCGAAAAAATATTGAGCATGCTCAAAATTTCTCGACGTACTCAACGTGTGCTTAATACGTTCTGCATAAGTTCCCGGTAAGTTTGTGGTACGTTAAATATACGTTGACATACGCTGACATACGTTAGTGGTACGTTACTCGTAAGTTGGTATACGTTGATGAACGTAGGCTGACGGGGAAACGTACAGCCAACGTAGTGCGATGGGATCGAGAAATACGTCCGACACCGGGTGCAATACGGTACCCATTTAGGCCGTCTGGAATAGTGAGGGCGCTATATAGCTGCACCGTTAATCAGGAATAACCTGATCCCCGTTTTGACCTGTACATGTATCTTCTGATTATACCAACAAAGAGGTAAGATCAATCAGGGCAGAACAATCATGGGTGATGTGTAAATGGAAAATTAGTGATGTATTGTAAATATGATGGATAATGAGATTAATTCTACGGGTAAATAAATTGTGTTGAAAGTAAACATTCGTCAGTCTGTACATTTCGCCTCGCAACGTATAATTCTACTTATTCAACGAGCCCTGGTGTCACATTGCCAACTACCAGTGCTACGCTACCAACCTACATCTGGTAGTTGGCGAGAGGTCGTCCCGATCCCGTTACAGTAGTGATAACGAATTGATAACGTATATGTGCCGTATGTCTAACGTATGCCTGACGTATTTCCAACGAGTTTCGACGTATTCTCACGTATTCACCTTATGCCGGGCGATCGTGTAAGGCCCTGTCATCCATAGCGTATCCATAGCGTGTTGAACGTATACATAGCGTATGACTAACGTATTGATAGCGTATCACTAACTTATAACATACTTATAACGGCGTATCACAGCGTATGCGAGCGTATGCGAACGTATGACTAACGTATGCTATACGTATACTTCAAGTTAACTGCGTTTACTTGAACTGGCAACACTTGTCCCGCCGTGTACGAAACTCAATTTCTGCAGCGGCATAAGTCACGTGTTCGTTGTACGCCGAGGATACGCTGAGGATACGTCGAACACGGCAGACATACGCTTCGAATACGCATTAAGCATACGTTGGTCATACGCTCGCCGACCGATACGCTGTGATATGCTGTCATAAGTTTGTTATAAGTTAGTGATACGCTATCAATACGTTAGTCATACGCTATGTATACGTTTAATACGCTATGGATATGCTATGGATACGTCCATTCCATCACCGATGTCGACTTTTCCTACGCAATTCGTTGGGAAGTTGGACGTTCTTGGACGTTCTTGGACTCTGACAATTTTCGAGCTATTTTTGGAATACGTCGGCATACGTTCAATTCAGGCCACGTTCAGGCCATACGCTATGGTGTGACAGGGCCTTAAGAGTAAAAAGTTTCAATTGCGAATCCCAATGGCAATACTGGTGTCTCGCTTCTTATGTATTGACACATCCGTTGAAATCACTGTTTTTCCTGCACGCTCATATATATTTATTTGAATAACAAATGGTTATATTATATTTGTTTTTGACATGAATTGTATGTACAGAATATCTGAACAAGGTTAATGTAAATTTAGTTGATGTGTTCCATACATGTACTTAACTACTATGGATCAGTGAATATGAAAATGACATGGTCGGTTTCAAACCATAGTAATGTCACATAAATTGTCATTTCTATTGAATGAAACGGTAAATCGTGTAATTCTTGTTTAATATTTCTTTGATTTTGAGTAAAGGGGTTGGTTTTTCCCGGGTTTTCTTCTTCTTCTTTTTTTTTGGGGGGGGGGGGGGGTTACTCACCCTGTATATTATATATTTTATTATAAGTTTGGTTTATCTATCCGTTTTACCTGCTCTAAAATACGTGAATTGGCATGTTGCGCTGTTTCCGCTGTTGTCAGTCGCTATAACAGAAATGACATTGCTTCCTACTGGAAGGTTCGCCAGTGTATGTTGGGTACTCGTTGACAACAGCGTGGCAAGTTGTTGGTTGACGATTGGTGGGTTGCTATTTGAATTGCTGTAGGTATATATGAATATAACGGTGCCGGTGAACAACGAAAACGTTGGGGTGTTGAACGTCACTTGAGAGTTGGTGGATGATGCTACGTTCGGACAAGTGATCGTTGGTGATTCTGTTGGTTGGAACGTTAACATGTACAAGTGTTTCATTTTAGAACATTAACTCCTGAATATGTCGGTAATATCATTATGGTATCTTATTAAAGGATCATTATTGCGTATCAGTTATTTAGAGGTAACTGAAGACTCAAAACATTTTCATGTCGGAACCAAGGAATTGCACTAGAGGCGTAATCAGTGTTTAATATGCCTTTACCTTCATCATGCCCATGCTTAAATTCACCCGCTGCAGAATTTGCAAGTGATTTCATATCATTTTATGGCCATACATCCATACATATAATAATTAGATTAAAGCAAATATTCAAACCAATCATTTCTTATAAACATGATAGTGAAACAGACAACAACCTTTTTAGATCATTGTTCGCATCCATTATGGTTAGTTTCAGTAAGTCTTTACGAAATCTTAACATCACGTGAAATCCTAGTTTTTCTGAGAAAAGTGTGCTACTTTACACTTACGCTTACACCTACACTTACACTTACTTTGCTATGATTGAGGCTTGCCTTCATAAAACCTTTATAAAGCTAAAGCTAAAGTAAATGTAAATGTATGGAGACCCATTCAAAATTTGCTACTTTATACTTTAAACTTTATACTTTATACTTTATACTTTATACTTTATACTCTATACTTAGTTTTTCATAAAGCTTAAGGGGGCTGTGCACCCTCGGTACAGCCTCCGTAAAACTGCCGTAACTTCTTCATTATTCATTTAATCTAGATAAAAGTATACATTTTTTTGCAGGAAAGGGTTCAATGGATCCAACTATGATCATGAAATTGACCATTTTGGAGAAAATTATAAAAAACACGTTTTTTATAATTTTAGGTTTGGAAAAGATAACTCAAAATATATTTTGTCAAATTTTGTCATACTAGTTTTATTATATTCCTCATACAATTCCCTAGGAATCCTTCTTTTTGTTTTTGAAAATATTTATTATTTTTTGAATTAGAGACCAAAACGTGCAAAAAAACGTGATTTGTTACCTCCAAAATCGTCACAATTTTTGGTAAAAAATCACACATTTTTTGGCACTTTTTGGTCTTTAATTCAAAAAATAATAAATATTTTTCAAAAAAAAAAAAAGGATTCCTAGGGAATTGTATGAGGAATATAATAAAACTAGTATGACAAAATTTGACAAAATATATTTGGAGTTTTCTTTTCCAAACCTAAAATGGGGCAAAAAACGTGTTTTTTATAATTTTTTCCAAAATGGTCAATTTCATGATCATAGTTGGATTCATTGAACCCTTTCCTGCAAAAAAATGTATACTTTCATATAGATTAAATGAATAATGAAGAAGTTACGGCAGTTTTACGGAGGCTGTACCTGAAGGTGCACAGCCCCCTTAAGTTAATGTTAAAGCTAAAGTTAATGTTTGAAGGCACATATGTTTTATGTTTTATGTTTTATGTTTAATATTTACATATGACTATATTTTTGTAAAATTAATGGTTCAAAATTGTTTCTTTACACTAATTTTGTCATGATTGGAAATTGGGATACATTTTGGCTTTAAACTAATTCCCGAAACCTAATTAAAGTCTGGGGCACACGCGCTACCATCATGACTGCCAAAACCTGGAGGCAAAGGTTCGATGTTCTTGTGGCTTTTTTACATTAGTAATTTGTTTGATCCCCCCCCCCCCCCCCCCCCCCCCCCCCCCCCCCTAACGGCACCTTATTTTGCTTGATCCCCCTTTCTGAGGCTTTTTTGTTGTTGATCCCCCTAGAAATTCAGTGGTTAGAACTTAGTGCCTGTTGTGATATGTAAAATATGTATCATTAATATGTTGTTATATTATGGGCCAATGGCCTAATTGTATTGTAAAAATGAACTTGAACTTGAACTTGACTACAAACATGCAACCAAGTGAGCGCTTACCTTTGACATCACACAGGCATATTAAAGACAAACAGAAAACCGCTACAGTTAATCGTAATAGTATTGCCATTTTGATTACATGTAGTGATCTGATATCACGATCCCGGATTCTAGATTAACATTTAATAACAAATATGTTTCGTGTACTTCCTTCTATTGGTCACAAGCCACAGTTCAATGACTTTAATATTAGTAACAATAAGTCAGTTTTTTGCACGACTCTGTCGTGTAGTTTTGACTCTGCAGGCGCGTGCCCAGGGGGGGTGGCTTTGGGGGCTCAAGCTACTAGCTAGTAAATACAAACAGATTTTTGAAAAGTAACAATTGCACAATTTCTAAACGGTCATTTTGAGTCATCCCCCGGGTCCCCAGAGGGGGAAAATAAAAAAAGAGGGGAGAGATGGGAGGGGAGGAGGAAGGAGAGGAGGAGGGGAGGGGACAGGATGAAGGGTAGGGAGGGGGAGGAGGAGGGGAGGGAAGAGGAGAGGCCGGGAGAGTTGTATTAGTGTCTCTCATCTACGTCTCTGAACCATGTGAGTGTTTTATAACAAAAGTAAATATTGATAGCAAGGAGAGTTCCAGGTCATCCAGGCAAGTTAAAACCCAACAGCTCGGCCCTCTGAATCCCCCCCCCCCCCCCCCCCCCCCCTTGGCAAAAGAGTAAAACATAAAAAGGAAGAAAGTTAAGGAGGAAGGGTAACGAGCATAGACAGTGCAAGCGGGGAGGGGGAGGGGACACGGGCCCATAATTATCACGGTGGGGACGATGCCACACCCCCATCGAATTAGTTTCAATGTAGAATTATTCAAGCTTAACAACGTGGTTTCAGGAACGTTTTCTGGACCATTTTAGTGAAAAAATAGACATAGGCCTACCTAATAGGTGTGCGCATGCACGTTTGTAATATGAAATTAAAAAAAGTTGGGCCTAGGTTGAAAAAACCAAAAATAGCCTAGGTCTTAGTTATTTTTTGGTTTTTGATTCTCTCAAACAAGCCGAGAACCGCTGGTTTGCTTGAACATCTAGCGGGTCGCGAGCGAAGCGAGCGTTACCCGCTAGTAAATACAAACAGATTTTTGAAAAGTAACAATTGCACAATTTCTAAACGGTCATTTTGAGTCATAAAATAATGAACAAAGAATGGCCATGAATGTCAGGGAAAATGTACACCACAAACACAAACTATATTTATTGATGTCGTTTTACATGGGGGCTAAGTCAGACCATGATGTAGAGCTACGACCTTCCCGTAATCTATGGACATCCTCCTCATGATATATTATTTCTTTGATAACACAGTAGCCTCTGATATGCAGTCACAGTTATGTAATACTCAGGATATGTTGCAATTTGATCAGGATGTAAAGCTATCACGACGACATTCCCGTATCTACGAACATCCTCCTCAGGATATTATGTCTTTGATAAAACAGTAGCTTCTGACATGCTGTCAAACTTATGTAATGCTAAGGATCTGTCGCGCTTTGGTCCATGCTCTCATATCATTATTGTAAGTAGAGCAGCGTGTTTTGTAGTCCTACCTTTAGGACTGCCCCACTGTGCATAAGAGCCAGTCACCGACATGACATCATACACACATGTAACACTCCATATATGGACCATCACATTTATCAAGGAAGACGCGCGCGATATACATAAAGTCGCGCGCGTGGTGAAATAGGACGCAGTGATCGTCACGATTTTAGGTAAACAACTTAATTAAACAGTATTTCAGCACTAGTTTGTGGTTTTATATCATCTAATGAGACTTATGTTGTTATGCAAAGCCGATTGTAGCTATTTCTATTATTTGTATCCTATTTCCATGTCATAAAGGGAATTTTTGAATGGTTTTAGATTTACATCCGGGTCTAAGGGACCGTTCATTCTTTATGATGGAAATGAAACTGAAAATTACATGACCCCCCTGCTAACCAGTGGATTTTTACACAACCCCCCCCCCCCCCCCCCCCCCCAACCCCTCCCCGAAAAAAATCAACTTGTCACATACTTAACATGCTAAAGGGGCGGCTGTCTATACCTTTGGAATTTTGTTCACGGATAGGCCTACGTTGACAAATTCTGTTTGTGCACTATCTGAACGGCCAATAATGTTATGATGCCCCTTCTTCATTGTGTGAAATTAGTAATGGCGAGCGTAGCGAGCTGGAACTTTTGTCATATTTATACATTTTGGGTGGTTTTGTGAGTCTTTTGTAACCCAGACAAATTAGTACATTCTGGGCAGAAACGTAAACAAATATAATCCAGCGAAACGTTCTACCTTTGTGAGCATTGGTGCAAAGCTGAGACGAGATGAAAAGCATGCAATAGATTACATTTTTTTAAATCATAAAATTGGATTTTGTAACATACTAAGAATGAAAATAAACTGTCAGGTCTGTGACGACCACTTCTACTTATGTGGGAACACGGCCTAAATAAGCTTGTAGCAAAGAATGTTGCATTTTGGGGACACATTATGCATGCGTAGCGCGCAAAAAAAATCATCTGTGAACTTTTGATCATCATAATTCCATGATTCCTGTGGTCAAATGAACCGACAGTGCCAATCTCAACCGACACGACGTCAAACTCTGGCGACGCCACTGTTGGCCAAACTTTTTTGACCGCCCCTACCCATAACTTTTTGGTCCCCCCCCCCCCTTGTTTTTCAACTAGAAACTTTTTAGACCGCCCCCCCCCCCCCCCCCCCCCCGCCCCCACTAAAGTATTTCTGAACACCCCCTTAACAGGTTTGTTTGGTTTTATTCCTTTAGCATTCGCCTTTATTACCTAACGTACAAACATTTACAACAGTAAACAACAGAAAATACAAAAAGCCCACACAAGTTATAAATTAATACATGTTATCAATACTATAACTTCAGGATAAGAGAATCTGGATTATGTTTAAGCCTTGGGGACCTGGTTTTGAGTGAATCTTAAGCTCTATTTTTTGTCAATTATTTTTGATTTTTGGTGGTATAATTTCATGTAGGGCCCTTTCGAGGTATTATAGGCCTAATAGTATACATATATATCAAGATTACAATCAAGAAGGGCTGAAACTGGAGCTGAACAAATAGCCTAAATGGTTAACTGGAAAGTAAATTACCAGTAATTATTAAATGAATAAATGACAATAATTCAATAGTAGGCCTAAATATTGGTGTAATTTTATTTTGATAATTAAATAATAAATGTTAAAGACGTTATTCGTAATTGGCGATTTCAGGCTAAAGAGGGAGACATACTAGATGTGACGTCACTGATCATAACGAAAGCGAGGCCAATCGTGGTAAATTACGTCACTTGTAATTTACCACGATTGGCCTCGCTTTCGTTATGATTAGTGACATCACATCGAGTATGTCTCCCTCTTTAGCCTGAAATCGCCAATTACGAATAACGTCTGTAGACACATTTTAAACCATATCCATTGTTTAACACATTTAGGTTAGAATTTTCATTCATTTAAAAAATCATATAATATATAAATAGCAAATTGTTCACTACAGTTCAGAAAATTAAAGCCCTCCAAATATCGGACCAAAGATAATCATAATATTATTAAATCACAATTCTGTGATTAAAATATTCTACATTTCACCACTTGCATAGGCCTATGAAATCTGGCTATATCATGATATGATTTTTTAAACAAGTTTTAATTAACCACTCACGCGCCACTTAGGATGCCTTGATGCGCCGTGGCGCGCGCGCCACCATTTGAGAATGCCTGTCAGACCTAGTCAATACAAATATTGTGCTCAGTGGCTATTGGCACTGCTATTGGCCAGTGTGTGCATGATGTCATCGGGGTATCATGTTGCATTGTGGTATAGTGCCGGATTCTCGGTACACATTTGTCCAAAACTGGAGGGCCACTCTTTTGACTCGGCTAGGATGGCTGACTCAGTGTTTCTATATTCTATCTTAGTATAGTATTTCCCTGGATAGTGATAGTGGCCCTACGAGGAGGGCTACGTGTTTTGCTAGAAACCCCTACAATTACAGGCGCGTGCCCCAGAGGGAAAAATTAAAAAAAGAGGGGAGCGAGGGGAGGGGGAGGAGAGGAGGAGGGGAGGGGAGAGGAGAAAGGGAGTAGAGGGGAGGAGAGGTGGAGGAGGGGAGGGAAAAGGAGATGCCGGGTAGTGTCTCACACGTTATCTCTACGTCTCTGAACCATAAGAGTGTTTTATAACTAAAGTAAATATTAAAAGCAAGGAGAGTTTCAGGCAAGTTAAAACCCAAAAGCCCGGCCCTCTGAATCCCCGCCCTCTGAATCCCCGCCAACGGCATTCCCACACCACCAGCGGAGTAACCGAGTAACCAGGGGGACAGCCCAACCCCCCAACCCCCACCTTATTGGCAAAAAAGTAACAAATAAAAAGGAAGAAAATTAAGGAGGAAGGGTAACGAACATAGACAGTGCAAGCGGGGAGGATAGGGGCCACGCCCCCATAATTGTCACGGTGGGGATGGGGACGATGCCCCCCCCCCCCCCCCCCCTCAAAAGAAGACATTTTTGCGCGAATTAGTTTCAATGTTTAATTATTCAAGCTTAACAACATGGTTTCAGGAACGTTTTCTCGTCCACTTTAGTGGAAAAAATAGACATTTTTGCGAGCTTCGCGCGAGTTAGATTCAATGTCTCTTTATTCAATACACACACACCCCCACCCTTAAGGAACGTTTTTTCTGGACCATTTTAGTTTTAAAAATTGACAGTTTGTATATTATTCAAGCTTATCAAGATTGATTCAGGAACGTTTTCAGGACCATTTCAGTGTAAAAATAATACATTTTTGCGCGCCACGCGCGAATTAGTTTGCTTATCAAAGATGGCTTCAGGAACGCTTTTCAGAACCATTTTAGTGTGTAAATAACTAGTTTTTGCGCGCTGTTTCATTATCAGTCAAGCTTAACAACATGGCTTCAGGAACGGTGTTTTAAACTTTTCTTTTTACAATAGCCAATTTTTCTTCTTCATTCTTGCGGCTTTCAAACCCTTACGCCGTGTTGTTTGCTTTTGCAAAATTGAAGGGAAAAAATCCAAGAAATGAAGTGAAGGTTTTTCAATAAAATATTGGTAAAACACCAAATCGCACCAAATGGGTTCGAAAATCCAATTCCAAGGGGGGCACATCCCCCCTCGCAGTGGCGTAACCAGCGGTGGGGGGGGGGGGGGCAGGGGGGCGGAAGCAAATGGGTTCGAAAATCCAATTCCAAGGGGGGCACATCCCCCCTCGCAGTGGCGTAACCAGCGTGTGGGGGCAGGGGGGCGGGAGAAATTTACAAAAAAAAGTACACACCAAATCCCCCCAATAATGACGTCGTGTCGGTTGAGATAGGCACTGTCGGTTCATTTGACGAAAGGAATCATGAAATTATGATGGTCAAAAGTATATACACATACGCGCGCATATGTCTTCCCACAATGAAATATTCTTTGGTACAAGCTTGTTTAGAGCCAAAATGTAGCTCAGTCGTGCAAATCAATCCAGACATCCTGTTATGATGAATATACTATTACTAAGACTTGAACTTTATGCACTGTAAATATTTTTGTTTTGTTTTGTTCAAGTGGTTGTATATGCAACAAGCGCCATGAGCGTCATTTATGGCGGATACCGGCGCTATATAAGACTCCACTATTATTATTATTATTAAAAATAGCTGTAAAGTCGAAAATTTTCGCGGGCACAAAATAACATGACGAAAGCCCAATAAATAAAAAATGTAGTTATTTCAAGTTTGAGAACTTACGACAATTAGCCTCGTCAGAGTTATCGCCACAATCGTCATCGTTATCACAGATAAAGAGTTTAAGAATGCATCTACCGTTTGTACATCTAAACTGATCCGCTCCGCATGGACCTGTTTTTCAATTCAAAAGAAAAGAAAAAAATAATATCAAGTTCCTGATCATGATAATTGAAATGAACATCATCACATGTATACTATATACAGCTAATCCAGGGCTCGCTAATTTCATGATCAACTGAGCCGAGTCAACATAGTTTTGGACATTGTCCCATCATGATCATGTGAACTTCGGCCAGACATTCAATGTTTTGATTTGTTGTTGCATCAGTTTAATTTCAAAACACGTGCAGATTGATCGGCTTCAAACAAATAAAATCACATGAAATGTCTATGAAAACTATAAAATTATTTTTGAAAGGGATCGGGAATACATTTGAGATACTAAACGATTCCAAATACAGTCTCAATAAAACATAAAAGGCAACAGATCACACCATTTTCGCACGCATCTCTTTACTCAAAAGAACTTGTCGGTTCATTTACATTCATCGCCCCCCAATATGAATAACCATGCTACGCCACTGGGGCACATCCCCCCTCAGACACCTCCCTGTCCGTACAAGCGCGGATGGTGCCGCTGGTGCGGCACTGGGATTGTCTTAGGAGCCCCCCCCCCCCCCCACCCCCATTTCAAGTCACTGCCCCTTCTTGCCCCCCCCCCCCCCCCCCAATGAAAAAGTCTAGTTACGCCACTGCCCCCTCGATTCCACCCTGCAGTGGCGTAATCGGAGGGGCATTCAATATTGACTGTCTGTCGGTTGAGATTGGTATTGGCGGTTCATTTGACAAGAGAAATCATGGAATTATGATGGTAAAATGTACACAGACGAAAACAATTTCGCGCGCGTAGCGCGCATGTGTCCCAACAATGGAATATTGTTTAGGTAGAAGCTTGTTTAAGGAGGCTGTGCACTCTCAATTTTGTATTTTTCACGAATTTCACTTTTTGACATTTTTCAAAACATTGAAGTGTTTTCTATCAGTAGATCAAGAAAAAAAGTCAATTTAGAAACTCTAAAATCGTTAATTGAGAGATTTTCGCCCATTGTCTAATCACAGACAAAATGAAAACATAATGAAAATCAGCTGGGGATCAGCGAATGTTTTGATACCGCGTAACGCATGTAGCGCGCAAGATTATACGCGCCGCGTTTATCTGCGCTCTCTGGTGCGTAAACGCTGTCCCGGGAATTTCCAACACTACGCACAGATACGCAGAGCACGATTAGAAACGTGGCTTATTTTTGTCCTTTTACACTGCGAAAAACGGTGGTTTTATACACATATTTCGGCTTATTTATGTATCACGAGCAGATCGGTTTGTGATAAAATAATGCACAGAATTGTAGATTTATATGCTTCTCATGATATGTAAAGAACAGGATTGGAAACCCATCCATTTTCCCGTAAATCATGATCAAACGGCGGAATGTGTCACTTTTTACTTTCATCGACTGATTTCTTGATGTTCTTTTTTTGAGTAAAATGTGCAATTTACAGCAACAATAACTCAATGAATACTGCTTCTGATGAAACGTAAGTAGGCTTAATGCAAAGAGCATGATCATCGCTAGGAACGATTTTTTTTGTGTTTAATTATTATTTGCCTAGTTCTAATTTTAGGGGTCTTTTTGTGGAAATGGACGTGTTTTTTAATTCAGAATATTGACTTTTATGCCTTATTTGGTCAATAAATCAGAAAGTATGTCCAAAATCAAAAAAACAAAAAAACGATTCCTAGATAATTTTGTTAAGATTGCAATTCATCTAGAACGATAACTTTTGACAAAATATATTTTGAGTTATCTTTGCAGAACCTAAAATGGGTCAAAAAACGTGTTTTTAATAATTTTCTCCCAAAATGATCAATTTCATGATCATGGTTGGATTCATTGAACCCTTTTCTGCAAAAAATGTATACTTTTATATAGATTAAATAAATAATGAAGAAGTTACGGCAGTTTCACGGAGGCTGTACCTGAATGTGCACAGCCCCCTTAAAGCAGAAATAATGTACGACCACAATTATAGCTCAAATAAATGTCAAGTCGAAAAATGTCGCGCGTTACATGCGCATTTCTTTCGTTGCCAAAATGTTGTCGGTGCACTTTCATTTCTTGCCTCCTGTCAGCATTACCGCGGATTAGTCAATAAAATTAATTATTAAGCCCCCCGGGTAAAAAAATCCTGCGCACGCCTATGATCATCACTATGACCATGGGACATAGCAACAAGGTCTTCAAACCGTCGACCCCACAATAATGTACACAGCGGCCCTCTCCTATACTTATCAAATAATCTCATTACATCATCGCTATAGTGTGAAATCCCAGATTTAGGCAATACCTCAGCGGATAATCTTTCAATCCATATCATAACTTTTGCGTGTCTTTCTTGAGTCCACTTTCTCCTATCATCAGGCTGGTCCCCCACAATATTGCCAGCAAGTGCACGCTTGGCACGTATATTAACTGTCTGTTTCTTTTCTAAAGTCTTCATGATGGAAAACCCATCTACCTTTCCATTTCTACACGTTAAAGGGGCGTGTACATCTCAAGTGTTTGTCCTGGACAAAAATCACATGACTCCCTACGTATCTGAGTCTCCGTGTTTCCATGTAATAATACCCATGGTGCAATAGATTTGCCGCGCCGAATTCCAATCGAAAAAACGTAATGGCCAACATTTTATGTACGAACGAAATACTAAGGTGTCTAGAATCGTTTCGAAAAGTAGTGTTATGCATTATAATGAAATCAGAATTACAATCTCCTTCAGCATATAATCAACTTTTGGGCGATAATCCTATGTTAAAAACGCACAACAATCGAAATATAAAGCATTTTAGCCCGCATTTTTGCCCCGATTCATGTGTTATTCGTATTTTGAACTTTATGTATTTTATTTTCTAAATATCTATGTGTAGTCTTCATTAGCTCAGTCGGCAAAGCGCCGGCTTCATAATCATGAGGTCAGTGGTTCGAATCCTAGGATTGTTATACTTTTTTCTGTTTGTTATTTACACTTTATTTTTAGAAATTGACAGGATTGCATATCGTTCGCAATATTTATTGAATGTTGAATGATATTTTTTTCTTCTTTTGCAATTTCACTGCGATAAAGAATACCCTATAAATATATTGTGTTGACTATTCCGTTCAATTGAACTATGGAGACCCTAGCTAGTCTATCAATGAACATGATTTGCAAAGGCCAATTGTTATGTAAATAAGAAGCCAATCGGGTAATATGTCCTTGAATCGATTTTCTTATTTCCTATACGACCGATATTTGTATTTGCTGATTTGCTCCAAACTTTAAAAAAAAGAGAGTGGTACCTTCAAAAATACGTTACGCGGTTCACGGCTTTCACGGCCTGGTGTGAGCGACTGTATTTTGGCGTGGATTTGATACCGTGCTCAGTGGCGTACCGACCGGGGGGGCAAAGGGGGCAACTTGCCCCCCCTGGCTCCAAATACCGGGTCGCTAAAATCGTAAGACCGGGTCGCTAAAATCTCATAAGGAAAAAAAAATAATACCTAGACCGAAAAGACTAAGGATTGGGCATTATTTGTTGTTTTTTGGTTTTTTTTGTACTGCGAAATGTTTGCAACCGTGCGAAATTGTGGGACCGTGCGAAATTTTTGACCGTGCGAAATTGTTTGACCGTGCGAAATTTTTTGACACTACCCCCCCCCCCCCCCCCCCCCCCCCCCCCCCCCCCCCCCCCCACTTACGTGAAATTCACGAGGTGACTGACTAGGAAAAAAATTGGGGCTACCTTTTACGAAAATTTACTGTCGGGTCGACATACTACTGCCCCCCTGGCTCACATGCCGCGGTACGCGCCTGACCGTGCTCAGTGGCGAACCCAGGGGTCCAGGGGCCGGTGCCCCCCTGAAATATCCCCCGTCAGTAAACTTGAGCTTCCGTCGGTACAGTCAGATGCCAACGTTGAGTGAGTCTATTGTATATGAAGAGAATTTATTTTTCCCTTGAAAAGCGGATGTCGATATCGTGCAATTCAATTTATGCCAAAATGTCAGCCTTATACAATGACAACATTAAGGCATTTAAATGTGGTTCAACGTCATGTGACTAGGGGGATATTTCCCGTGGCGCTGACCCCTGTCTCATTAAAAGCTTTAAATTAATAACCTTCCACGATCATCAATTTATTGCTCTTTAGGCATTGAATCCAAACCTAGCTTGCAGCGACACCGTTTTCACATTTAAAATATTTAGAAACTGGGTTCTCTCAAGGATCTATGGTTCAATTTGGCTACATTTCGTCGAATACTCAATAGTTCACCACTAGTTCATTATTATAGAGAACACATAGACACGTCAGTAAGTAGTTATGGCCGAGCGGTTACGAATATGGACTAGTAATCTAATAGATTCTCCCCTCCTCGGTTCGTATCCTGCTGAATACCTTTTTTTTAGAAAAAACGATTTAGTCTCTGTGTGTTTGGAAAATGGCGTATATTTTTACCGTAGGTGAATCAAAGTCGTGGCCCTGACCCCTGTCCAAAAATGTATTACAAATAAATATATTTTTGATCAAGTTTAATACGTTAGGAACAATTCTTGTGCATAAAGTTTTTGCTATGACGTCTAAAAATCATCAAAAATACGATGTTTACGATCGCATTGAAAATGCATCTTTATCGACTCAAAGATAGTAACAAAAATCGTGTTTTTTATTAAATCGGAAATGACATCTTACATAAATAGGACTTCCCCTTCAAAATGAGCCTAAGATGATCAAAAATTGATGGAGGCAATCCTTCACAATCGCGAGTTGTAAATGATCCGATTTTTATTTGGGTTTTTTTTGAAATCTCACTTCACTGGCGGCCGTGCGTGACGATATCACGATTGACGCGCGGTCATTTTTTGAATGTGCCCGGTACGCACCTCTGGGTTTACGCACATACGAATGCACACAAGTTCGCACGCATAGAATGGAGTTGACCATAGCATTATGACACTGACTATACGCTACTTGTACGCAATCCTATTTCAAAATAAAAGCAAGGCTCTCCCCTACACAGAAAGAAAAAAAGTGAGTCATCATCGAAAAATGAGTCATTTTGTCCATGTACACTCTTAGAAATTTGTTGTTGTTTGTTTAAAATAAATCTAACAAACTGCGTTATTTTGTGATAAAAGATCAAAATAACTAATAACTAATAAACTAAATATTAGAATGAGAATAAAACATAGTTCTTAGCTGTTTTGCTATAGACGATGGTCTTATAATGTATAGGCTGTACCATATTTGTGTCGTCGTGTATTGACGCCTGCGGCGACCATACACGACTCCAAATATGGTACAGCCTATACACTATAAGACCATCGTCTATAGCAAAACAGCTAAGAACTATGTTTTATTCTCTAAACGTACAACAACTTTCCCCCTTTATAAAATCGGCGAATCCATCGAGCTGTTTACCAACTTCTTGCTTCGAATTAATTGCGTTCTTTAGCACACGCGCATATGACAACGCTGGGTTACACGCACAACGCATACGCCGGCGACTTTGTGTAGGGGGCGCTAACGCAATGATCATGTGCGCACTGAATGTATCATTATTCAAACGAATCAAGCCCCGCCCTAAATGTCTCATAATATAAACTGCTCACAAAAAGTATCGAAACACTTAGAAATGATCCAATATATAGCGGCTCGAAAGGGTATGCATTATTCGAAGCAAATAACCAAGTGTATAATATTGTTCTGCGTATTTTGACACCTCGATCGATGAGATAC
The DNA here is from genome assembly GCA_035610835.1 of Ophiura sarsii. Lineage (NCBI taxonomy): Eukaryota > Metazoa > Echinodermata > Ophiuroidea > Amphilepidida > Ophiuridae > Ophiura > Ophiura sarsii. Next base: position 33,458,081 of record CM069449.1, read on the forward strand.
GATGTTGCGGAGCGGAGTTATTGTCATTTCGATGGTCGTGGGTCCAGTTTCAAAAGTGACAATCATCCTATAGAAAGAGGTTTGCATTACTGTTTGGAATGATCAAATTCGTGATTTTCAATAGGGATGAGTGTCACTTTGGAAAGTGGACCCACGATCATTGAAATGACAATAACTCCGCCCCGCAACATCGTATCTCAACGATCGAGGTGTCAAAATACGCAGAACAAAATTATGCACTAGGTTCTTTGCTTCGATTAATGCATACCCTTTCGAGCCGTTATGTATTGGATCATTTCTAAGTGTTTCGATACTTTTTGTGAGCAGTTTATATTGCGTATCGGATGAAAATCAGCAATAAAACACCAATCACAGTCCAGTGACATCCAAAACCACACCCACTGTAAACATGGTAAAGAATCTACAATATTGCAATGAAATCAAAGTAAAACAAAGTACACCCTAACACATAAAGAAGATGTGTGACGATCCATTTTTACTCTTAAAATTAAAGGATGTTAATGATTTGAACAACCATAACGAACAACAGTTTATAACAGACGGGAACAACAGCAGACAAGGCATTGAGAGACTATTTATGTTTCTTTCAAACAAGTTAAAAACTTTCCACGCGGCTATTTTAGTTTTACCACACAAAACAGATGTTTCAAAAGCCTTTCCGAAATTTCAAGTAATCTCAAGAATTAGTGAATCAATACAAGGTATATTTGTACTTATTTTAATGTATTTCTTGTGGTGATTCCAAATATGGTGATGGAAATTCAATAATTTTGACATTTTTGAAACATTTTGTTCGGTTCATAGACGCCTGCCGCGTGGAAAGTGTTAACACACACACCCCCACCCTTTTGTACTTTGCCAAAGAGGTGAAATAATTCCGATATTCGTGATCGTAACATTTTAATGAAATGGTTATGTCAAAGATGATGAAAAAACCTGGACCTGAATCTCATTGATTTTAATGATGGGCATCGATGGGTAGGCGCAGCCTACTATATCATTTTGGGACAGCCTGTATATGAATAAATGCACCAAATTGGAAATTGGACAATTTGCGCATTTGACATTGAAATGTTCTCTGAATACGTGTCATTTATTTAGTGTTAGCATACAACTGAAGATTTTGAACACTTTGGAGTACGTCTCATGTATTTAATGTTAGCATAAAACTGAAGTTTTGTTGACAATTTGTTTTTGCAAAGCCGCATGAATATAAAAAATGAAATCTGAAAAATTATCAGCACGTGTTTACCATGTTGAATCAATGTGTCTTATTTAAGTTATGCGATCAAACATTTTAGCTCATATGGCCATGGGGCCTCAGAAATTTTTTTTAACTTGTTGAATTATTTCACTGAAGTTTAAAAGGGTATCAAAAGAACGTGTTTAGATATATAGATAGATGGATATATTAATGGATAGATTTGGTTCAAACGGTCTTTGTATAATTATATGAACAAAACAATAAATGAGCATTTTTAGATGGTTTCAGCTTATTTTACAACTTATAGAGCCACTTTTTGGCGCATCCGTTACGTCGGTAGCCTCAATTATGTTGAGATTTGACATAAAACTATAGTCGGCATACCCACTTATTTAGTCCAGGCCCATAAGAAGGGGGGCGATGGTGGCGATCGCCCCCCCCCCCCCTTTGAAAATCTTCCCCGGAAAATTTGTACACAGATGAAACAATTTCGCGCGCATTTGTCTTCCCAAAATGCAATATTCTTTGCTACAAGCTTGTTTAGAGCCAACATGTACCTCGATCGTGCACAAAATAGGTGCAAATTCGAAAATTTTCGCGCGCTACACGCGCATAATTGACTCACAAAAATCTTCCGGTGATTTTTTTTTTGAAAACGCCCCCCCCTTTGAAAAAAGTGTCTTACGGCTCTGTAGTCTCACAGTAGTGGCACAATACAAATATTGGGTTATGATGTGCTCAGGACCGGGAGTCAAGACGAGAGAGATTTAGGACAGCGGACAGCATTTTATAATTGCGCTCTTGCAGCGATGAGCATGATGAGTTCAGCACGGTATCAAATCTACGCCAAAATACTGTCGCCCATACCAGGCCGCGTAAGCCGTGAACTGCGTAATGTATTTTTGAAGATACAACTCTCTTTTTTGAAGATTGGAGCAAATTACAAATATCTGTGTTGAAGGAACTAAAAAAATCGATTCAAGGATATAAGCCGACTGGCTTCTTATTTACATAACAATTGGTCTTTGCAGACCATGTCCATTATACCGGGCCATTATAGACGTGCTAGGGACTCCATAGTTCATATGGTTCAATCAACACAATTATATTTACAGGACATTCTTTATCATAGTGAAATTGCAAATGAAAAAAGTATTATTCAACATTCAATAAATATATAGCGAACGATTATAAGCAATCCTGTTATTAAAAAAAAAAAAGTGTAATAACAAAAAGAAAAAGACATTTACAAGATTCGAACCACTGACCTCATAATTGTGAAGCCAGCGCTCTACCATTTGAGCTAATGAAAACTATGCATAAAACAGTTTTAAAATAAAATTAGATAGAGTTTAAAATACAAATATCACTGAAATCGGAGGGTAAAATGCTTTATATTTCGATTGTTGTGCGTTTTTATCAAAGGTTATCGCCCAAAAGTTGATTATATGCTGAAGGAGATTGTAATTCTGATTTCATTATTATGCATTGCACTTCTTTTTGAAACTATTCTAGACACAGTTCGTTCGTACAATAATTTCAACATTACCTTTTGTCGATTAAAATTCGCGGCAAATCTATTGCACCATGGGTATTATTACATGGGAATCCGGAGACTCAGATACGTAGGGAGTCATGTGATTTTTGTCCAGGACAAACACTTGAGATGTACACGCCCCTTTAAGTTCCCTGGTTCGATATTATATTTTTGAACCAATTCTCTAATGAAATCCTCTGGTTCTTCACCCGTGATGGCGATAATATCGGCAGCATCATTAGTTGTATTATAAATATGCATAATATCATCTGTACTCTCAACGCAATGCAGTGTCTGTGTTTTAATGGACTTTGGTCTTGGCCATTTATCTGATATTTCAGTGGATTCCCTTGGCTGAGGTAATTCCATTTGAACTTCCCTATTGCGAAACCTTTGTACAAACGATGCTGTATCTTTATTTAACATCCAAACATGATTATTGTGCATCAAAATATCAAATCGTGCGTGATTAATATTTGTATTTGGCCTTTCTGGGTCGTACCTACATCTAACTTTATCATGACTGTCTATCGCTAACCCTGGAATATTCCACTTTTTCAACCAAACCTCAGCATCTTTCCATGACATTTCCCAAGGCTCATCATCGGGGGGCATTGGAACGCAGGGCTTTGCTAATTTCCACAATCCCACGTACGATAAATCCGGATGTGGCGCAATTCTTCTAGCCTCTAAAATATGTTTAAATTTTCCCAAGAATGCACTCAACATACATCTCTATTAGGCCTAAAATCCTGGGAACCCCACAACGGTGCACAATCAGACCATCGGGAATAAACAATTGGGTTTTCACTATGTGAGACTGCTTTACTTGTCCAATCAAAATTAATAAGTGGTTTACTGCTGGGCGTAATTGATTCTATATTAATAGCTGGTTCCGCCGACCCCCTATGTTCTAACCATTCTACCATATCCATTTTGGTAAATAAATATCTAACAATAGGCTTATCATACTCAGTTGGATTCTGGAGGCTTGAACGGTAATGTTCTGCCTCAAACGGCGTAAGTATGGCAGTTTCTCGCAGCGTTTCAACATACGAGTTAGCATCAGGGCGAAATGTAATATTTAAAACAATCGTATACATTTCCAGAAGAGGTTGGTCCAAAATAGAATGCTCCTTTTCGGGTGGTTGAGGAGGCAATTTAACATCATCAGAAAATGAGATAAGGTCTTCACTCTGAGCATCCCTTAAATTATTAAATAGCGCATTCATAAACTCGGCTTTGTACATTCGCCGCAAACCAGACTTGTTATAAAATGCACCATTTTTTCTCATCAAGGAAAACCATTTTTCATTGTACTTCACGAACAAATATTTACCATCTAATTTAAAATGCAAAGTAAAAGATTTGTTCTTATCGGACCCAGAGAATTCTTTAAATAGGTTTATTACTTTATTCAATGTGGGAGAAGTCATACATATATCTGAGATTTTTATATTCAAAATGGAAATATTAATTGAAATTTTGAACAAATACAAAAAGCAATTAGTCATCTGTTAGGGCTCCAACTTTCGCAACCCGGAACTAAAAAATGAAAAGAACAAAAATGCAACAGCCGCCAATGCCAAAGTTCCCATTGACGTCACACAGTAAGTATTGCATGACATCACACAATATTCCTTGCATGACGTCACACAGTAAGTATTGCATGACATCACACAATATTCCTTGCATGACATCACGCAGTAAGCATTGCATGACATCACACAATATTCCTTGCATGACGTCACACAGTAAGTATTGCATGACATCGCATGACATCACACAATATTCCTTGCATGACATCACACAATATTCCTTGCATGGCATCACACAATATTCCTTGCATGACGTCACACAGTAAGTATTGCATGACATCACGCAATATTCCTTGCATGACGTCACACAGTAAGTATTGCATGAAATCACACAATATTCCTTGCATGACATCACACAGTAAGCATTGCATGACATCACACAATATTCCTTGCATGATATCACACAGTAAGTATTGCATGACATCACACAGTAAGCATTGCATGACATCACACAATATTCCTTGCATGACATCACACAGTAAGTATTGCATGACATCACACAATATTCCTTGCATCACACAGTAAGCATTGCATGGCATCACACAATTTTCCTTGCATGACGTCACACAGTAAGTATTGCATGACATCACACAATATTCCTTGCATCATACAGTAAGCATTGCATGGCATCACACAATATTCCTTGCATGACGTCACACAGTAAGTATTGCATGACATCACACAATATTCCTTGCATGACATCACACAATATTCCTTGCATGACGTCACACAGTAAGTATTGCATGACATCACACAATATTCCTTGCATGACATCACATAATATTCCTTGCATGGCATCACACAATATTCCTTGCATGACATCACACAGTAAGCATTGCATGACATCACACAATAGTCCTTGCATGACATCACACAGTAAGCATTGCATGACATCACACAATATTCCTTGCATGACATCACACAGTAAGCATTGTACGGCATCACACAATATTCCTTGCATGACGTCACACAGTAAGTATTGCATGACATCACACAATATTCCATGACGTCACACAGTAAGTATTGCATGGCATCACACAATATTCCTTGCATGACGTCACACAATATTCCTTGCATGACATGACACAGTAAGCATTGCATGACATCACACAATATTCCTTGCATGACATCACACCAAACAATCTAGAATTGTAATTATTTTTCTATTTGAACAAATAAATTCTATAGATATATAAAAATGACTTCTCTTTCGCTCAATGTCTTTGACACACTACTTCGCCAAAACAATACAACCCAGGAACGGGTAAAAGCCATCAAAATGGATGACCTCGAAAAGAACAAACCATATATGATGCTCGAGTGGCGAGAAACCACTTTCACAGTCGAAGGCAAAGAGCGCACCCAAGCAATAGGTACCTTAGATGATCGTAGGGAAGTTTGGGTGCCAAAAAGTATGTTGCGCAAGATAGAAAAGAAAGAGGGCCCATACATGTTTGTATATCGCGGCAGAAAAAGTGACAAATGGAAAACAAATATCATTGATGTAGTATGCGGCGATGTGTTGCGGGCTAAGGGTATTGTCAAGGATGAAGAGGAAGATTAGAGCACACACAATATCCATCTGTAAATAATAACACAATTAACATTGTATGACTTCTTTTTTTTTACGCCATGGATTGAGATAAATTGGAGTAATTTTTTGTAAATTTGAATTCGTTGTACATAGGGCTAGGATTCAAGATGGTGATTTTGAGTCGAAACGAGTGGCGAAAACGAGCCACAGCGAGAATATAAAAAATCCCATTTTGAATTCTGGGTCAAAGTACGACGAGCCTGTAAATGTAATAAATATAAGAGGACCTGAGGTTTCGATTCTAACAGAATCTTTATCGAAGGTAAAATGACAGAATACAACATACACAACATATATATAGACAGGGGAACAATGGGCAGGAAGTGACAAGAGATAATGTAACACAGAGGGGGTCAAAGGGATAGATGGATGAATAGGGGAGGTATATTTGAATTGAATTGAATTGATTTGAATTGATTTGAATTGATTTGAATTGATTTGAATTGATTTGAATTGATATGATTAAAATAAATTACATTTAAAATAAAAGTAAGTTAAATTAAAGTAAATTAAACTCGACTTTGCTTTTCGAGTCCCAGTCCGACAAGCTGAGTCGTTTTACATCGCAAAAGTATGGACTCTAGTCCGGACTAAAATGAAACAAGTATGGTCGGTACAACAATTGGATCTATTTTATTGAGTTATCAATCAATCAATCAATCAATCAATCAATCAATCAATCAATCAATCAATCAATCAATCAATCAAACAATCAATCAATCAATCAATCAATCAACCAGTCAATCAATCAATCAATCAATCAATCATGTTATTGAGTTAATGATCAATCAATCAATCAATCAATCAATCAATCAATCAATCAATCAATCAATCAATCAATCAATCAATCAATCAATCAATGTATTGAGTTAATGATCAATCAATCAATCAATCAATCAATCAATCAATCAATCAATCAATCAATCAATCAATCAATCATTTTATTGAGTTAATAATCAATCAATCAATCAATCAATCAATCAATCAATCAATTAATTAATCATTTTATTGAGTTAATGATCAATCAATCAATCAATCAATCAATCAATCAATCAATCAATCAATCAATCAATCGATCAATCAATCGATCGATCGATCAATATTTGATGATTAATCACATCATTTATCCATCATTTCATATGAGTGATTTATATTTAAATTAAATTTGACATTAGACCTAATGTAAATTTAGAAAAGAAGAAGTTTTAAAAAGACCCAAACTTTCCAGGCATTTATGTTATACCCACCAAGAACCGAGCACTAATCTCTTGTAATTACTCCAGCACAACATGTACAGTGTGGTTGATATTGGAACAGTAAACCGCATAAATGCAACTGTTAGTTGTGCTCTGGGCTGTGCCTGGGAGATGTGCCTACTACCCAGTACTGCCCAGTACCATAGATAATCAAGACGGGATGAACAAGTGGGGTATTTTGTTTGAAGATGTGCGTTTCGGACCAAAGTCGCTCAACACGAAAGCTGATGTAGCATTTCGCCCTGTCATGAAATAACTTCTCTACATCCATAAATAATACGCCACTCTCGTTTCTAGATGCATTAAATCGCTAGGAATCAATTTCAAAAGATGTGCTATTGTCAATCACGCTCATCATGGGTTCGAGTTTACGTGAAATAAACCGCTGAAATAAGTGTCTATAAACCTCACAAATAGCGTAACATATATCGCATCGGTGAGATGTGTGTATTAAATTAATATGTTTATAATATTAGTATTTTAACTTTCACTTTGCTTTTTTTTCAAACTAATTTTAGCTAGTAGTAGATACTGCAATTGCCGCAATAGACTATCTATACCCATTCACATTACCTGACTTTTCAAACATGCTAGTCATATAGGTGTGTGTGTGCGAAACAGACATAAAGTGCTCAACAAAAGAAAATCATACACCTTGTTTAGGTCATTTAAAGTAATTTTCGATTATCTTTTTACCAAACAGGCTAGATAGACATTTGGATGAATCTTTTTGGCACACTTTGATACCAAACATAGAGCCATTTAAAGAAAATTGGTCACTTTTTCAAAAGTCACATTTTCAACACACTACGCGGGAGGAAAAGGGGTGTGTGTGAGGTTCACCCCGTGTGTGACACTGTCATGACCAGGATTGACCGGGCAATCGATCACACAGTGCAGCCGTGCACACCCCGCAGCGTTGGGTTGAACATTTAGTGAGCGGGATAAAAATAAAGATCTTGTACGACTAAAGATAATTGATTAATCGGTCCATGGTCTCCTTTCCATAAAAATCCCTTTCCATTCATATCCTTCACCCATGCACGACACTTTGAATTTGAATTAGCCATCGCATTGAGGGAAAATGCGCAGCGATCAACACGGGACTGATACGATGTATGTGCTTATTAACAATTGGTGGTTTTTTCCCGCGTAGTGTATTGAAAATGTGACTAATTTTATATAAATGGTGCTAATCATGGTTTATCTTTGTTGTTAGGTGTTATGTTTGGTATCAAAATGTGCCAACAAGATTCATCCACATGACTATTTAGCCTGTTTGGTAAAAAATAATTGAACGTTAGTTTAAAGGACCTAATCAAAGTGTCAAGTGTATCAGCTTTTAGCATGTTACGGGTCAGTGGTTTGTAATCACATCAAGTATGATTTTCACGCGCTAAAGAAATCGACCGTTTTGTTTGTATTGCGATATACCGTGAGACGCTGTAGTTAAGTGTTTGTAAGTGCTGTGACATTTGCAAAATATTGATCAGCAATTATACTCGGTAAGTATAGAGAAAACTGAAAATCCTCTGAAATTACGGCAATATTGTCACATGGTGCTTGGGCTATAATGGAAATAAAATGATTTCAGACAAACCGTTATCACTTTAGAACTTGAAAGTGTTACTTCAGGTCAAAATTGATTACTGTTGGCAAATGTCATCCCAAAATGTGTTTGCTCATACCTTGCCAGGATAAAGTACTTTGGTAGCTCGTTAACGATAATTATAGGTCAATAAATGTGTATGTGTTGTTTCGAGAGAAATTAGAGAAATCAATGCACACGCGCTGATGTTGATGTGTGCATAATGGCACGACCCCGTAGAGGGAGTGCTATTGTGAGCATATTAACATTTGCTCAAGTGCTAGGGGGGTGGAGTGGGGTACCGCGCCATTTTGTCCCAAAGCAATGGTCATGACGTCATATTTTGGTCGATTTTCTGAACTTTTGTATTGGATTTACGTGCAAAATATATGCCCTTGGCATCATACTTTCCCAGGTGTGCAGTTCATTTTAAATTTCAGATGTTCTAAAATGGATGGTTTTCTAACCAATTCAAAAAAGAAGAAAAAAACTGCACACCTCAGAATTGCAAAAAAATGCTTTAAACAAGTTCACTTTTTTGTGTTTTTGCACAGAGTGTCTGATGGGAATGTAGAATTACACAGCGCATTAACCCATTCGCTGTGTATAACAGATCGAAACATGAATAATGCAACACGCACGTCACGACCCAACGTTCAGTCATGGAGCTTAGCTTCATATTTCAGTCGGAAGGGTATGGTGTATAAGTCCCAAGTATGCAAATGAGGATTATGAGATTTATTCCGTTGTTGAGTACTGGGTAGATGTGCGGTAGAGCATGACATTGTATTCAGTGAGATCATTTGCATACTTGGGCCTTTTACACCATACCGCTACCAACGATTGTGGACCGACCGTATACATGTCGCCATTTCTTGTGTTAAAATGTCAACGTTTTTTACCGTTCTTTCAAAAATAAGGAATATAAATCAGTTCGTTATAAATAAATGGATATGGCTAAATAATAAAACTATCACAATCATACTCATCGGTCTCTGTGACGTGCATGCGTTGGACATGTCGTTGGCAATCGGCAATCACGGGTTCGATTCCCGGAAATTGCTTGTTATCCTTTTATTTTTCGATCTTTTAAACTTGATGGTGAATTAATGTAACATCATTGTTATGTCAATTTTTATAAATTATAAAGACCGCCCATGCGTTTATAGTTTTCTTTTTATTTATTTATCTATCATTTAACTCTTGATTTATTTAACTTTGTATCTAAACAATTAAAATGCGTAAACAATTATATTATTGCTCGATAAATAAGTGATTTAAATTGAGTTCAGTTTGATAATGATAGCAAAACTTGTTGTAAAATCATTTTACCAGTGTGCCCAACAATTTCTCCTTTGCACACTTTGTTTATACTTTCAGCTTGTTATAGCTAGGCTAATATACAATTATAAGCAAGTTTGCGACCTCTTTGATTTTAGGCTGGTAACACAATCCCATAGTGCATTTCGTTAAAACAGTGTAAATAATTTTTTCAACTGTACGTATCACGTGATAACCACGATCGTTTTCGCAAAATATCGCACAATGGCGCGGTACCCCAACCACCCCTACTCAAGTGCATTATTTTTTCTTTTCTTTTCGAGAAACAACAAATACGCATGTATTGACCTAATTCATACACGACAGTATGCAAATCATTATTGTGCGAGCGTATCAGGTGCTTATACGTAAGCCTAAAGTATACACACTAGCGCACCTAATACTGGGATATCCAGTGTTATCGGTATTTTTTATAAAATACAATATTATATGAATTCTTACCACAACCGGCCTCATCCGTTCCGTCGCTGCAATCAAAAAAATAATCACACAGATAATCACTAGGGATGCAAGTAAAGTCCGCGGCGCACGGTAATTTATCCTCTTCACAGGTCTGCGCATAAGCTGCAAAATGGGGGTAAATGAAACAGAGTAGCAGTGCAAAAGGTTGAAGGTCTAGCAGGCAACTTCGCTCACTGACATTGTGATATTATTTTAGTGGTGCACTAATCTAATTCACCACCTTCTTTATAGTTCCACTACTTTTATACCTGATGAAGGGTGGAAACGTCATTTTTGTTATATTTTTCTTTTAGTGCTTTCATCTTTTTTTCCCTTCATTTTGTACAACATAGTGGTGGATTTGGCACACTCAATTTAGACTTCCCCACATTCTCACGTGAGTGGCTGAACACCGAAACAGGTGATTGCCACAAATGAGATACTGTTGGAAAGATGAACGCATCAGCGTTCCATTGATGCGTAACACGACATGAATATATCACGAACCATCTGGAACATTGTCGGTTTCAGAATATTTCCGAACCTTTTTCAAGGAGTTTATATGAACACCTATAAGGTGCCTTGACCTTTTCCAAGAAGAGCAAAGCTCGAGGAAAGAGCGGGGAAAGCGCGATCTCTTTTATCTATATTGTCAATTTGTGTGCAAATATATATGTTTTTATAATGTGCTGTTTTAATAAGGACCCCAATGGAAATAAGCCCTTTTTAGAGCTTTCTTGGGCTATCCTTGGCATTATATGTTTTCTTGTATTAATATGTTGTGTTAATTTTGTAAGTTTTTAAAATTTGTATATTTGATCTGATGTATTGTATCTCTGTGTCTTGATATGCCAAATAAAACTAAACTAAACTAAACTAAAAGGAGTGATTATTAATAACACCTCACTTAATGGGTACTAGAAGTACCTATTCAGTGAGGTGTTATTCACCGATCCGTTTTCACCAATCTTAACAATATAGAGATATATTCGGCCGAGTACACCAATGACGGGTAGCTGAAGAATAGCGCTACCTCGCTAGTAACTGAGGCGTAACCCAAAATTTTGAGAGCGCCAATGCGGGGTACGCTACACTGTTAGAAATATCCGTAAATTTACGGACTCCGTAAAGTGAAATATGCCGTATTTTCTGCGTAATTATACGGATTTTTCCGTTAATGCAAATACTAATTATGCTAATTAGCATGATTACAATCAGCCACATTGGCCCAAACACCTGCACATAATATAGTACATACTTCTTATATATTTCTTTGTTTCTCCAAATGTTCCGATTTTTGTTCCGTTTTAAAAATGATACATCAATTTTTTCTATTTCTTCTTGGCTTTCCAATGTTCCGATTTCGTTGAGTTCAAGAAAAAACATATCGCTTTTTTGTGGTACTTCTTATGTATTTCTTTGTTTCTCCAAATGTTCCCATTTTTGTTCCGTTTTCAAAATGATACATCAATTTTTTCTATTTCTTCTTGGCTTTCCAATGTTCCGATTTTTGTTCCGATTTCAAAATGATACATCCAATTTTTCTATTTCTTCTTTCTTGGCTTTCCAATGTTCCGATTTCGTTGAGTTCAAGAAAAAACATATCGCCTTTGTTTTAGTACTTCTTATGTATTTCTTTGTTTCTCCAAGTTTTCCGATTTTTGTTACGTTTTGAAAATGATACATCCACATATCTCGAGATTTCTTATGTATCTTATTGTTTTACAAATGTTCCGATTTTTGTTCCGATTTCAAAATGATACATCAATGTTTTCTATTTCTTCTTGGCTTTCCAATGTTCCGATTTCGTTGAGTTCAAGAAAAAAACATATCGCCTTTTTTATTGGTACTTCTTATGTATTTCTTTGTTTCTCCAAATGTTCCGATTTTTGTTCCGTTTTCAAAATGATACATACACATATCTCGAGATTTCTTATGAATCTTATTGTTTTTCCAATGTTCCGAATTTTGTTCCGATTTCAAAATGATACATCCAATTTTTCTATTTCTTCTTTCTTGGCATTCCAATGTTCCGATTTCGTCGAGTTCAAGAAAAAACATATCGCCTTTTTTTGGGGTACTTCTTATGTATTTCTTTGCCTCTCCAAATGTTCCGATTTTTGTTCCGTTTTCAAAATGATACATCCACATATCTCGAGATTTCTTATGTATCTTATTGTTTTACAAATGTTCCGATTTTTGTTCCGATTTCAAAATGATACATCCAATTTTTCTATTTCTTCTTGGCTTTCCAATGTATCTTATTGTTTTTCAAATGTTCCGATTTTTGTTCCGATTTCAACGATTTGAAAATGATACAAACATTTGTAACCCTAATTTGTGCCGTATATCTACATTGTATGGTAGTGATACTACAATGTACTACTAGTGTGCGTTATACATATACAAATTCCGCACCACCAAATGATTGTAGTCATTGCTGACGACAATCAGATTTTCTCTCAATTGTAGAAGCCCGTTGCCCAAGCATAATCAGATTGAGTAATCGGGAAAGGTACTTATTGGCTCCAAATGATTAAAGTTGGAATCTAATCCTGATTTTAGGACTAATATCTATTACCATAGTGCAAAAAGACATCCTTTCACTCCATGTAGTAGGTTTGGGTGTTATTTTGTTTGTATATGTTCTGTCAATACTGCTCAATTTGTTGATGATAAATGAGAGCGATAAACCAGCTGTCCAAAATCGTTGGCTCATTTCTCGAAACTTTCATGGTAACACTACATACATTTTGTACTTTTGTACAATTATCACAAATATCATGAGCTGGAAGAAAAATTTTAAAGTTGGAAAATCCAGTCGCTTTATAAGCGAGAAAATCGCCGTTTGGTAACACCCCTTTAACAGTCAGCTCCGGAACGAGTTTCCGTTTCACTCGAGGGCACAACTGACAGGTGTGCGACACAGCGGTAACGTGTACCCGTTATTTTGTGCGATCATTGCATTTGTGGTTTTCAACCTTAAATATTTGCATACAATTTTACGTTAAATAAAAGCTTTGCCGTATTATTATAGTGAAGAATTGTTGAATCTTATCTCAGCGTAGTCCAGTTCCCAAGCCCAAACTATATTGAAAACCCGTTCCCAAGCCCGCCTTCTATTGAAATATCGAACTTATTCGTCACCCAGCGGAAGACGGACTCCCGTCACTTGTTGCCGCCGCCATGTAAAAATTGACGGCCGTGCGTCACTAAATAGCACGCCCTCAAGCCGAACGTGCTCCCGTTCCGGAGCAGACTGCTAACATGTTAACATGGTTAAAGTAGAGGAACACAAATTCGAAACCCCTACAGTGCAACAGAGCATAAATGCCCAAATAGTGAATTATAAATATAATGCCACCTGAATGTTGTACAACCATGAATTCAATCCTAGGTATTTTTATCATAATATATAATCAAAACAGTTTGTTTTAAAGTGCTCTTTGTTGGCCTTGTTGTATGATTATCAGCATTATTAAACCTGATTTCAGATTGGCCAATACTTGAGAAACAACACACGCTTATCCAACCAGGTGATGGCTACTTGCTACTTTTATGGCCTTGAATATTTAGACTTAGTACAGGCCTTTAAGTGGTACCTGTATGTAAGGCTCTCATGTCAGCACATGGTCACCTAAAAGTTATATACACCCTATGCATAAAATTCTTTACTGCACACTGCTGAATGGCGTTTCAAGTTTTTTGTAGCGCGAATTTTCAAACATTGGTCCCTTAGCGTGGGTATGTCCTTGAATATTTCTTCCTTTGTTTGCGTGCATGGCTGGACAAATTTGAATAGACTTTTGCCATTTCTGTGCACGGTTGTATGAAATACATTGTTATTGTAAGAAAATGTTGCAAAATTAATGTATCAAAAGTTTTGATTAATATTACAGAAAAGGGAAAAGGAAATTGAGAAATGTGGCTTGACCATTTTATTAAGCATATTTAAGGAATTATTTAAAACCTAGACCTATTAGATACTAAAGGGATATTGAACTATCTGCTCGGACCATTGTTTGAAGCACATCTTTAGCTTTAATTCTGGTTTGGATACACATTACTACTTAATAATTTCAACGAGTTTCGGTCATTACTTATGCTTCATTATAAAAATAGGTACTAATGGCTTGTATTTTTCTATGACGTTAAATCACCAAGTTGTATTCTATGATATGATACTGTCTCCTTGTCTTACATATGGTCACATTTCTTAAGTTGGGACCCTAAAAATGGTGGATTTGTCACATTTCCCCCCTTATTTGCCATTCAAATGCTTATATATTTTTCAAACCATACATCACAATTGAGTATATTTAGTCTCATTTGGAAGATAATTTATTGCTTTAATAGTATCTATATGAAAAAAAGGAAGTCAAGTTGAGATTAATTACTATAACTCGTTAAATTACAATTAGTCAGGGTGCAGGCGGGTGAGGATGCACGCTGTGAGGATGCATGCTATGTATTTCCAATGGGATGGGCAAAATAAATGATTAAACCTTGTGTTTATTAGTTCATTGAATTATTATTTTGTGTGATTAGTATCATTATTGTAATTACCAAACCTTAATTAGTGTTAATTACATCCCCAATTAATTAATATTACTAATTAATTACATACAACAAATACCATCTGAAAATGTATCAACGGCAGATTGATATCCATTTCAAATGGTAACTGGGGGGGGGGGCAATATCTCTGCAGTGTTTTAATGAAGTTGGACCTCATGTTGAATGTTCCTTAATATTTTAGATAATCTTTGCTAATTATATTGATACTAATTACCTAGGAAGTGCTTATTTTATCCACCAAATTCGCACAATAATATCCCTTTTTAGTGTTTAGGATTAACATGTCCATCGCCGTCACCCTACTAGTATATCATTTTCAAATTGTTCAATATCCAATGCTGATTTCTATAGATCAACAGTTTTAACTATGTATGTTAGCAAGATGTCAGTGCAATTAATGCCAGGCATAACATTGTAATCAATTCATAATACAGAAATGAGGTTGTAAGTAATCAGCCAAATGTGTTTTCTTCATTTGTGGACACCCTGTATAATAACATTTGAATGAATTGTACACTCTTATCTTGGCGAGATCGAAATGGGTTAAACAACCTTAAACAACCTTAAACTCTGGTAGTTTCGTTATTCCTCCCTTCTAATTATTGGTTAACGACCGTTAATTTTCGGTCAGTTTAACTCTTAATCAATTATTGTTTTAAACTTTTTAACCAATTAATGTTTAAAACGCTCTAACCAACTAAAAGTTTAACAGTTAACTAACTTGGTTGCTTAACACGTTTAACCAATAACTGTATAGGATTTAGTATAACGCTTTATACTGTTATTGTTTATGGAATCAACAGTTATTAACCAGTAACTGTATAGGCTTTATACTGTTATTGTTTATGGAATCAACGTAGTAGTCCAGGGTTATTGGCAAGTTGGAACCCATCATCAGAGCTGACAGCGACACCTGAAGGCAAGACTACAATATACGCTTCGCAACCACACAAATCAACCGCCAGGCAGGCCCAAATGATGTTTGAGTCTCGCATGCATTATAAGCTTATCAATATCATGATGCATCCGGCGAGTCATGACCATCCATCCAAAAATTTACCGAAAATCCCCGGCGAAAATCGCTCAGAAAACATCATTTAGGCCCACCTGGCAGCTGACCTGTGCAACCGCAAAACGCACACCACAATCTCACCTTCAAACATCGCTGTCAGCTCCGATGACAGGTTCCAACTTGCCCATTGATATTTAACGCATTCGTCCGCCATGATGTCACGTTGACCAGATGCACGTGGATAAGTTACCTAAACTGATTTAGTTTATGAGTGATGCAGTTCGTGTGTGAAACCAGTCGCGGTTCTTAAACCGAGCTAACGCGGCCCTAATTTCCCTAAAACGTTCTTAAAGTTTAATACCTCATAAAACCGAGAAAAATTAATGAATATTGAACAATTTAGTTTAACGCCACCGCACGCCGGTATAAACCAGAAAGGTTTAATGGAAGTAATTAGTCGTTGTAGAAAAACCTTAAACTTTTCCTCTTAAACAGCATCATTCTTATTCCAGGACTTAAGAGTGTACCTTTCTACCAGAAAGGTATGTTCATAAACTTCATTTAAGTGTTTCTTTTGAACAAACAACATTTATATACATTTTTGTCATACTGTCCACTCAGAATATATAGTTTTTTTATGTGAAAATTGACACATTTTGATCACCCTGTATTTTCGTTTGACAATTAATTAACCTCTACAAATAATATATGGTCGGAAGTGCATTGCCAATCAATCAATCAATCAATCAATCAATCAATCAATCAATTAATCATTTTATTGAGTTAATGATCAATCAATCAATCGATCGATCGATCGATCGATCGATCGATCAATCAATCAATCAATCAATCAATCAATCAATCAATCAATCAATCAATCAATCAATCAATCAATCAATCAATCAATCAATCAATCAATCAATCAATCAATCAATCGATCGATCAATATTTGATGATTTATCACATCATTTATCCATCATTTCATATGAGTGATTTATATTTAAATTAAATTTGACATTAGACCTAATGTCAATTTAGAAAAGAAGAAGTTTTAAAAAGACCCAAACTTTCCAGGCATTTATGTTATACCCACCAAGAACCGAGCACTAATCTCTTGTAATTACTCCAGCACAACATGTACAGTGTGGTTGATATTGGAACAGTAAACCGCATAAATGCAACTGTTAGTTGTGCTCTGGGCTGTGCCTGGGAGATGTGCACACTACCCAGTACTGCCCAGTACCATAGATAATCAAGACGGGATGAACAAGTGGGGTATTTTGTTTGAAGATGTGCGTTTCGGACCAAAGTCGCTCAACACGAAAGCTGATGTAGCATTTCGCCCTGTCATGAAATAACTTCTCTACATCCATAAATAATACGCCACTCTCGTTTCTAGATGCATTAAATCGCTAGGAATCAATTTCAAAAGATGTGCTATTGTCAATCACGCTCATCATGGGTTCGAGTTTACGTGAAATAAACCGCTGAAATAAGTGTCTATAAACCTCACAAATAGCGTAACATATATCGCATCAGTGAGATGTGTGTATTAAATTAATATGTTTATAATATTAGTATTTTAACTTTCACTTTGCTTTTTTTTTCAAACTAATTTTAGCTAGTAGTAGATACTGCAATTGCCGCAATAGACTATCTATACCCATTCACATTACCTGACTTTTCAAACATGCTAGTCATATAGGTGTGTGTGTGCGAAACAGACATAAAGTGCTCAACAAAAGAAAATCATACACCTTGTTTAGGTCATTTAAAGTAATTTTCGATTATCTTTTTACCAAACAGGCTAGATAGACATTTGGATGAATCTTTTTGGCACACTTTGATACCAAACATAACAGCTAACAACAAACCATGATTAGAACCATTTAAAGAAAATTGGTCACTTTTTCAAAAGTCACATTTTCAACACACTACGCGGGAGGAAAAGGGGTGTGTGTGAGGTTCACCCCGTGTGTGACACTGTCATGACCAGGATTGACCGGGCAATCGATCACACAGTGCAGCCGTGCACACCCCGCAGCGTTGGGTTGAACATTTAGTGAGCGGGATAAAAATAAAGATCTTGTACGACTAAAGATAATTGATTAATCGGTCCATGGTCTCCTTTCCATAAAAATCCCTTTCCATTCATATCCTTCACCCATGCACGACCCTTTGAATTTGAATTAGCCATCGCATTGAGGGAAAATGCGCAGCGATCAACACGGGACTGATACGGTGTATGTGCTTATTAACAATTGGTGGTTTTTTCCCGCGTAGTGTATTGAAAATGTGACTAATTTTATATAAATGGTGCTAATCATGGTTTATCTTTGTTGTTAGGTGTTATGTTTGGTATCAAAATGTGCCAACAAGATTCATCCACATGACTATTTAGCCTGTTTGGTAAAAAAGAATCGAAAGTTAGTTTAAAGGACCTAATCAAAGTGTCAAGTGTATCAGCTTTTAGCATGTTACGGGTCAGTGGTTTGTAATCACATCAAGTATGATTTTCACGCGCTAAAGAAATCGACCGTTTTGTTTGTATTGCGATATACCGTGAGACGCTGTAGTTAAGTGTTTGTAAGTGCTGTGACATTTGCAAAATATTGATCAGATTATACTCGGTAAGTATAGAGAAAACTGAAAATCCTCTGAAATTTAAATTATGACTTACCACAATAAGAATATGAAATGTTTTCCCAAGGGCCCAAGGTTTCCAAAAGACCACCGTAGGCGCAAACAGCAGATGAGGGTCCATAGAGTTGGTATCCGTCGACGCAACTTACTGTAATTTTAACCCCATTGGCGATTTTCTCAGTGGCAGGAAAAAGTGCACCGTTTTCTGGTACGGCAATATTGTCACATGGTGCGTGGGCTATAATGGAAATAAAAGGATTTCAGACAAACCGTTATCACTTTAGAACTTGAAAGTGTTACTTCAGGTCAAAATTGATTACTGTTGGCAAATGTCATCCCAAAATGTGTTTGCTCATACCTTGCCAGGATAAAGTACTTTGGTAGCCCGTTAACGATAATTATAGGTCAATAAATGTGTATGTGTTGTTTCGAGAGAAATTAGAGAAATCAATGCACACGCGCTGATGTTGATGTGTGCATAATGGCACGACCCCGTAGAGGGAGTGCTATTGTGAGCATATTAACATTTGTTCAAGTGCTAGGGGGGTGGGGTGGGGTACCGCGCCATTTTGTCCCAAAGCAATGGTCATGACGTCATATTTTGGTCGATTTTCTGAACTTTTGTATTGGATTTACGTGCAAAATATATGCCCTTGGCATCATACTTTCCCAGGTGTGCAGTTCATTTTAAATTTCAGATGTTCTAAAATGGATGGTTTTCTAACTAATTCGAGAAAGAAAATCGAACTGTACACCTCAGAATTGCAAAAAAAATGCTTTAAACAAGTTCACTTTTTTGTGTTTTTGCACAGAGTGTCTGATGGGAATGTAGAATTACACAGCGCATTAACCCATTCGCTGTGTATAACAGATCGAAACATGAATAATGCAACACGCACGTCACGACCCAACGTTCAGTCATGGAGCTTAGCTTCATATTTCAGTCGGAAGGGTATGGTGTATAAGTCCCAAGTATGCAAATGAGGATTATGAGATTTATTCCGTTGTTGAGTACTGGGTAGATGAGCGGTAGAGCATGACATTGTATTCAGTGAGATCATTTGCATACTTGGGACTTCTACACCATACCGCTACCAACGATTGTGGACCGACCGTATAAATGTCGCCATTTCTTGTGTTAAAATGTCAACGTTTTTTTACCGTTCTTTCAAAAATAAGGAATATAATCACATTACAAACACATTTTGTGCGAGAGAAACACACAAATTTGGCAAAAATGGCACAATAAAAATCAGTTCGTTATAAATAAATGGATATGGCTAAATAATAAAACTATCACAATCATACTCATCGGTCTCTGTGGCGTGCATACGTTGGACATGTCGTTGGCAATCGGCAATCACGGGTTCGATTCCCGGAAATTGCTTGTTATCCTTTTATTTTTCGATCTTTTAAACTTGATGGTGAATTAATGTAACATCATTGTTATGTCAATTTTTATAAATTATAAAGACCGCCCATGCGTTTATAGTTTTCTTTTTATTTATTTATCTATCATTTAACTCTTGATTTATTTAACTTTGTATCTAAACAATTAAAATGCGTAAACAATTATATTATTGCTCGATAAATAAGTGATTTAAATTGAGTTCAGTTTGATAATGATAGCAAAACTTGTTGTAAAATCATTTTACCAGTGTGCCCAACAATTTCTCCTTCGCACACTTTGTTTATACATTCAGAGATGTCACTTTCAGCTTGTTATAGCTAGGCTAATATACAATTATAAGCAAGTTTGCGACCTCTTTGATTTTAGGCTGGTAACACAATCCCATAGTGCATTTCGTTAAAACAGTGTAAATAATTTTTTCAACTGTACGTATCACGTGATAACCACGATCGTTTTCGCAAAATATCGCACAATGGCGCGGTACCCCAACCACCCCTACTCAAGTGCATTATTTTTTCTTTTCTTTTCGAGAAACAACAAATACGCATGTATTGACCTAATTCATACACGACAGTATGCAAATCATTATTGTGCGAGCGTATCAGGTGCTTATACGTAAGCCTAAAGTATACACACTAGCGCACCTAATACTGGGATATCCAGTGTTATCGGTATTTTTTATAAAATACAATATTATATGAATTCTTACCACAACCGGCCTCATCCGTTCCGTCGCTGCAATCAAAAAAATAATCACACAGATAATCACTAGGGATGCAAGTAAAGTCCGCGGCGCACGGTAATTTATCCTCTTCACAGGTCTGCGCATAAGCTGCAAAATGGGGGTAAATGAAACAGAGTAGCAGTGCAAAAGGTTGAAGGTCTAGCAGGCAACTTCGCTCACTGACATTGTGATATTATTTTAGTGGTGCACTAATCTAATTCACCACCTTCTTTATAGTTCCACTACTTTTATACCTGATGAAGGGTGGAAACGTCATTTTTGTTATATTTTTCTTTTAGTGCTTTCATCTTTTTTTCCCTTCATTTTGTACAACATAGTGGTGGATTTGGCACACTCAATTTAGACTTCCCCACATTCTCACGTGAGTGGCTGAACACCGAAACAGGTGATTGCCACAAATGAGATACTGTTGGAAAGATGAACGCATCAGCGTTCCATTGATGCGTAACACGACATGAATATATCACGAACCATCTGGAACATTGTCGGTTTCAGAATATTTCCGAACCTTTTTCAAGGAGTTTATATGAACACCTATAAGGTGCCTTGACCTTTTCCAAGAAGAGCAAAGCTCGAGGAAAGAGCGGGGAAAGCGCGATCTCTTTTATCTATATTGTCAATTTGTGTGCAAATATATATGTTTTTATAATGTGCTGTTTTAATAAGGACCCCAATGGAAATAAGCCCTTTTTAGAGCTTTCTTGGGCTATCCTTGGCATTATATGTTTTCTTGTATTAATATGTTGTGTTAATTTTGTAAGTTTTTAAAATTTGTATATTTGATCTGATGTATTGTATCTCTGTGTCTTGATATGCCAAATAAAACTAAACTAAACTAAACTAAAAGGAGTGATTATTAATAACACCTCACTTAATGGGTACTAGAAGTACCTATTCAGTGAGGTGTTATTCACCGATCCGTTTTCACCAATCTTAACAATATAGAGATATATTCGGCCGAGTACACCAATGACGGGTAGCTGAAGAATAGCGCTACCTCGCTAGTAACTGAGGCGTAACCCAAAATTTTGAGAGCGCCAATGCGGGGTACGCTACACTGTTAGAAATATCCGTAAATTTACGGACTCCGTAAAGTGAAATATGCCGTATTTTCTGCGTAATTATACGGATTTTTCCGTTAATGCAAATACTAATTATGCTAATTAGCATGATTACAATCAGCCACATTGGCCCAAACACCTGCACATAATATAGTACATACTTCTTATATATTTCTTTGTTTCTCCAAATGTTCCGATTTTTGTTCCGTTTTAAAAATGATACATCAATTTTTTCTATTTCTTCTTGGCTTTCCAATGTTCCGATTTCGTTGAGTTCAAGAAAAAACATATCGCTTTTTTGTGGTACTTCTTATGTATTTCTTTGTTTCTCCAAATGTTCCCATTTTTGTTCCGTTTTCAAAATGATACATCAATTTTTTCTATTTCTTCTTGGCTTTCCAATGTTCCGATTTTTGTTCCGATTTCAAAATGATACATCCAATTTTTCTATTTCTTCTTTCTTGGCTTTCCAATGTTCCGATTTCGTTGAGTTCAAGAAAAAACATATCGCCTTTGTTTTAGTACTTCTTATGTATTTCTTTGTTTCTCCAAGTTTTCCGATTTTTGTTACGTTTTGAAAATGATACATCCACATATCTCGAGATTTCTTATGTATCTTATTGTTTTACAAATGTTCCGATTTTTGTTCCGATTTCAAAATGATACATCAATGTTTTCTATTTCTTCTTGGCTTTCCAATGTTCCGATTTCGTTGAGTTCAAGAAAAAAACATATCGCCTTTTTTATTGGTACTTCTTATGTATTTCTTTGTTTCTCCAAATGTTCCGATTTTTGTTCCGTTTTCAAAATGATACATACACATATCTCGAGATTTCTTATGAATCTTATTGTTTTTCCAATGTTCCGAATTTTGTTCCGATTTCAAAATGATACATCCAATTTTTCTATTTCTTCTTTCTTGGCATTCCAATGTTCCGATTTCGTTGAGTTCAAGAAAAAACATATCGCCTTTTTTTGGGGTACTTCTTATGTATTTCTTTGCCTCTCCAAATGTTCCGATTTTTGTTCCGTTTTCAAAATGATACATCCACATATCTCGAGATTTCTTATGTATCTTATTGTTTTACAAATGTTCCGATTTTTGTTCCGATTTCAAAATGATACATCCAATTTTTCTATTTCTTCTTGGCTTTCCAATGTATCTTATTGTTTTTCAAATGTTCCGAGTTTTGTTCCGATTTCAACGATTTGAAAATGATACAAACATTTGTAACCCTAATTTGTGCCGTATATCTGTACATTGTATGGTAGTAATACTACAATGTACTACTAGTGTGCGTCATACATATACAAATTCCGCACCACTAAATGATTGTAGTCATTGCTGACGACAATCAGATTTTCTCTCAATTGTAGAAGCCCGTTGCCCAAGCATAATCAGATTGAGTAATCGGGAAAGGTACTTATTGGCTCCAAATGATTAAAGTTGGAATCTAATCCTGATTTTAGGACTAATATCTATTACCATAGTGCAAAAAGACATCCTTTCACTCCATGTAGTAGGTTTGGGTGTTATTTTGTTTGTATATGTTCTGTCAATACTGCTCAATTTGTTGATGATAAATGAGAGCGATAAACCAGCTGTCCAAAATCGTTGGCTCATTTCTCGAAACTTTCATGGTAACACTACATACATTTTGTACTTTTGTACAATTATCACAAATATCATGAGCTGGAAGAAAAATTTTAAAGTTGGAAAATCCAGTCGCTTTATAAGCGAGAAAATCGCCGTTTGGTAACACCCCTTTAACAGTCAGCTCCGGAACGAGTTTCCGTTTCACTCGAGGGCACAACTGACAGGTGTGCGACACAGCGGTAACGTGTACCCGTTATTTTGTGCGATCATTGCATTTGTGGTTTTCAACCTTAAATATTTGCATACAATTTTACGTTAAATAAAAGCTTTGCCGTATTATTATAGTGAAGAATTGTTGAATCTTATCTCAGCGTAGTCCAGTTCCCAAGCCCAAACTATATTGAAAAACCCGTTCCCAAGCCCGCCTTCTATTGAAATATCGAACTTATTCGTCACCCAGCGGAAGACGGACTCCCGTCACTTGTTGCCGCCGCCATGTAAAATATGACGGCCGTGCGTCACTAAATAGCAAGCCTCAAGCCGAACGTGCTCCCGTTCCGGAGCAGACTGCTAACATGTTAACATGGTTAAAGTAGAGGAACACAAATTCGAAACCCCTACAGTGCAACAGAGCATAAATGCCCAAATAGTGAATTATAAATATAGTGCCACCTGAATGTTGTACAACCATGAATTCAATCCTAAGTATTTTTATCATAATATATAATCAAAACAGTTTGTTTTAAAGTGCTCTTTGTTGGCCTTGTTGTATGATTATCAGCATTATTAAACCTGATTTCAGATTGGCCAATACTTGAGAAACAACACACGCTTATCCAACCAGGTGATGGCTACTTGCTACTTTTATGGCCTTGAATATTTAGACTTAGTACAGGCCTTTAAGTGGTACCTGTATGTAAGGCTCTCATGTCAGCACATGGTCACCTAAAAGTTATATACACCCTATGCATAAAATCCTTTACTGCACACTGCTGAATGGCGTTTCAAGGTTTTTTGTAGCGCGAATTTTTAAACATTGGTCCCTTAGCGTGGGTATGTCCTTGAATATTTCTTCCTTTGTTTGCGTGCATGGCTGGACAAATTTGAATAGACTTTTGCCATTTCTGTGCACGGTTGTATGAAATACATTGTTATTGTAAGAAAATGTTGCAAAATTAATGTATCAAAAGTTTTGATTAATATTACAGAAAAGGAAAAAGGAAATTGAGAAATGTGGCTTGACCATTTTATTAAGCATATTTAAGGAATTATTTAAAACCTAGACCTATTAGATACTAAAGGGATATTGAACTATCTGCTCGGACCATTGTTTGAAGCACATCTTTAGCTTTAATTCTGGTTTGGATACACATTACTACTTAATAATTTCAACGAGTTTCGGTCATTACTTATGCTTCATTATAAAAATAGGTACTAATGGCTTCTATCTATCTATATCATATACTCTGCAAAGTTGCAAAATGCAATATCTAACAGAGGAATATACATAATGGCGACAATTGAAAATAGACAATAGAATACATCATAATCTTAATCTACAACTACAACTACACATGTTATGAGCAATATATTATAATTTTTGAATACAGTGCTTGAAAATTTCCAGAGATTTGGTATTGTACATTGAGGGTGTCAGTGAATTCCAGTCCTTAATTGTGCGGGGATAGAAGCTTGGTTTGAACAGCCTGTCTACACAGGTAGTGCGGGATAGGAATGGCAATTTGTTCATTTTGAATTTTATATAGGATTGCTAATCTGTTATTTTTTCGTCTTTGCTCTAAGGAGGGCCACTGCAGGTCTTGTAAGATATTTGTTACCGTGCCCTCTGTTCTTTTGTGGTTATTTGTTACAAATCGGGCTGCTCTGCGCTGTACTGCTTCTAGACGTGATATGTCGCATGCATTATGGGGGTCCCATACAGCGCAGGCAAACTCAAGGTGCGGTCTCACAAGTGCGAAGTACATTTGTTGTTTCACGTACTTCGCGCACCTCCAAAGTAGCTTGTATTTTTCTATGACGTTAAATCACCAAGTTGTATTCTATGATATGATACTGTCTCCTTGTCTTACATATGGTCACATTTCTTAAGTTGGGACCCTAAAAATGGTGGATTTTTCACATTTCCCCCCTTATTTGCCATTCAAATGCTTATATTTTTCAAACCATACATCACAATTGAGTATATTTAGTCTCATTTGGAAGATAATTTATTGCTTTAATAGTATCTATATGAAAAAAAGGAAGTCAAGTTGAGATTAATTACTATAACTCGTTAAATTACAATTAGTCAGGGTGCAGGCGGGTGAGGATGCACGCTGTGAGGATGCATGCTATGTATTTCCAATGGGATGGGCAAAATAAATGATTAAACCTTGTGTTTATTAGTTCATTGAATTATTATTTTGTGTGATTAGTATCATTATTGTAATTACCAAACCTTAATTAGTGTTAATTACATCCCCAATTAATTAATATTACTAATTAATTACATACAACAAATACCATCTGAAAATGTATCAACGGCAGATTGATATCCATTTCAAATGGTAACTGGGGGGGGGGGGCAATATCTCTGCAGTGTTTTAATGAAGTTGGACCTCATGTTGAATGTTCCTTAATATTTTAGATAATCTTTGCTAATTATATTGATACTAATTACCTAGGAAGTGCTTATTTTATCCACCAAATTCGCACAATAATATCCCTTTTTAGTGTTTAGGATTAACATGTCCATCGCCGTCACCCTACTAGTATATCATTTTCAAATTGTTCAATATCCAATGCTGATTTCTATAGATCAACAGTTTTAACTATGTATGTTAGCAAGATGTCAGTGCAATTAATGCCAGGCATAACATTGTAATCAATTCATAATACAGAAATGAGGTTGTAAGTAATCAGCCAAATGTGTTTTCTTCATTTGTGGACACCCTGCACTCTCAGAACAGGTATTAAATAACCATGGGTTAAAAGTATGTTGGTTAAAAAGTATACAACATTGGTTAAAAATGAAGCGTTGGTTAAAAATTACTTTTAATACTGCGTTGGTTAAAGAGTAAAAATATAATTATTTTTTAGTTTATTCAACGTTGGTTAAAGCATCATAATTTTAACCAACAATAGGTCATAACAAGATTCCCGCCAAAGAATTTCATTGGCGAGGACAATATTTTGCGCATATTATTTAGACCACGTCAGAATTTGTATATGAAATCAATCGTGTTATTGTCCGCTCCTGGTATTTACATTGGCGCTCTTCAATTGGCATCATGTTGCCAAACTAATATTGGACCAATATTGGTTTTACATTGGTGCTCTTCAATTGGCATTATGTTGGCAACCAATATTGTTCCAATAATGGGCACATTATACCAGGGGCGGAAATAACACGATTGATTTCATATACAAATTCTGACGTGGTCTAAAATTTGCGGCCGCTGGTTAAGTTATCGCTTCCCGGCCTCGTGGCTAGGATCTTGTGCCTTGTCCTGTCCCTTGTTGGTCCTGGCCACGGGTTGGCGCCAATATTGAAAGCCAATATCGGGCCAATGAAACATCAATATTGTAATGTTGTATGGGTTAAAGTTTAGCAAAAAAAAAAAAGAAGTTTAACCAACATTCTTTAACCAACTACTGTTGGTTAAAACATATTAACCAACAAATGAGTAAAAATTGTAACCAACCACAGGTTAAAGTTTAACCAACCACTGTTGGTCAAAACATATTAACCAACAAATGATTAAAATTTGTAACCAACCACAGGTTAAAGTTTAACCAACAGCTGTTGGTTACAGTTTTAACCAACCAATTGTGTGGTTCACCTGGTAACCTCCCGTTGGTTAAAATTTTAACCAACATGGTTAAAGATTTTAACCTTTGTTCTGAGAGTGTGTATAATAACATTTGAATGAATTGTACACTCTTATCTTGGCGAGATCGAAATGGGTTAAACAACCTTAAACAACCTTAAACTCTGGTAGTTTCGTTATTCCTCCCTTCTAATTATTGGTTAACGACCGTTAATTTTCGGTCAGTTTAACTCTTAATCAATTATTGTTTTAAACTTTTTAACCAATTAATGTTTAAAACGCTCTAACCAACTAAAAGTTTAACAGTTAACTAACTTGGTTGCTTAACACGTTTAACCAATAACTGTATAGGATTTAGTATAACGCTTTATACTGTTATTGTTTATGGAATCAACAGTTATTAACCAGTAACTGTATAGGCTTTATACTGTTATTGTTTATGGAATCAACGTAGTAGTCCAGGGTTATTGGCAAGTTGGAACCCATCATCAGAGCTGACAGCCACACCTGAAGGCAAGACTACAATATACGCTTCGCAACCACACAAATCAACCGCCAGGCAGGCCCAAATGATGTTTGAGTCTCGCATGCATTATAAGCTTATCAATATCATGATGCATCCGGCGAGTCATGACCATCCATCCAAAAATTTACCGAAAATCGCTCAGAAAACATCATTTAGGCCCACCTGGCAGCTGACCTGTGCAACCGCAAAACGCACACCACAATCTCACCTTCAAACATCGCTGTCAGCTCCGATGACAGGTTCCAACTTGCCAATTGATATTTAACCCATTCGTCCGCCATGATGTCACGTTGACCAGATGCACGTGGATAAGTTACCTAAACTGATTTAGTTTATGAGTGATGCAGTTCGTGTGTGAAACCAGTCGCGGTTCTTAAACCGAGCTAACGCGGCCCTAATTTCCCTAAAACGTTCTTAAAGTTTAATACCTCATAAAACCGAGAAAAATTAATGAATATTGAACAATTTAGTTTAACGCCACCGCACGCCGGTATAAACCAGAAAGGTTTAATGGAAGTAATCAGTCGTTGTAGAAAAACCTTAAACTTTTCCTCTTAAACAGCATCATTCTTATTCCAGGACTTAAGAGTGTACCTTTCTACCAGAAAGGTATGTTCATAAACTTCATTTAAGTGTTTCTTTTGAACAAACAACATTTATATACATTTTTGTCATACTGTCCACACAGAATATATAGTTTTTTTATGTGAAAATTGACACATTTTGATCACCCGGTATTTTCGTTTGACAATTAATTAACCTCTACAAATAATATATGGTCGGAAGTGCATTGCCCTTGGCTTCTCAAATCTGAATCTGAATCTAAATATCTCCTTCTTATTCATATTTACTTACCCGTGTCCTCTGTTAATTTCATTCTCCGACTTTGACCAATTTTTAAAAATATCTTGTTATTTTCATTTTGGTAAACTAAACGACTCATCCGTAAACATTTGCCCAATTAGTTCAGTTAACCGTGATAGTTGACACACTATAGAATATTTGCGTGCGGTTGATGTATGTATCTATTTATTCATTTCAATTTTAAAAACTAAAAACAAATATCATGTTTTTGCATGTTTTCGTATGGACGATAAATAAATCAAGCTTCAAAAAGTTCAGTTCGCTTACTTCTAAAATGATAGAAAATCATAACTGAATCAATTTAGTCTTGTATTTGCTAAATGTGAATACATGCCAACTCGCAAAGTTTACTTGCCGTAAATAATCCAAACCTGTAAATGTACAGTAAAGTCCCTGCATATTTAAACCTATTGTACACCCTTATTAACCGTGTCGGTCTGTGCTGTCTAACTAAACCGATGTAATTGTAGTCTTATTTCATTGTTACATATTATTTCACTTAGTCATCACAACACATATAAAGACCAATAATCATTTACAGCAAAACACCTCAATAATATTTAAAATGTTATAACAATTGCGTTGTATTAGAAAAACGTTTCATTTATATTTTACATACATACAAGAAATCGCATACATCAAACACGCGTGAACATTATGAAATGTACTAACAAGTTACAAATTGGCGTGTAAAGAAGTTACAAATTGGCGTGTAAAGTATTAGTACACAAGACAGACATCACTGTGAAATAACAAGTAAATAATAAGTATTGTAGCATAAAGTGCGGTGCAAGAAGGTGGTTTTTTTATCTTTAAGTTTATCACCATTCCTTCATCAGTTACAAATTCTTCATGATTACAAAATCTTCACTCTTTTCTATCATAATCACATAATGTACATATCAAAACATGTTCAGTTTAAATTACAAACCTATTACATATTCTTACTATTCCTTGTATCTTCTATGATGTGCAGATTCTAAAAGTTATATAATTTCGAGTTACATATCTCATTGTTACGCACAATCAATTGATCAATGTAAATTGATATGCTACTTAAATGTCAATTAATTTTCTGAATCTCAATTCTGATTTGAAAAGAAGTAAAAGATTGGGATGATTCCCATATCTAAATTTACTAATTGACAATTTTGCTATCATAATTATACTAGTTATGAAATCTCTCTGCGTTTTTTCTTTACATTGCTGAACCCAAAAAGTACATCGAAATGTGTTAAAATTACACGTTTTGATACTTTTAGATGAGACTGATATGTCATTTGCTTCTAACCATATTGGTTGTTTCTTCTTACAGAAAAAGAAGAAGTGTTCTACATAATCCTTTTCATTACATATATCACATAGGCCTACATCATTATTTTGCTATTTTCATTTTATGCAGAAGGATTTTTGTGGGGTAGATATTACTAGGCTACCATTGTGTGGCATTTTATTTCTTAAATTTACTACATCTAACATTTTCCCGTCTTTAATAAATAATTGATTAATCTTAATGATTCCTGATTTTATCCAGAGCTTAAAGTGAATCGTCTTTCCATTGTATCTACTGTGCTCATTGTTCCAAATGACTTGTTGTTATGATTTTATATACGCTGTATTTGTTTAACCGTATTGCATTTGAACCATATTTGCATCAACATTTTATAAAACGACGGCAGTTTGTTTAAACTATCGATACATTGTTTACTTAAAATTGTTAGAGAACAATTACAATTGAATATATCCATACCTATATCAACTTTTCTAATGTGAAAGAAAGCAATATTTTTCCAAGCGGATATATGTCATTGTTTAGCAATTTTTTTACCCATGACATTTGTAGTTAATATAAGAATGACTTCAAATCTACCATTCTCAGGACCGTAACCACACAGAAAGAAAAAAGTGAGTCATCATCGAAAAATGAGTCATTTTGTCCGTGTAGTGACACACTATGCCTCAAAATGAGTCATTTTGTCCGTGTAGTGACTCATTTACGATGATGACTCACTTTTTTTCTTTCTGTGCAGGGGGGGGGGGGCAATGTGTAAAGCATTTTTCCGGGCCGTTTTCATATGCATGACTTTATTGGTCTATTATGATGGAACAATTATAACAATGAAAATATAAATGTTTCACTATTAACTGATGAGCGCTACAATACTGAAGTAAACAAATTACACATACACTCTTAAAACATAGGGTCGATAAGAATTAGAAAGAAAAAGCCACATATTTGTTTTTATTTCATTCATAGTTCTCCCATTGACCGATAACATGATTGCACTTTGTATTGTTGTAAATTTCTTTTGAAAATCCTTCTGGAAAGTGGCTTTCATAGTAAAATTACAGTCTATAAATATATATAGTCTAATCTTGCCCACCCCCCAAGTTGTACAGAAACAGATCAGAAAGACCCCAGGCCTAGGCCTTATTTAGTGTATTTGGTCAGTTTGGTCCCCGTTTCAAGGCCCTGTTTTATAGACCCCTATATTGATAGTATCCCTAGATAGCCACAAAGTAAGAAAATACATTTCAACCTTTTTATTTAAAATTCAGTCAGAAGATGGTAAATTTGACTGTCTATTTGGATTTCCCATAGTTTGCTGCAAAGAAAAATAACAAATCACAAAATGATAGCCCATTGAAGTACCGTTTTCTCTGGCATTTTCCCAAATAAATAATCACCCAAGAACATCATTGTGTCTGAAAAGCTAATTTGTTATGCTGATTTCAAATCTTCAAGCAGCAAAAGTTTTATATGAGTCTGTATCAGGACTCGGGCTGCGCCCTCGTCCCGATACAGAATCCTCGCCTAGATATAATCCGTATCCGACCCAACCTCACCTAATAACTAATAGTCTTGATTATTGATGAGCACCCCTTGACTCCTGAAAAAGGGTATATCACAAAAATAAGCCAATAGGCTACATGTCAAATCAGAAAAGGCGAATATTCAAGATTCGAGATTGCTTTTTATGATAATTAAAAAACATTGAATCAAGAAGTAAAATAGTTAACATCTGATTTCTAAGCAGTTTGAAATTCAAACCAGTGGTGGTTTAATTTCTTGAGATATGGAATTTCGTTCCGACAATGTTGGCCACATTGATGAGGAGTTATTTATTTTCCTATTTGTTTGTTTGTCGGCAGGGTGTTTAATTGCTTGTTCTGTTGTTAATTTATTTGTGTGTATGCATTGGTCTGTTTGTTTGTTTTTTTATTTGTTTGTTCGTTTATTCATTTTTTGTTTGTTATTTTGTTGATACATTTGTCTGTTTGTCTATTAATTTTGATTAATTTTTTGTTTGTTTGTTTATCTATTTGTTTGTTTGTTTGTTTATATCAGCTGTATAAAGGTTCTTGAAATTAAAAAAGAAATGTTTTGAATTTGTAGTACTGTGAAACTGATTTTAAGCTGTTTCCATGCGGGAAGAGAACAATACATCCATGATACTGACGTTGTGTTTCCAAATTCGGCAGTCAAACACGTAGGAAAATGTGTACGCCCTGCATTTACTAGCGCTGAAAATCCCAAATAACGAACTGATAACAGCGAAAAATAGAAATTTCGGGATGCAAAAGTATCCACTAAGTAAATAAACATTCAGGAAAGGAAACAGTTTGTAAGGAAAACAGTTATATCGCAGTTTCGTACAAAGTAGGTCAACGTTGTAGTGTACACGTATTCAGATAGCACCGTAAGTATAGCCGTTCCGAAATTGATTTCAGCCAATCCCACAATGCAATGCGTGCTAAAAAAACCGAGGAACCTTGATCTGTGCGTTGAACCATGTAATTGTTGTTCTTTGTATAAAGCAGGGGTTCTCAACCTGGGGGTCGTGACCCCATGGGGGTCGTTTGGGGTTTTCCAGGGGGTCATGAAGGGCTCATAAATATAGGTTTTTGGGGAACCGTGTTACATTTCGCCTTAAAAAAGCTTAGAAACACCCAAAAGAAACGTTCAAATATGCAAAAAAATTCCTGCTCGCTACGCTCGCATCCAAACTAAGCAGTTCATTTATGATATCCGGCTTTCAATTTTTGTTTAGGGGGTCACGGTACTGACCAGGAATGTCAAAAGGGGTCGTGGGGCAAAAAGGTTGAGAACCACGGGTATAAAGCGTAGTTAATTTATAGTTCAATCAAATCCGAAAAATATTCGTTTTTTATCTTTTCGCGCGCAAACGTAATCTAAGCGTATAAGCGCGATTTTGGTTACGCAAGCGTCACGCATACAGTGACACTGCGACATTGCATGCCATATTGCGCCATGCGAGAGTTTTGCGCGCGACGCTCTTCTGAATTTATTCGCTGTTGTAAACAGGTTTCGCCAATTTGGAGCTGACTGAACTTTCCCAAATTATGAAAGAAATCGACTGAAAAATAAGCAAAATGTGACAAGTTTTGTAAGATAACTGCTTGTTTCGCCATTCCAATGGGATTTACACAGTTAAGACATCAATATTACTGTAGTTGTGTAGCAAGATGAAATGGAATGAAAATTTACAAGCAAGGCATTATTGTGTTTGTAATTTAGTACAGGTTCCTTGCATTGCTGCACTACGATACGATAGCGACGCGCTGTGCCGCTGGCACAGTGCCAAATGATTTTCTGACTCGAAAATGCGGGCGTTGCGTCAATTAAAAACGGGCGCGTAAATGTACAAGGTGTCTCAGAAAAAATTACAACGCACCTTTAGAGGATTGTAACTTTCTGAATAAGTGTCAGAATAGAACAACTCAAACAACAAAATAAAGGCAAAATAGTTTGCTATACACACAGAAAAATGTTTACATAATTATGTTAAACTAGAATTTGCGGTTCGTGGTTGGGCGGTTCTCGGGTTGGGGTTTATGGGATGTGTATACTCTTAAAATTCAATTATCACAGGTGCCATTAATATTCCAAATCCCCATAATACAGGAACCTCATATGCCCTTAAAAATCCAGGTAGGCTACCCCATGTGCTGATGTGCGTATCCATGTAATTATGTGTTATTTAATAGGCCTAGGGTTAGGGTTTTATATTGGGGTCTTAGTTCAGAGGTCTTTTAGTTTTAGAGTCAGCGAGAGGAGGGGTCTATCGTCATGATCATCTGTGCCCAGTCTTGAGAACTGTGTGTCGACATTGATTATTCCTCCGTAGGCATGCCTAAAACGTATCATATATTTAAATCACGCATGTCAAGTTGCGCATACCGTTATCCATGTAACATTCCCATTTATATAACAGACATCCCATGATTGGCCTAGGGCCTATCTGAATTGCTATAGTGTTAAACTACAACACTGTACACACTTGCACGCTCAAGGTCTGGGTTTCATTCCTGGCGCATGCAGACTGAAGCCCCCCCCCCCCCCCCCCTTTGACTTTTTTCATCCTGATCATGCATGCATGATAGTTTAACTCATAAAAACCGGGACAAAAACCCGCCCGAGAGTTAAAGATATAATTGGAGCTAAATGTTTGCTCACACCGTCCCTTTATATTTATACATGTCCCTGTAACATTCCTATAAAAGACATCCCATGATAGGCATGATGAGGGCCCGGCCCATTGTGGCCTGCGCGCATATATGGGTCCACGATGGGATGTTGAGGCACTGACATCACACCACCGCAATTCGCAATCACTTTACAATAACATGTTGAACACAAAACGTGTTCCTGGATGAAGGCCTACAGTTTACGCTCCCAGTTCCTTTATTAACTCATAACCCGCCATCTGATCCTTTTTTACCTCCTGATCATAATGCATATAGTTTAACTCACGCCCGGGAGTTATTTGTTAATTGGAGTCCTTTTTCGCTCTTTTTAGCCACCGGACGGTTTCCTTTTACCCGACCCAGTTTGCGCCACGAACGCGTACGCACCTTACGGTCTGCGTCATTACGCGTGCGCCGGCAATCGCGTGCGCCATGTTGTTTATACGCGAGCTCGTAGCAACAGTTTGTTGTCTACGTGGGGCGAAGATCCCTGTGCATAGCGATTACATGGGCAGACGGGTAGGGATCTGCACCCGAAGGCATTGGACGGACAGACAGACAGACTCGCCACAAATAGTATTTAGACAAGACGATTTTTTTCGACAGATTGAAGGTAATAAGACATAATAGAAGTCATATATATATAAACTAAACAGATGTTTCTAGATCATTTTTCAAACAAACAAATTTTTTTTGCACGTATTGGGCTGAGGTTGAAATTTTCTTAAATATCAACAATAAGACGCTTTTTTCGACAGATTGAAGGTAATAAGACATAATAGAAGTCATATATAAGGTAGCACACCTCTAAATAGTTCCAGGCGAAAACTTGCAACTCTTATTGCGCAATACTTCTTATCAATACGCGTGATTAAAATAGTGATTTCTCGGGAACTACAGTGATTCAGCAGACGAGGTTGGTATCAAATTAAAGCTAACAATATGAATTTTAATGATAGATCATTCACAAATAATATTAACTATTTTTTGTTAATAAATAGTAGTCCTACTTTCACGGTGCACGGCCGTAAGTCTTGCGAAAAATCAACTTGAAAAATGACCGTAGAGGGCTTAGATGCTCGATTGCTTAAAATCTAACGGTTATCCACGTATATTTTACAATTTTAATCATAAGCTTGCTAAAATAGCTAGAGTTTACTACCAAATTGAATGACTTTCTATGTGTAAATTTAAAAATAACCTTGCCAGAACATGGTTTAAATCTTCGGAAAATCTAATAGTACGTTGGCCTGCATAATGCGTCATAGTTTGGGGGCATAAATAGAAATTTATACATAGAAATTCTTTCAATTTGGTATTAAACTCTAGCTATTTTAGCAAGCTTTCGATTAAAATTGTAAAATATACGTGGATAACCGTTAGATTTTAAGCAATCGAGCATCTAAGCGCATCGGCCGTAATTCAACAACTTGTCTTTTGCTAATGTCGGGTTTCTAGCATAGTCGTAGGCCTAACATTTTCCTAACTTTAAATCGTTAAAATCGATCTATCGTTATAAACATATTATAAGCATTGTCTTGGGCTTAAATTTGATACCAAAATCAATTCCTAAATCACAATGGTCATTGAGATATCATCTTTTGAAGCGTCGCGCATCGATCAAAATAAGGTGCAAAATGGTCGTCTAATTTCGACTTCCTATTATTTAGAGGTGTGCTACCATAAACTAAACAGATGTTTCTAGATCATTTTTCAAAAAAAAAATTTTTTTGCACGTATTGGGCTGAGGTTGAAATTTTCTTAAATATCAACAATAAGACGCTTTTTTCGACAGATTGAAGGTAATAAGACATAATAGAAGTCATATATAAACTAAACAGATGTTTCTAGATCATTTTTCAAAAAAAAAATTTTTTGCACGTATTGGGCTGAGGTTGAAATTTTCTTAAATATCAACAATAAGACGCTTTTTTCGACAGATTGAAGGTAATAAGACATAATAGAAGTCATATATAAACTAAACAGATGTTTCTAGATCATTTTTCAAAAAAAAAAATTTTTTGCACGTATTGGGCTGAGGTTGAAATTTTCTTAAATATCAACAATAAGACGCTTTTTTCGACAGATTGAAGGTAATTAGACATAATAGAAGTCATATATAAACTAAACAGATGTTTCTAGATCATTTTTCAACAACAAAAAAAATTTGTGCACGTATTGGGCTGAGGTTGAAATTTTCTTAAATATCAACAATAAGACGCTTTTTTCGACAGATTGAAGGTAATAAGACATAATAGAAGTCATATATAAACTAAACAGATGTTTCTAGATCATTTTTCAAAACAAAAAAAATGTTTGCACGTATTGGGCTGAGGTTGAAATTTTCTTAAATATCAACAATAAGACGCTTTTTTCGACAGATTGAAGGTAATAAGACATAATAGAAGTCATATATAAACTAAACAGATGTTTCTAGATCATTTTTCAACAAAAAATTTTTTTTGCACGTATTGGGCTGAGGTTGAAATTTTCTTAAATATCAACAATAAGACGCTTTTTTCGACAGATTGACAGATTGAAGGTAATAAGACATAATAGAAGTCATATATAAACTAAACTAAAATCAAATAAGGCTGCTGGTGTTGATAATATTCTTAATTAATTCGTTTCTTTAACCCAAAACGCTACGGCAAATCTTATTACCATGTTCTTTAATCTTATCTTAAATTCTGGGATTTTTCCATCTCAATGGACTATTGGTATTATTTGTCCTATTTTTAAAAACAAGGGTTCTCCCTCTGATCCTGGCAATTACAGAGGTATCACAATTTTAAGTTGTCTTGGTAAGTTATTTACCTCTGTTATTAATTCTAGACTGTCAAGTTACTTGGAAAACTCAGGAATTCTTGGTGAAGAACAGGCAGGATTTAGACCTGGTTTTTCTACCATGGACCATATTTTTAGTCTCAAGAGTATTATTGATTTTTATCTCTCGAAGCGCAAACGACTGTATTGTGCCTTTGTTGACTATGCGAAAGCATTCGACACAGTAAACAGAATTCATTTGTGGAAAAAACTTATTTACTCTGGGATTAATGGTAAAGTTCTTAAAGTTATCATAAATATGTATGACAATGCAAAATCGTGTGTGAAATCTAATAATGGCGATTTATCTGATATGTTCCCTTCATCTGTAGGTGTTAGACAAGGGGAAAACCTTTCCCCTTTGTTGTTCTCAATTTTTTTAAACGATCTTGAAACACACTTGCTTACTAAAAGTAAGGGTCTTAAAACAATCTCTGATCTTATAAATGATAAACTATTTGACGATGAAATTGTAAGTTACATCAAATTGATTACTCTTCTTTATGCAGATGATACAATTATCTTATGTGAATCCCAACAAGATCTTCAAAAGTCTCTCAACTCACTTTTTGATTACTGCCAAGAATGGAATCTTAAAGTGAATGCTTCAAAAACAAAAGTGGTTGTATTTTCCAGAGGCAAAATTCGAAATATTCCATGCTTTACATTTGGCGACACCAATATCAATGTTGTGGATGACTATAATTATCTGGGTATCGTCTTTAATTATAATGGTAGCTTTAAGAAGGCGCAGAAGCGTCTCTTTGATCAAGCTAATAAAGCAATGTTTTCCGTAATCTCAAAAGCCAGAAAACTCTGCCTTCCAATTGATATCCAACTAAACCTGTTTGATACTCTGGTTTTGCCTATTTTGTTATATGGCTCTGAAATCTGGGGTTTTGAAAACTGTCAACTTGCAGAGAAACTCCATCTCAGATTTTGTAAATTAATATTAAATTGTAAGTCTTCATCAACAACATGTATGGTACTTGGTGAATTGGGTCGCTATCCGGTAGCGATTCACATTAAAAATAGAATGATCAATTACTGGGCAAAAATTATCAATATGAAGGAGCATAGAATTAGCAAAATCCTTTATAGATTTTTATATAAATTACATGTAGAAAATAATGAAGTTTCCAAATGGATTAGTGAAATTGAGCGTATTCTGAATGATTGTGGTTTCAATAATGTTTGGTTATCTCAAAACGTTATCCAATCCTGGATTAAGAGTAATATTAAAATTAGAATCAATGATCAGTATTTGCAGTCTTGGTGTAGCTTAGTTGACAATTCTTCCTCTTGTAATAATTATAGAATCTTTAAAAAGGAGCTCAAATTTGAAAGCTACTTATTGTATTTACCCAAATCACATGCTATTAATTTTTGTAGATTTAGAGTTAGTAATTCAAATATTCCTGTAGTAACTGGTAGATATTACAATACAACTCATAATGACAGAGTGTGCACTATTTGTAATGACAATATTATTGGCGATGAATATCACTTCATTTTTGAATGCAAGTATTTTCATCAACTGAGAATCAAATTCATTGACCAAAAATTTACCACTCATTGCAATACAATCAAAATGTATGAGCTTTTTAATTCAAACAACCGTACCGATATTATTAATCTTTGTAAATTCATTAAAGAAATTTCCAACAAATTTAGGCTATCATAGCCTCAATTCCTATTTTTTTTTTTTATTCTTCCCTCATATTTCATCCGTTTTTCAAATTATTCAGTTTTATTATATTTGTTCTGTATTTAGTGTTAGTAGTGTTAGTTAGTAGTTTTAGTTAGTAGTGTTAGCTATAATATTAAGATTGTACTGTGTTTAAGCCTTTATTTGCCCCATATGGGGACGAAAGGTCGTTTTCCAATAAAAGTTCAAAAGTTCAAAAAACAGATGTTTCTAGATCATTTTTCAAAACAAAAAAAATGTTTGCACGTAGGCCTATTGGGCTGAGGTTGAAATTTTCTTAAATATCAACAATAAGACGGTTTTTTCGACAGATTGAAGGTAATAAGACATAATAGAAGTCACTAGATTTCGCGGTTCGTGGGTTGGGCGGTTCTCGGGTTAGGGTTTATGGGATGTGTATACTCTTAAAATTCAGTTATCACAGGTGCCCATAATACAGAAACCTCATGTGCCCTTAAATCCAGGTAGGCTACCCCATGTGCATATCCATATAATTCAGTACATGTGTTATTAGGCCTAGGGTTTTATATTGGGATCTTAGTTCAGAGGTCTTTTAGTTTTAGAGTCAGCGAGAGGAGGGGTCTATCGTCATGATCATCTGTGCCCAGTCTTGAGAACTGTGTGTCGACATTGATTATTCCTCCGTAGGCATGCCTAAACGTCATGAACGTAATATGTATTTAAATCACGCATGTTTGCGCACACCGATATCCATGTAACATTCCCATTTATATAACAGACATCCTATGATTGGCCTAGGGCCTATCCGACTGTACACTAAAGGTCTGGGTTTGATTCCTGGCGCATGCAGACTGACCCCCCCCCCCCCCCCCCCCCCCCCTCATTTGACTCTTTTCATCCTGATCATGCATGCATCCAAGTTTAACTCATAAAAACCGGGACAAAAACACGCCCGAGAGTTAAAGATATAATTGGAGCTAAATGTTTGCTCACACCGGCCCTGTAACATTCCCATTTATATAAAAGACATCCCATGATAGGCATGTTGAGGGCCCGTTGTGGCCTGCGCGCATAGATGGGTCCGCGATGGGATGTTGAGGCACTGAAATTATACCACCGCAATCCGCAATCACTTTAACAAGAACATGTTTAACACATAATGTGTTCCTACCTGGATGAAGGCCTACGGTTTACGCTCCGAGTTCCTTTATTAACCCTAACCCGCCATCTGATCCTTTTTTACCTCCTGATCATATGCATATACTATTATAATAGTTTAACTCATACAAAAACACGCCAGGGAGTTAAATTTAATTTGAGTCCTTTTTCTCTCTTTGTTAGCCACCGGACGGCTTTCTTTTACCCGCCCCATGAAAAGACCCAGTTTGCGCCACGAACGCGTACGCACCTTACGGTCTGCGCCATTACGCGCGCGCCGGCAAACACGTACGCCATGTTTTGTTTTGTTTTGTTTATACGCGAGCGCGTAGCAACAGTTTGTTGTCTACGTGGGGCGATGATCCCTGTGCATAGTGATTATATGGGCAGATAGGCAGGGATCTGCACCCGAAGGCATTGGACGGACGGACGGACGGACGGACAGAGTCGCCACAAATAGTATTTAGATATAGAATTCCAT
Source organism: Ophiura sarsii (assembly GCA_035610835.1). Lineage (NCBI taxonomy): Eukaryota > Metazoa > Echinodermata > Ophiuroidea > Amphilepidida > Ophiuridae > Ophiura > Ophiura sarsii. Next base: position 33,498,552 of record CM069449.1, read on the forward strand.
AATTATTATGTAAACCTTTCACACAGTATTTGTGTATAAAATACACAAGTTATGTAAAAATAACTTGTGTATTTTGTACACAACTTAATTGTGTATAAAATACACAAGTTATTTTTACATAACTTGTGTATTTTATACACAAATACTGTGTGAAAGGTTTACATAATAATTATGGAGTTCTATATTTAACATAATAGCACATACACAGCCAATCCAGAATTCCACAAATTTCACTTATTGTACAGCTTCAGAATGCTGTAAATTTGACATCGTAAATAACCTGATTAATTACAGCACTGTAATTATTACCCAACTTGGTGTGTGTGTGTTTAATAGTAGATGATTGTCTAAGTCTGGGTGAGTGAGAGGTGTCCTACTGTGAAAGTGGTGTGTATCTGGTGTGTAGGGTAGAGCTCTGCCACATAAATCATCACTAAAATCATCACTAAAATAGTCACTGTCGATGAGTGCTATTAATTCCTTATAGCACTTGGCAGCTACGCTGCCTCGTGCTATAAGTCATACTAATTATGTAAACATTTTTCTGTGTGTACTTTTAAGAAAACCGGATGTGATTCGGTTCAGTAATTCCAGAGAAATGAGCAATTACGTAACATTAGTCTGGGAACACTTCGATCCAAGTTTGCTCATATTGAGTGATTCAGACAGCACATACATGAAATCAATACTTCCCTACAAAATGACATAGATTAACGTGTTTTTATGGTTCTAGATTTGATTTTACACCAAATAATATGCCAGATGAGTTTAGCACAAAATATAAAAAAATAAGTTGTCTAGATTATTTTCATCACATTTAATACTTAAGAACAGTAAAATTTAAAATTTGTGGGATAAGTTCAATCTTTTTATAACAATTTGAAACAAAATTATAGTAATTTTAGTCAATATGAACATTGTCGTTATTAAACCAAGTTCAAGATCTAATAACATCGCGCATACAACTTATCAAGCTTCTAGTCTTCACATTTGCAACTTGAAGGCAGAAATCATATTATAAAATCATAGCCAATTTTGCGCATGATGGTCAAATTATTAGTTTCGCAATTGAAAACAAAATAAATGTTTTGTTTACATTAAAAGAGTATGGTCATTTCTCTCTCCTTACAATGCATGCAATGAGTTGTATTGTTTTGGGGTTTCTGGGTCTTATGAGTGTTATGATCGATTATTCAGTATTCTTAGATCACAAATTGAACTTTTTTATCATAGTATTAAACAGTGCTGGCTAATTGAACATTAATGAGTAAGTAACCAGCCGCGCAAGTGAAAATCTGTCAAAATATGCAAACTTGGATGGAAGTGTTCCGTGACTACTCTTACGTACTCACAGATATCTCCAGAATTACTTAACAAAATTAAACGCTGTTTTCTTTCAATTGTAGAAAACTAATGTGGCCTCATTTTACCGTTTGAATTGTAAAATTCAGATTCTAAATTAGGAAGTTATGATCGCCTAATGGTGCGTTGTAATTTTTTTTGAGACACCCTTTAGTGTGCGACTCCCGTGCCATCCGTACGAATCGAAGGTGAACGCTAAACAAGTAAGTGCGCAAACGTAATCTAAGCATATGTAAGCGCGATTTTGGTTACGCAAGCGCCACGCATTGGGAATCGTAGGTGTTGAACTATGGCGGGGTCTATTGGAGCATCTACCCACGTTTTGCTTCATTGTATATACTACCGGCGTACCCTCGCTACGCTCGGGTCCCCGCTAGATGGTTATGCCACATTACCTACCTCTGAAACCACATAAGCCCCCTACAACACCCCCTCAACCAGGTTGATTTATAACCATATCCCTCCTAAAGGCATTATAAACCCCCTACAACCCCCCCCCCCCAATTCGGTTGATTTATAATCAATCATATCCCTCCTAACCATTTACCGTGGCTACTTTATTAACCCGTACCTCTCAAACCGCATCAAGTTAACCCTCCATACTTTTAAAACCACATAAACCCCCTACAACCACCCCCATTGCAACTTCACCAACCAGGTGGATTTATAATCATAACCCTCATAACCATTTCCCGTGGCGACTTCATTAACTCTTAACCCTATATCCTAAAACATTTCCCGTGTTTTTACCCCCCCCCCCCCCCCCATACAAACACCCAAACCAGGTTGATTATAAACACAACCCTCCCTCAACCATTTCCTGTGGCTTCTTCATTAGCCCTCGGTCCCTTGCTTAGATTGTTTGGCATGCCAACCCCTGCAAAGCCCGTGGTTTTACACCGCCCCTCTCCCCCGGCCCCACACACACCCACCTCGACACCAATTATATACCCTACCAACAGGCCTATAACCATTTCCCGTGTGGCTTCTGCGCCATGTGTAGGAGTGCGTGTGCCGCAGCAGTGAGCCCTTTCGCAACCCCCCCCCCCCCCCCCCAACATGACACCAAATATAGATGGTGTGACCGGTGACGTCGTGTGTTTACAAATGGGACACCCTCTGTTGATTCCCTCCGGGCAGAATATACAGTAAAGTTAATGAAGACAACATGAAATTTCTTTCTAATGAATTGTAAAACTCATTTTTTTAAATTTTTTTTTTGTGAAATGCGATAGCTTATAGCATTCCTAAGCAAGTTTAAAGACAGTTTTGATAACAATTTGCTGTAACACCACAATCTAGTTAGAAAACCTGATCTGGCCTATGTAAACTATAGGAACTCTTGCCCGGTCTGTTTTGTCTCAAATCAACAGAGGGCGTCATAAATGTAAACAACGGTCACCTCATCTATACCTACGGCACATAATCTCCTGGCCACAGTTCGACATACGTGGGCGCACTTCGATCAGGCTGCGCACGCATGCTTGAACTCACAAAATACTGCCAACCAACAACACCAAAGCACCTGATTGGTCAAATTTAAACTGACGCCTTTTTAACGATCGTCACGCTGCGCCGTATCCACCAACGCACGCAGTGCTCCCGCTGCCCCATAACCACCGACGCAGTGGGGCGCGATGGTGCGTGGAAAAGCTCATGAGTTTTTCAGTTCTCATGTTTGAACACCAACCAATCAGAGCCTTGAGGTCGAGATGACGTAGTGCGCACAACAGAGATTCCGGGGACCGTTTTGGGGTGAGGTTGAGCAGGCGTACTTTACGCGAGCTCAACCTCATGTGAAGTGGGTCCATTCCCGTGTGGCTTCTGCGCCATGTATAGGAGGAGTGCGTGTGCCGCGGCAGTGAGCCCTTGCGCAAACATGCACGCGACGCGTTACCACGGTAAGATTACGCTGTGTAGTACGCGCAACGCACAATGTTGTTCAATTCTAGTGGCATTTATGAGCCAAATCTGAGAGGTTTTTCGCTGTTTTTGGAGCCAATTGTTAACCAATTTCACTAAAATAAACTTTAACACCCTTCCCGTTATTTCCTCTATCTTTCATGCAAATTAGGCGCCACTTTGATCACAGCTAACGGAGAAATAAGGATAACAAATAAACACACACACAAACACACACCGTTTCCAGATTTATAGTAAGACTAGCGGCGTACCCTCGCTACGCTCGGGTCCCCGCTAGATGGTTATGCCACATTACCTACCTCTGAAACCACATAAATCCCATACAACACCCCCAAACCAGGTTGATTTATAACCATATCCCTTCTAAAGGCATTATAAACCCCCTACAACCCCCAAATCAGGTTGGTTTATAACCATGTCCCTCCTAAATCATTTACCGTGGCTACTTTATTAACCCCTACCTCTCAAACCGCATCAAATTAACCCTCGGTACTTTTAGTACCACATAAACCCCCTACAATCGCCCCACCCCCACCCCACTGCAACTACACCAGCATTTTGCTTGAGCATGGTCCCTTCAGGACCCAAGCGTGTGTCCGTATGGACCGACCGTGTAAACAAACAAACTAACAAACAAACCAGGTGGATTTATAAATTTCCCGCGGCTACTTCATTAACTCGTAACCCTATCATAAAACATTTCCCGTGGTTTTACCCCCCCACCCCCCCCCCCCCCTACACACACCCAAACCAGTTTGATTTATAACCACCCTCCCTAAACCATTTCCCGTGGCTACTTCATTAACCCTCGGTCCATTAGATTGTCTGGTATGCCAACTTAAAGTAAAGAAATCAGGTTGCTTCATTACCCCCGCAAAACGTTCGGGTTAGTGTACCATTGTAACCCTAAGCCTATCCTAAACCATTTCCCGTAGTTTTACACCGGCCGCCCCGCTCAAACCGCATCAAGTTAACCCTATCCTAAAACATTTCCCGTGGATACGCTCGGGTCCCCGCTAGATGGTTATACCACTACCTACCTCTGAAACCACATAAACCCCTACATTACAACACCCCCAAACCAGGTTTATTTATAACCATATCCCTTCTATAGGCATTATAACCCCCCTACAACCCCACCCCAAATCAGGTTGAGTTATAACCATATCCCTCCTAAACCATTTACCATGTTTACTTTATTAACCCCTACCTCTCAAACCGCATCAAGTTAATCCTCGGTACTTTTAAAACCACATAACCCCCTACAATCGCCCCCCCCCCCCCCTGCAAGTACACCAACCAGGTGGATTTATAATCATAACCCTCCCTAACTATTTACCGCTTCTACTTCATTAACTCTTAACCCTATTCTAAAACATTTCCCGTGGTTTTATCCCACCCCTCAACCCATGCACACACCCAAACCAGTTTGATTTATAATCACAACCCTCCCTAAACCATTTCCCGTGGCTACTTCATTAACCCTCGGTCCCTTAGATTGTTTGGCATGCCAACTTAAAGTACAGAAATCAGATTGCTTCATTAACCCCCGTAAAACGCTACACGTGTACCATTATAATATTTATTGAACAACATTGTTGTTTGTTGCAACGCACAATGTTGTTCAATTCTAGTGGCATTTATGAGCCAAATCTGAGTGGTTTTTTGCTGTTTTTGGAGCCAATTGTTAACCAATTTCAGTGGAATAAACTTTAACACCCTTCCCGTTATTTCCTCTATCTTTCATGCAAATTAGGCGCCACTTTGATCACAACTAACGGAGAAATAAGGATAACAAATAAATACATACACAAACACACACCATTTCCAGATTTATAGTAAGATTATTATTATTATTACTAGCGGCGTACCCTCGCTACGCTCGGGTCCCCGCTAGATGGTTATGTTACATTACCTACCTCTGAAACCACATAAACCTCCTGGTTATAGACCTACCACTACCTACCTCTGAAACCACATAAACAGTGGCGTAGCTAGGATTTTTTTCAGGGGGGGCAAGATTTCTAAAATTTTCGTAAAAGGTTGCCCCAAAAAAAATTCTAGTCACTTACCTAGTGAATTTCACGTAAGTGTGGGGGGGGGGGGGGGGGGGGGGCTCAAAAAATTTCGCACAGTCCAAAAAAAATCGCACAGCCTAAAAATATCGCACAGTAAATGTACTACATTTACAATTTTGCCTTCTATTTGCCTAATAACCTCGGTCTTTTGTCTCAATTTTTTCCTATTTCCTTTTTTTCTCACCCCTTTTTTTTTTAGAGGGGTGGGGGGCGGGGGCTCAAATTGGATTTTTTCGTCAGGGGGGGCATTTCCCCCCCCCCTGCCCCCCCCCCCCCTGAGCTACGCCACTGCACATAAACCCCCACAACACCCCTCCCCCCAACCAGGTTTATTTATAACCATATCCCTTCTAGCTAAAGGCATTATAAACCCCTACAACCACCCCCCCCCCCCCCACCCCCAATCAGGTTGATTTATAACCATATCCCTCCTAAACCATTTACCGTGTCTACTTTATTAACCCCTACCTCTCAAACCGCATCAAGTTAACCCTCGGTACTTAAAGGTATATTATGTGATCTTTCCAGGGAACGCCCTCAACATCGAAAAAAAAAATAGAAAGCAGATTTTCTTGCAGATTTACATTTCTGATCATAAATCATGCACACATTCCAAGTTACAGGGCGATACGATTCTTAATTACTTCAAAATCATGGTTTTAGAGTGAAAATAAACTGTCGGAATCCCGACAGTTTATATTTTTCACTCTAAATTCACTCTAAAACCATGATTTTGAGGTAATTAGGAATCGTATCGCTCTGTAACTTGGAATGTATGTATGATTTATGATCGGAAATGTAAATCTGCAAACAAATCTACTTTCTAAAAAAAATAATGAATAGAGGGCGCTCTCTGGAAAAGATCGCATTATATGCCTTCAAAGCCACATAAACCCCCTACAATCGCCCCACCCCCACACTGCAACTACACTAACCAGGTGGATTTATAATCAAAACCCTCTCTAACCATTTCCCGCGGCTACTTCATTAACTCTTAACCCTATCCTAAACATTTCCCGTGGTTTTACCCCCACCGCCCCTCCCCCTCCCCCATGCACACACTCAAACCAGTTTGATTTATAATCACAACCCTCCCTAAACCATTTCCCGTGGCTACTTCATGAACCCTCGGTCCGGTCCCTTAGATTGTTTGGCATGCCAACTTAAAGTAAAGAAATCAGGTTGCTTCATTAACCCCCGCAAAACGCTACTTGTACCATTATAACCCTAGTATCCTAAACCATTTCCCGTGGTTTTACACCGCCCCCCCCCCCCCCGTACTTTCCCTACCAACAGGCCTAGCCATATTCCGTGTGGCTTCTGCGCCATGTGTAGGGGTGCGTGTGCCGCGCGGCAGTCAGCCCTTGCGCAAACATGCACGCGACGCGTTACCACGGTAAGATTACGCTGTAGTACGCGCAACGCACAATGTTGTTCAAATCTAGTGGCATTTATGAGCCAAATTTGAGAGGTTTTTTGCTGTTTTTGGAGCCAATTGTTAACCAATTTCAGTAGAATAAACTTTAACACCCTTCCCGTTATTTCCTCTATCTTTCATGCAAATTAGGCGTCACTTTGATCACCACTAACGGAGAAATAAGGATAACAAATAAACAAACAAACATACACCGTTTCCAGATTTATAGTAAGATTAATGGAAATGCCCACATGATATGTGTATCGCAGCTCTATTTTCAGTGTAAAAAACTATGACCACCCCCAGGACCTCCCCCCCCCCCCCCCCCCCCCACACCGAATAAGCAACTCCAACTTTTGAATATAACTATTTTAAAGATGACCCTTCATGTATAATACAAAAACATCAAATTGAAAATCGGGTCAGAAATCGGAACACCTACCTTTAAACGTAACAGTTCAAGTACTATGACGTTCTTTACCACCATGACCATTACCATAAATACTGGTATTTGTGCTATATAGGCCTACACATACAATGTACGTAATGTATCGTATGATTGCAAGCCAAGGTTGAAGAGGTTTTTCGCTGTTTTTGGAGCCAATTGTTAACCAATTTCACTAAAATAAACTTTAACACCCTTCCCGTTATTTCCTCTATCTTTCATGCAAATTAGGCGCCACTTTGATCACAGCTAACGGAGAAATAAGGATAACAAATAAACACACACACAAACACACACCGTTTCCAGATTTATAGTAAGACTAGCGGCGTACCCTCGCTACGCTCGGGTCCCCGCTAGATGGTTATGCCACATTACCTACCTCTGAAACCACATAAATCCCATACAACACCCCCAAACCAGGTTGATTTATAACCATATCCCTTCTAAAGGCATTATAAACCCCCTACAACCCCCAAATCAGGTTGGTTTATAACCATGTCCCTCCTAAATCATTTACCGTGGCTACTTTATTAACCCCTACCTCTCAAACCGCATCAAATTAACCCTCGGTACTTTTAGTACCACATAAACCCCCTACAATCGCCCCACCCCCACCCCACTGCAACTACACCAGCATTTTGCTTGAGCATGGTCCCTTCAGGACCCAAGCGTGTGTCCGTATGGACCGACCGTGTAAACAAACAAACTAACAAACAAACCAGGTGGATTTATAAATTTCCCGCGGCTACTTCATTAACTCGTAACCCTATCATAAAACATTTCCCGTGGTTTTACCCCCCCACCCCCCCCCCCCCCCCCTACACACACCCAAACCAGTTTGATTTATAACCACCCTCCCTAAACCATTTCCCGTGGCTACTTCATTAACCCTCGGTCCATTAGATTGTCTGGTATGCCAACTTAAAGTAAAGAAATCAGGTTGCTTCATTACCCCCGCAAAACGTTCGGGTTAGTGTACCATTGTAACCCTAAGCCTATCCTAAACCATTTCCCGTAGTTTTACACCGGCCGCCCCGCTCAAACCGCATCAAGTTAACCCTATCCTAAAACATTTCCCGTGGATACGCTCGGGTCCCCGCTAGATGGTTATACCACTACCTACCTCTGAAACCACATAAACCCCTACATTACAACACCCCCAAACCAGGTTTATTTATAACCATATCCCTTCTATAGGCATTATAACCCCCCTACAACCCCACCCCAAATCAGGTTGAGTTATAACCATATCCCTCCTAAACCATTTACCATGTTTACTTTATTAACCCCTACCTCTCAAACCGCATCAAGTTAATCCTCGGTACTTTTAAAACCACATAACCCCCTACAATCGCCCCCCCCCCCCCCCCCTGCAAGTACACCAACCAGGTGGATTTATAATCATAACCCTCCCTAACTATTTACCGCTTCTACTTCATTAACTCTTAACCCTATTCTAAAACATTTCCCGTGGTTTTATCCCACCCCTCAACCCATGCACACACCCAAACCAGTTTGATTTATAATCACAACCCTCCCTAAACCATTTCCCGTGGCTACTTCATTAACCCTCGGTCCCTTAGATTGTTTGGCATGCCAACTTAAAGTACAGAAATCAGATTGCTTCATTAACCCCCGTAAAACGCTACACGTGTACCATTATAATATTTATTGAACAACATTGTTGTTTGTTGCAACGCACAATGTTGTTCAATTCTAGTGGCATTTATGAGCCAAATCTGAGTGGTTTTTTGCTGTTTTTGGAGCCAATTGTTAACCAATTTCAGTGGAATAAACTTTAACACCCTTCCCGTTATTTCCTCTATCTTTCATGCAAATTAGGCGCCACTTTGATCACAACTAACGGAGAAATAAGGATAACAAATAAATACATACACAAACACACACCATTTCCAGATTTATAGTAAGATTATTATTATTATTACTAGCGGCGTACCCTCGCTACGCTCGGGTCCCCGCTAGATGGTTATGTTACATTACCTACCTCTGAAACCACATAAACCTCCTGGTTATAGACCTACCACTACCTACCTCTGAAACCACATAAACAGTGGCGTAGCTAGGATTTTTTTCAGGGGGGGCAAGATTTCTAAAATTTTCGTAAAAGGTTGCCCCAAAAAAAATTCTAGTCACTTACCTAGTGAATTTCACGTAAGTGTGGGGGGGGGGGGGGGCTCAAAAAATTTCGCACAGTCCAAAAAAAATCGCACAGCCTAAAAATATCGCACAGTAAATGTACTACATTTACAATTTTGCCTTCTATTTGCCTAATAACCTCGGTCTTTTGTCTCAATTTTTTCCTATTTCCTTTTTTTCTCACCCCTTTTTTTTTTAGAGGGGTGGGGGGCGGGGGCTCAAATTGGATTTTTTCGTCAGGGGGGGCATTTCCCCCCCCCCCTGCCCCCCCCCCCCCTGAGCTACGCCACTGCACATAAACCCCCACAACACCCCTCCCCCCAACCAGGTTTATTTATAACCATATCCCTTCTAGCTAAAGGCATTATAAACCCCTACAACCACCCCCCCCCCCCCACCCCCAATCAGGTTGATTTATAACCATATCCCTCCTAAACCATTTACCGTGTCTACTTTATTAACCCCTACCTCTCAAACCGCATCAAGTTAACCCTCGGTACTTAAAGGTATATTATGTGATCTTTCCAGGGAACGCCCTCAACATCGAAAAAAAAAATAGAAAGCAGATTTTCTTGCAGATTTACATTTCTGATCATAAATCATGCACACATTCCAAGTTACAGGGCGATACGATTCTTAATTACTTCAAAATCATGGTTTTAGAGTGAAAATAAACTGTCGGAATCCCGACAGTTTATATTTTTCACTCTAAATTCACTCTAAAACCATGATTTTGAGGTAATTAGGAATCGTATCGCTCTGTAACTTGGAATGTATGTATGATTTATGATCGGAAATGTAAATCTGCAAACAAATCTACTTTCTAAAAAAAATAATGAATAGAGGGCGCTCTCTGGAAAAGATCGCATTATATGCCTTCAAAGCCACATAAACCCCCTACAATCGCCCCACCCCCACACTGCAACTACACTAACCAGGTGGATTTATAATCAAAACCCTCTCTAACCATTTCCCGCGGCTACTTCATTAACTCTTAACCCTATCCTAAACATTTCCCGTGGTTTTACCCCCACCGCCCCTCCCCCTCCCCCATGCACACACTCAAACCAGTTTGATTTATAATCACAACCCTCCCTAAACCATTTCCCGTGGCTACTTCATGAACCCTCGGTCCGGTCCCTTAGATTGTTTGGCATGCCAACTTAAAGTAAAGAAATCAGGTTGCTTCATTAACCCCCGCAAAACGCTACTTGTACCATTATAACCCTAGTATCCTAAACCATTTCCCGTGGTTTTACACCGCCCCCCCCCCCCCCCCCGTACTTTCCCTACCAACAGGCCTAGCCATATTCCGTGTGGCTTCTGCGCCATGTGTAGGGGTGCGTGTGCCGCGCGGCAGTCAGCCCTTGCGCAAACATGCACGCGACGCGTTACCACGGTAAGATTACGCTGTAGTACGCGCAACGCACAATGTTGTTCAAATCTAGTGGCATTTATGAGCCAAATTTGAGAGGTTTTTTGCTGTTTTTGGAGCCAATTGTTAACCAATTTCAGTAGAATAAACTTTAACACCCTTCCCGTTATTTCCTTTATCTTTCATGCAAATTAGGCGTCACTTTGATCACCACTAACGGAGAAATAAGGATAACAAATAAACAAACAAACATACACCGTTTCCAGATTTATAGTAAGATTAATGGAAATGCCCACATGATATGTGTATCGCAGCTCTATTTTCAGTGTAAAAAACTATGACCACCCCCAGGACCTCCCCCCCCCCCCCCCCCCCCCCACACCGAATAAGCAACTCCAACTTTTGAATATAACTATTTTAAAGATGACCCTTCATGTATAATACAAAAACATCAAATTGAAAATCGGGTCAGAAATCGGAACACCTACCTTTAAACGTAACAGTTCAAGTACTATGACGTTCTTTACCACCATGACCATTACCATAAATACTGGTATTTGTGCTATATAGGCCTACACATACAATGTACGTAATGTATCGTATGATTGCAAGCCAAGGTTGAATTCATTTTCATAAAGTGTGTTATCCAATTATCCAAGTACAAAGCCTTCCAAAGTAAATATCGGGTTGACTTCACTTTTAACCATGTTAAGGGAAGTGTCAACCCTATTATTTTGATGATCAACTTTTGCTTCTAAGTTTGAGAATATTGAATAAAAGTACATAACTGTATACATTTTTAGAAGGGAAATTTGATAAGGAAGCCGATGGTGATATCAATGTGATACCAAATAAACTAAATTTTGAAAAATGAACCAAAAAGCTATTTTTTTACCCCAAATTTTTCAGACAGCATAACTATAAAATAAAAAATGGTAATTTGTTCTAATATACGTTTTTGTAAACAAAACAATTTTGTCTAGGAGGCACTTTTTTCTTTTTCCAAAATAAAGCTTGGTTTTGGAAATATTGCTAAAAACATCGGAAAAGTGTAAAAGTCGTGTTTTTTGCGTACATTTCGCTAGAAATGGATGCATATCTCGAGTTTAAAATCCATAATCGAACAAATAAAAAAATTCCTCCTAGCGCTGAAAGTCCTCTTCACAATGGTAGTAAAAGCTTACCTGATAGTTTGATATATTTTTAGTTATGTTGTCTGAAAATTCGTAAAATTCCTTCAAATTTGAACTTCTAGAAAACATCGATTTAGTAAAAATATTGACATTTTCCACCATTTAAAGCTAAATGTTCACGGAACACACGGGCGTGTGACCTAAAAAGCGAGTATACTATTATGAACAATCACAATAAACTATCAGATTCAATTTATATTGTCACAATGTGAAGAAATTGGAAGAAAACTGAAATTTAAATGATCGTAAGATTGGCCTTTGTTTACATTTTAGACATTGTTTTGCGCTCTTTTGTTTTTCGCGTCTACGTCGCGGATATTAAGCGGCGCGTCTAGTATTACGCGCGGGAAGTTTCAGCGCGCGACGCAATGATCGAACAGCTGTCGCAGGATTTGAAAAGCGCGAAACTCCGCTTAAGGGGGCTGTGCACTCTCAATTTTGTATTTTTCACTAATTTCACTTTTCTTCATTTTTCAAAACATCATAGTGTTATCTATCAGTACATGAAAAGAAATTTTCAATTTCGAAATCCCAAAAGCCTATTTAGAAGGATTTAAATCCCTTATTCTGATCATCTACAAAGTGGAATGGAAAAGTCTGCCCGCAGGGGATCAGCGAAATTCCCATGCGCCGCGTATCCCGTGAAAGTTTTGTTTTTCACGCAAATTAGCACGCGCCAGTTCGCTTAATACGCGACGCTGTTGTTTAGAATGTCGCCAATGCGTGCTGCGTTAACCGCTATTTTTTGCGCGTTTTGAGGGCTTGGTCACACGCGTTGTTTACGCATCGGGGGCTCGACTAATCAAACCATCATTTTTGCCGTGTGGCTGAAGCAAGTAATAAATAAAACAAGGCTTTGGGGAAGAGTTAGTGTCAAGGAGTTTGGAAAGAGAGTAGGAACAAATATAAAAATAAAGGACAGAGAAAGATTTTTAATACATGATCTGAAACATCAAGAAGTATCAAAAAAACTCACACTGGAGTTTTATCCGAAGGTGTTATGTTGTCTTTTTGTTTCCTTTCTATATATTGTCCATGTCTGTCCCACCCGCCCGTCCATCCAATACCTGTTTATTTAATTATTGTCATCACTAATTATGGTATCCCTATTACTTTTTATCGTTGTTTTGTTAGCTATGTTCTCAATTAGTTCAACTCGATGTACTAATTTGTCATTTTATATCAAACATAATATCAACTAGAGCGGTTCTCGGGTGTAGCAGTTTTCGTATGTGGCGGTTTTCGTATGTGGCGGTTTTCGTATGTGGCGGTTTTCGTATGTGGCGGTTTTCGTATGTGGCGGTTTTCGTATGTGGCGGTTTTCGTATGTGGCGGTTTTCGTATGTGGCGGTTTTCGTATGTGGCGGTTTTCGTATGTGGCGGTTTTCGTATGTGGCGATTTTCGTATGTGGCGGTTTTCGTATGTGGCGGTTTTCGTATGTGGCGGTTCTCCTATGGGGCGGTTTTCCTATGGGGCGGTTTTCCTATTTGGTGATTATGGTGGTTGGCATTGATTATAGTTTGGATATGTGTAGGCATGTTTTGGATCCAACCGGAACCATGAGTCGCCGATATACATGTAGGTGCTGTTAGTGGTTGTTGAAGTTCAGAGAGATACGTAAGGTGAATAGGTTGTAGAGGTTTGTTAAAGTAGCCATTTGTAAATGAAGGGATGTCTAGGTCTAGACGACATTGTCTGTAGGAGGTAAGTGTGACTGATCTATTACCACCGTCCTAAGAAACCATTATTGATGTGAATAATTACATTCATTTGCTGAGTATTGTGATTATGTTTAGTGAAACATGGTGGGAAACAGTTGCCTAATATAATCTTGCATATTGTTATGTAACCCGCATCGGCAAAGTCATTTAATAATTTAGTAGTAAAAAATAGGTTAGACAGATTTCAATTGCCATTGAAAGAAGTGGAGTATGTTTTTGGGGTGTAGAGGTTGAATTTATTGATTCCCTTGTATTTTATCATTATACAGGGTTAGTCAAAAAGAAGCGGCGGTAATAAAGATGGGTTTATAAAGATCATGTCCTCACTATTACCATCTTTGCCTGTTTGATTGAAAGACCCCTGTTGGCAGATGTCCAAGGTATTCTATATCTTCGAAATTAGTCTGACTAAAAGTGAAATATATCAGATCTGCTAGCTGTTCCACTCTATTCAAAGTTGCATATGTTGTCTTTTATTGGAATAGCTTTAGTGTAGTTGTTTGTTGTCTGCACGGTGCTATTAGCAAATGGGGGAAAATTATGTTGTAAGAGTGCTATTTACACAAGCAAAGAATGAAAAGGACTATGCAATAATTAAGGCATTCCAAGTGGTATTGACGAAGAAGTAGCTCAAGGTTAGCATTACGTATATGGATACACAATTGCTAATAATACCCTAACATTCCTGGAATATGTGATGGTGTTTAAAATTGCTGTCCTGGTGGTGAGCGTTGGCAAGTTAGTTGTGAGGTTAGGGAATCATGAATAGAGGGAGCTCCCAGGAAAAGATCATATAATAAGCCTTTAATATAGGTTTTCCCGGCGAATTTCGCACTTTGTTAAGTTCAATTTGTATATGAGTATTCAATTTCGCGAGAAATCTTAGCATCTTGCTATCGACGTGTTATAATCTTTTTCGCAAAACAAGCAGTCAATTTCATTTAAAAGAATTCAAATTGATACATGCAAAATCAATTAAATTTATTGCAGATTCAAATCTGTTTAGGGCCTATACGCTGCCATGTTAACGAATGCGCGGCCGATTTAGTAAAAGCATCAATCTATTTGGAAGTATAGTGGACTTGATATTGTGACTTCGAGCTAAATCAAATTGTCCTTTACACAAATTGGCATTTAAATTCGCAAAATCAGCATTCAATTGGAATAAAGCATGTTACACGTTTGATTGTTTTACAATATAATTGCCATGAATTTAATGGTTAGATAATTTTGAACCGTTTTATGTTTTACAAGACTTCTTCAATTCAAGGCACAGGGCCCGATATCATTGGGAGTAGTTTCACAGATCACTCAATGTATCTTGTGTATGATAAGTTCCCTACCTTCACAGAAAGAAAAAAGTGAGTCATCATCGAAAAATGAGTCATTTTGTCCGTGTAGTGACACACTATGGCTCAAAATGAGTCATTTTGTCCATGTAGCGACTCATTTTACGATGATGACTCACTTTTTTCTTTCTGTGTTCGAACCTAGATTTTGTTCCGATTTCCACTGAAGGTCAGAATATATTTTTCTATTCAGTCAAAAGGATTTTTTTGGATGATTCTTCTCATAAAAATATATTATCGACCTGATTACAAAGAAAAACATATAAGTAGGATCAGGACTACACAAAGAAAACATATTTGCACAATTATAGTGTGTAACGAACATTTTATACCCTTTTAATTGATTTAAAATAAAGAATCATAAATAAATCATTGAAGGTAACCAACGACAGAACAACAGACGAGAAATAACGTTGTTTATTTCAAATAATCTGAACACTTTCCACGTGGAAGTCGTCTGCAGACGACAGTTCTTAAACTTCACAAAATGTTTAAAAAATGTCAAGATTATTTAATTTAATGCCGTCACCATATTTGGAATCATTATGAGAAGTGCATTCAAATACGTACACACTTGCCTAGTATTGGTTCAGTAATTCTTAAGATCAACTTTAAAAGTTGGGAAAGGTTGCCATTTTGTTTTTAGTATGGAAAATTGTCTAAATTATTTTGTAGTAAATTACATGTCCTATGCAGTTTATTTTAACAGTCCTGCAGTCTGTGATGGAGTCAAAGCTATATTTGTTTAGCCTTGATGATTCAATCAGAGAGATGTTATTAGACTCCCAACAGAGAGACATAGCTTATCTTGTTTGACTAAAGAGAAATCTCCCAACTGTCCTGGGGTTGTTTAATGAGTTGTGGATGTCATATACCTAGATTGTTCTTCAGATGGTACCCCTCTCCATGCACACACATCAACTTTATTGGTTTCCTGCAGGTACCTGTACTATTTTTAGACTGTTGTGTTTTGATTTGGGGTGTGTTTTTTTTGTTTGAAAGATACATACACCATATCCCTGGTATTTTGGTATGCAACAGAATGAACAGATGCTTCAGAAAATGGTTACAAAACATGATTCTTTCTCTTGGATCGCCCCCATTCCATTTCAATGGAATTTTTTATATAATAAACAAATAAATTCTACTTCAACCATAGTTTTACTAACGAATATTGGCCATATTAAATTGCATATAATTCTAATCAAATTAATTGAATATATATGACATATTTAAAACTTAAATTGAATGTAAAATGTATTCATTTCTATATTTCTATATTTACTTACTTACTTTTTATATAATTAATTATTTACATAATTATTAATTAATTAATTTAATCATTTTTTATTTATTAATGTTTTCTCATGTTTATTTGTTTTAATTTCTTTATTTTATAAGTAATTTTTAAAATTTTAATTTTTAATATGCGTGTATTTATGTATTGATTCATTAGTTTATTGATTCATTTATTTTCGATTTAAAATTTAATTTTCGATTTATATTATTATTTATTAACAAAATTATTCAACTATTTAATTAAAAGTATTTAAAAAAGAATTTACTCATTTATTTATTTCTACATTTATTTATGTATTGATCAAATAAATTGAATACATATGACATATATTTAAAACTTAAATTGAATGTTAAAACCGTGTATATCACTAAACTATGGCTGTAATTTATATTGCTTTCTAGTAATGCCATGCAAGAATCTTGCACAATTATCATCTATGCGCTTGCTTCTTCTGCCACATAATTTTAGCAACTAAAAGCCGTATTTACAAATGTTGCTATTTTTGCTCTTTCTATTTGCCTTATATCGCAATTTCCTTTTGACCGCCAACTTTCCATTTTAATGGAATTTTTATTTGCACTTCTATGAGTGAAATCCCCATCCCGTACGCGATCACATCGGGCCGTGTATCTTCAGTAGTTGATAGTCCGATCCATGATAGTATAAATAGGCGTTAATCATTAGTGATGCTCATGATTGAAAATATACTGAAGGTTTGGCATCGATGGCCTGTATTTTTGTACGTAGTTATTAATAAAATAAAAACACGGTTTGAAGCTAAACACCTGTCTAACTTGGACATAATGTTTACCTAAACGCAATTGCTGTTGGTAAAATGATTCACAATGTTTGATTTTTTTTTTTTAAATCTTATATTTATTTGAGATCCATGTCATTCTTTACCTACCCATGACATAATGTTCTTTGCATTTTTGAATTCCTCATGAAATTACTAACAAGCACCTCTAGGATTGCCATGGGTTACTGTCTATATTGGTTAAATAACATACAGGCTAATGAAAGTGCCCCAACAAGTTTAAATATTTTTTTAGAGTTTACGTTATATTGAATTCACTATGCCCCCTACACTGATTTAAACTGCATTTTTGAATTGCCAATGTTGAGAGCTTTCCAAAAATGTATAGACCCTATACTTTTGCTATCAAAGGTTAAACAAAATTCCGTTAGAGTAATTTATATAAATTGGGGTTAATATTTGCGTTTACTGTGTAGCGAATAGGGGAAAAGCCGATCATGCGACTTATCCATCCATAATGAATAGTTGTTACATAAGGTTGACAAGTCTGTTAAAACACAGACATAATAAAGACTATTAAATAACTTAAGAAGAGACCAAAATCATGTTTGTAGCTCATACAGAGGTTGATTCAAGGAAAGGCACCGCTTGGCACACACTTTTTCCCCATAGAGTTTATGTGTACCTCCCCCCTTTATGCTTTGCTTTGCTTTATCCTGGCTTTTTTAAATATGTTTTTGCTATTGACATGAATTTGCCTTTCATTCTTTTTTAGCTGGGCTAGTACATGAACATATGACCGTAGACATCTGCGCGCGTAGCGCGCCAAAACATAGCTATTTTTACTTTGATTTATGAACGTTCCAGAGTATTTCGAATTAGAAACCACATGTGCATATTGGTAAAGATTTTGGAAACTAATACACTTTTTTGACCCCCCCCCCCCCCCTGTTGGGGTTTTCAAAAACGTTTGTGACCCCCCCCCCCCCCCCTTTGCAGAGTATCAACACTTGCCCCCCCCCCCCCTCTGTTTGGGTTTTCAAAAACGTTTGTGACCCCCCCCCCCCCCCCCCCCCCCCGCCCACCAGAGCACCTGAAAATGGTGCCCCGGAGGGGACCATTAAAACTGCTTTATTTACTTACTTGGACTTAATGATATTTGGATCATTCCACGTGATGTCATAAACAACCTTGGGAGAAGTTGTCTTCATTTCAATAATTTAGATCTACCTTTCATTTCAACACAATCAAAATATAAAGTTATTCCAAATTCATAATAAAACACCCATAAAACATCGGTGACAGTGAGCACTGTAATCTCAAAATTGGGATCAATTTGGCTTGATAGTGTCTTAATTATCCAGGAATCAATGCACTATTAAATCAAAAGGTTAAATCAAACTTGAATACAAATACAGAAAAGAATCTGACAACAACTTGCAATTCCATGTCTTATCTCTAACACCAAACTCAAACATAGTTCACTATAATAATCAATAGCAGGTTCATTGACCTATACACGTACCTAGGTGGTCAAATCCACCATATATGGGATTCAACAATGGATTGTCAAGCAATCTCAAGTGGCCAATTTGCACCCATTATTTCAGGTATCGTCATGTCACAAGCATGATGAACTTAACGCAAACACACGCTGTATCGGGCCTAATACCTAACTTACTCAGCTTCGGTGTAAGAGACTAAGAGCTTTGCAGCGGACCACGCACACAGTGGGCAGCAGCGCGGACTGTTGCACTCTTTCCAATTTACCAACCGGAGCTGCCCAATACGCCATTTTATTCACAAAACACGCTAACAATCCACAATTAGAGTCCATTGAACCATCGATTACACTACTTTCCCGAATGATTTAAATTTCGTCCAAAGAACGGGATACTTATATAATCATATTTCACCTATCTATGGCATTTTTCATTCTAACAAGTACTTAAAACTCCATATTTTGGGCCACGCATACGTTTTGGTGTGTTCAGAAATAGAAACAAAATGGTTCGTCACGCAGTTTCTCCTCAAAAACATGCTACAAATTCACAATTGAACCATCGATTACACCACTTTCATGGACGAATTGAATCTCGACCAAACCACGGTACCCTTTAGACAACCCTATTCTATCTAAATATATCATTTTCTATTCTAACAAGCACGGCTAATTCCATATTTTGCGCCATGCCGCGACGTCGGGGTCGGGGTGGGTTGTCTATGGAAATAGAAACAAAATGGCTCGTCGCGCAATTTCCCCTAAAAAACATCGTATAAAATCACAATTGAATCATCGATTACACTACTTTCCTGTCTGATTTCAATTTCGTCCAAACTTCAGGAAACTTCGCTATCTCTATTCTACCTATCTATTGCATTCATTTTTCCAACAAGCGTTGCAAAATCCATATTTTGGGCCACGCAGACGTTTTGGTGATTTTGGAAACCGATTAGAAAGCTCTTACCGTGCAACTTCTATGTAAAATTTGGCGTTGCTGCATTGCGCGTCATTGGGCTACCAAAATTGGCTGGAGCAACTACTCTAAAAATGACAAAACGAAACTATATAGTCAGCCTTCGGCGACTCAATTATAAGTGTCATTTGACATAGGCCTACAGATTAATTATCATGGGCGAGTGTATGATCGGAGATGCATAGTCGGGCAGGCCGATGTTATCATGGTTTATATTATAGTCTAACTTTGTATAGTTATGTGCACACGCGGCAATCCAAAACAAGGGGGTGGGGTATATATAGGGAAGGGTAGGGCTGGACATCCTCTCCTGTATTTTAATATAATATCCATTATATAGCTTAATTTATTTCAGTTTGCGTTTGGGTGTTAGGCCATACGGTTTGGTAACATGCCATAATCATGATAATATTAAACAAAATAAGTTCCAAGATATTACCAGGTCAATCAAGTCATGTTTCTTTTATGCATCTTCCTAATATTTCATGGTTAAATTGAATAATATATATATATAAATATAAATTCGGGAACATACCGATTGAAATTCTGACTGAACATGCTGAACAAAGGTCTTCCCATTTCGATCGCTAAAATAGCTCATCATTCATATTTTTGAATCAATAAAACGTCTGAATGTTCTAGACTGAAAGCAAATGGGAAAGGGTGGGTTATGGTGGGAGGATGGTCTATACTGCTGTCCATATCGAGGGTCAAGTTCAGTGCAATTTTTGGCTTTTTACTTTGATCAAATCGGAATTCGTGACGCGTGACGTGACTTTGATCAGAAGCTTACCTGATTCCGTCCCTGAGTAGAAGAACAAATTTATCAGACAGCTGCGACCAAACGACGTCATAATTAAATCTTCATCAGTCATCACCATTTCTCGCTTTCTCTCTTATTTTTCCAATTTTCTCACCTTTACTAAGTTTATACTAAATCTACAGGATATCAGGAAGGGATGATTTTTACACCCAGAACTCACTAACTGCGTCACGGTGCATTTGAAAATGATCACATTGATGAAGACTTGCAAACTGCACTGGGCCTATAATGATAAACTCTGATGATTAGCCACAAATGTTGCGCACAGAAATTAATACACGAGCGTGTAATCTTTGTCAACCGGTTTAACGCGCACGCGTCACCATTTGAATTTGCCAACTCAAAACATTCCACGCGCGTTCGCGCTCGTTAGCAATTAACTCACGCGTTTTCATGCGTTACGCTTCCCGGAAATTGTAGGCGCACTTCGAATGCGCATGAAAAGGTATGGCTTCTTTTTCACACTCGGCGTCATGACAAAGGTGGGTTTTTAACGTACGTTTGAGGTTATGTTGATACCAAGAAAATAACGGTTTGTAATCAAACTTTGCACGAAGTTGGGGATTCATATGCTTCTCATAATATATAAAGAACAGGATTTGAAATTGGTGTATTTTCCCGTAAACCATGATCAAACGGCGGTATTGTCACATTTTCACCTTCATCGGTTGATTTCTTTATGTTCATTTTTGAGTAAAATGTGCAATTTTATGGAACAATAAGTCGATAAGTACTGCATCTGATGAAACGTAAGTAGGCTTAATGGAAAGAGCATGATCATCGCTAGGAATCGGGGTTTTTTTTTAATTATTATTTGCCTAGTTCAAATTTTAGGGGTCTTTTTGTGGAAATGGACGGGTTTTTTAATTCAGAATGTTGACTTTTATGCCTTATTTGGTCAATAAATCAGAAAGTATGTCCAAAATCAACAAACAAAAAAAACCGATTCCTAGATAATTTTGTTAAGATTACAATACATCTAGAACGATAACTTTCGACAAAATATATTTTTAGTTATCTTGACAAAACCTAAAATACGTGTTTTTTGTCATTTTTACCAAAAAGCTCAATTTTCGAGAAAAAAAATCATGTTCATGGTTAGATTTATTGAACCCTTTGCTTCAAGAAAATGTATACTTTTATATGGATTAAATGAATAATGACGAAGCTACGGCAGTTTTACGGAGGCTGTACCTGAAGGTGCACAGCCCCCTTAAATTCCCGCCAAATAACTATGCGCCTTTTCCTGACTCAAACTTACCAAAACAACAATTTAAAATCACCCAAAAGAACGGGAAATAATAGCTTCCGATTAGTAACTTATGATGGTAATGATAGAATACATATAAAAGTATAAAATAATAGAGAAATATGAAATTCAATTTTTGAAACAAGTGCCGGGTTGACACTGCCCTTAACCCCAGCAACATGCCCTACATATCAATACTGATCATTAAAGGCATATTATGTGATCTTTTCCAGAGAGCGCCCTCTAATTATGAACTTTTTTAGAAAGTAGATTTTCTTGCAGATTTATATTTCCGATCATAAATCATACATATATTCCAAGTTACAGAGCGATACGATTCCTAATTACCTCAAAATCATGGTTTTAGAGTGAATTTAGAGTGAAAAATATAAACTGTCGGAATCCCGACAGTTTATTTTCACTCTAAAACCATGATTTTGAAGTAATTAAGAATCGTATCGCCCTGTAACTTGGAATGTATGCATGATTTATGATCAGAAATGTAAATCTGCAAGAAAATCTGCTTTCAAATTTTTTTTCGATGTTGAGGGCGTTCCCTGGAAAGATCACATAATATACCTTTAATACTCTAATACCGTATCTATACGAGGGTCGGCCAATATGTAATGAATGTATATAAAATAATTAGAAATAATAAGAAAGATATTATTTACTTTTAACACCAGCAACATGCCCTACATATAAATACTGATATAAAGGGTTCAACAAAAGAAAGTATACCACTTTGTTTATGTCATTTTGAGTGACTAAGTTTACAGGACTAGAGGATTGATTCTATCATGATAACAAAATAAAGAAATCGAGGTCATCTTGCAAACATTGTACTAGAATTTTGGCTGTCCTAATTTTAAACACGGAAACAAAATATTTTTTCTGATTCAACGATAAAACAAACGTTTTATATCAATTTTAAATTAAGCCTAAGTTGCTTATCTTTACCCCTTCAGTCTTTTTTTTTTTAATTCAAGGCCCTCATTTGTAAAGTGGTTCAGTGAAATGTTTCCAATGAAGAAAAGAATGAATGTACACAGTTTTGAAATGGTTCGTGTCTATCTCCAATCGTTATCTTATTAAGTTGCCCAATTTCAGGTCATTTTACACGAAGCATGTTGCCAAATTTGTATCCACATTATTTGTCTGTAATCTCCTCTAAACATTAAATGCTAGTTTATGTAAAATTTGCGCTCGAAATCTTTCCAAATCACTCATTTTAGGTTGGCACATGGGGTGTTTCCGTAACCTGACCACCTTCAGCTGACCACCTTGAGCTGACCAGGTAGCCGTGACCAGAGCTTTATAGAGCTCAAGCTCTGTGTAATTTGGGGTGTAGCATTCACAAACTCGTAACGAGATTTTTGACCTTATTGTGATTTTTGACCGTATTCCGTTTTTTGACCGTACTGTGATTTTTGACCGTATTGCGTTTTTTGACCTTATTGCGATTTGAGACCGTATTGTGATTTTTGACCTTATTGCGATTTGAGACGTCTCTGTAAGTTTTGACCTTTCCAGATTTTGAGACCTTTACGAGTTTTTGAGACTTTGCTTGTTTTTTGAGACCGTTGTCTGTTTTCTTTGATACCTTTGCTGGTTTTTTGAGACCTTTGTCTGTTTTTTGAGACCTTTGTCTGTTTTTTTGAGACATTTATCTGGTTTTTTTGGACCTTTGCTTGTTTTTTGAGACCTTTGTCTGTTTTTTGAGACCTTTGCTTGTTTTTTGAGACCTTTGTCTGTTTTTTGAGACATTTATCTGGTTTTTTTAGACCTTTGCTTCTTTTTTTAGACCTTTGTCTGTTTTGTGAGACCTTTGCTTGTTTTTTGAGACCTTTGTCTGTTTTTTGAGACCTTTGCTGGTTTTTTGAGACCTTTGTCTGTTTTTTGAGACCTTTGCTTGTTTTTGAGACCTTTGTCTGTTTTTTGAAACATTTATCTGTTTTTTTAGACCTTTGCTTGTTTTTTGAGACCTTTGTCTGTTTTTTGAGACCTTTGCTTGTTTTTTTAGACCTTTGTCTGTTTTTTGAGACATTTATCTGGTTTTTTGAGACCTTTGCTTGTTTTTTGAGACCTTTGTCTGTTTTTTGAGACCTTTGTTTGTTTTTTGACCTTTTTGACAGTGATGGCCGCCCATAGTATCGCATAACACCGTGTCCACGTTGTCCAGTAAAATTGATTCCACGATTTTAAAAACTGAAAAATATCAAACAAGGGCCTATCAAATGAAGACCTCCAAGAAAAAAGGATTATGAAATTTCAATTGTTAGTATAGGTCTCAGAAATGTTACCTTTATTTACTCGTTTTGCACGATTAAAATCCACATTGAAATCAGAATTTAAAAAACTCTCGAAATCACCGTTTATCTAAACGAACACCATTCATCAATTTGCGGATGGGGATTGGTTTTATCATCTATACTATCCTTTTTTCATCGAAACCTACGCCCCCCCCCCCCCCCCACCCCCCGATATTGTGCATGTTTTACGAGTTCACGTACATCTACATGTATACGTTTTATAGTTTAATACACGCATGGCCAGTGACCCAGTCTCCCCCCCCCCCCCCCCCCCCCCCCCCCCCAAACACTTCTGTCGATTCCCATTAAAATCCCTGTGTAAATTAAGTAATGTCAAAGACGTGCTTTTTCATCTCGACAAAGTGCTGAGTTATCTTTGGGGGCAAGTGGTCCAACGTGCTCGACGCATTTTTGATACAGTACAATTTGTTATGGCTATTAAGCAGATATGTTGACATTTATTTTAAACTTGAACCAAAGGAAAATATCTGATACAAACTCTTAACAATAGAAATGATGGCATGGTTGGGTAACATCAAGTTCAAACCGGGTAGAGCTTTGCAATCAATGAGTGGTGGCTTTGTCGGCTTCATGTCTCAACTTGAATGGCCTGGTCTGAAAATAGAGGCTTTTGTTGAGATTTTTCAACTAAAACTTAAATGCGGCTAAATGCGGCTAGAATTGCTCAAACGAAAGACTTTTATTGGTAAACAGGAAACACTAACTTGAATGTGACAATAGCGCGCTGACTTGTGTGATAAGAAAAGAATGTCAAAAGCTTACTAATTTAGCAAACCGAAGTAGCACAATTATATAGGCCTATAGGTCAGAAGTCACAAACTGGTCCAAAAAAATGTTTCACTTCTAATAATGTTGAGAAATGCACCAATTCTGATTAAACGGGTCAAAACTTAAGTTTTACATACTAATAATGACCCACAAACTATATATTGTTGGAAAGCTTGTGATTTAAGGTTTTTCATTTTTGCAAAAAATAATCAAATTATACAGGGTGTGTAAAATTTTATAAGGGTGGATCATAAAAAAGTTGATCGTTTTTACTCCTCACAAAATATTTTGATAGTTTGTACAATTAGGGTTTAGCTGAAGATAATCACCAAAATCAGAACAACCGCAGAAAGTGCTACCAAATTTGCTAAGAATCACTTGCCCAAAATGTACAAAGGAAAAGTACAGGGTGTCTAAAATTATGATGAAATAATGCATAAAATGAAGGTTTGTATATAATATTCTATGAAATTTAGTTAGCATGGACTATTTAATTTAAAAGAAAATGGTTATCAAAATGAACTACATGAATATCGTTAAAGTTCCTTTTATTTTGAATACAGGGTGGTCGAAAATAGGTCTAAATAGCCATTTTTTTCATAAATCTATGAACAGTTCTGTGAAGAAACACTTCTGGCTTTTTTAGTTAAATGTTTTACTACCCAGGGTAGAAAAGGACCAAAGAGTCACACAAATGAAATAGAGAGACTGCGATTTGGTCATTGTTTAATCAATAAAATGAATAAAACTGTGTATTTTTTACATTAAAACACTCCCTGAATTAAACATCATATGCATATTCTAGTAGAGAATATCTAGATAACAATTCAATATTATTATTCATAGTAGCAGGCACATGTTATTAACACATATGAGAAGTTTGAAAAAACTTTTCTATGATTATAGCTATCAATAATGGTCTTACATAAATATTGTGTACTCAAAATAACAATTTACGCATTACATACACAACGACAGTCTGTGCAAATATCGACGAACGAAATTCGTTTCGGGGCATGAGCATAACATACTTTTTTTGTATGTACATAGAGTGTGTCATTTCATTTGGGGGCATAGTGGCGTATCCAGGGGGGCCCAGCTGGAACCAACACGGTGGAACCAACACGGTGGTCGCTCCGCTCACAAGGATTCAACATTTGGGCCCCCATCAAAACAGTCCTGGATACCCCACGGGGGGGCATCAAGATGGGGAGGGGCATCAGGATGGGCCCTCTGTCTCCCCTCCCCCACCCCTCTAGTTACGCCCCTGGACAGCATTCAACCTGTTTGAGTGTAGGGTGACGCTACAGTGCAACTTATAATTAACGCCTTAGCTTTATATCAAATTCATTTAAATGACTATAAAATACCGCTTTTCTTTTAATGAAGTCAAGTTTGGAGACAAAAGATACAGAACAGAAGCCTCACCGCTATGGGCGGCCAAAGGGGTCAAAATGGTCTAAAATGGAGAAAGGTCTCAGTAATTTAGAGAAAGGTGACTAGAAAATGGAGAAAGGTCTCAGTAATTTAGAGAAAGGTGACTAGAAAATGGAGAAAGGTCTCAGTAATTTAGAGAAAGGTGACTAGAAATTGGAGAAAGGTCTCAGTAATTCAGAGAAAGGTGTATAGAATGTAGAAAGGTCTCTGTAATTTAGAGAAAGGTGTCTAGAATCGAGAAAGGTCTCTGTAATTTAGAGAACGGTGTCTAGAATGGAGAAAGGTCTCAGTAATTTAGAGAAAGGTGTCTAGAATGTAGAAAGGTCTGTGTAATAGTCTTGGAAAGGTCAAATGTTGAGAAAGGTCTGGGTATAAAGCAGAGGGGGAGGGGGTAAGGGATGGCATCCTGACTCGTACGGATTGAAAACCGTAGATTTATACACTATAATTATATGGGTAAAGTGTATATTCACAGTGTTTAAACTTCATGGCAACCTTGTTAACGGTGGAAATTAAACCAAAGCTCGAAAATGTCTCACTATAGTTGTTTCAACCAAAGGAAAAAGTCTAATTAATTAAATAAACAGACACACGCAATATTTTAAAATGTCAAAGATGATATATTCAATAGTTACATACAATAATTGAAACGTGGTAGTTTGAACACGGGTTTTAAAAAAATTGTGACATGCGTGATATCCTAAATAATAAATAAGAGGTGACATGACAATAATAATAAAAGTTCCTTTAAAAAGGAATGGGCACTCAAATGAACATGCTTCATTTGATTAATTACAAATATTTTAAATAGATAAATCTAGATAGGATTTTTGATTAATTACAAATATATTAAATATTGATAAATCTAGATAGGATTGTAAGATAGATTATTATATTATAAAAATTTGGTCCTGAAGAAGTCAGAGCTAATCCTGACGAACGGTGTAACAGTCTTAAACTTGTCCGCCGGCGAACCCGTTAAGCTCTAGAAAGGGATGTTTACATTATTTATATATTTATGTATTATCTATCTTTAACTATTTCTATTCATTACATTTTAAAATTAATTGATTAATTAAATTAAATGACTTGTTAATCCAATTGAAGGATTATCTAATCTATGCATTCATGAATTCATTTAGTATTAATCGAACGATCAATCAATCAATCAATCAATCAATCAATCAATCAATCAATATTATTATATCTGTCAATACGACAATAGTCAATTAATTAATGATTTATGAATTCATCACTTTTCATTTATTCATCATGCAATGTGATAATTTTAAAAGTGACTTAATCATATTATTACTAACGAAAGTTTAGAAGAGAACTCAGCAGTTTGGAATTGAAGACTCCAACTTTCCTGTTGTTTATAATATTGATACCCACGTGGACGTACCAAACTACCTAGACCAACCCACTGCATGCACTGATCTCTACATAGTAATTCATAATTAAACCAGTCAGTACAGATGAGTTATGTTGATATTGAACAGCGGCCCTGGTGTAAGGTACAACTGTGTATCGCCCCAAACTCACACACACATGCCCTGTACAATGTAGCTTTGTTATTTAATAATACATCTATGCAGCAGCATTATAAAGCTGAGATACTCTACACATTCATATCGAGAATGCAACCGAGCGTGACTATCTCCATCCTTATAATAACGAGCGTGATATTCAGCCTCGTTTCTAGCTGAGACTACATGTAGTCTCAGGTTTCTAGTTCGTAAACGCCGATAGCACTCGCACACTACAACTTCACATTTCAATGTTACGTAAAGGTAAGTAAGAGAACATCAGTAAACATGGCAGCCTCCATCTATAATATCTAGAAATACCCAATTGTGTAAGATTTCGCAAACTGATGACAATACAGGGCTCCCGCCGTAGCGGGCGCCCGAAAACCACTATATTATTCTGTATAGAGGTTTATACTGCTATTTTTGTAAAAATAAGTTACCCCAATGATAAATCATGTCCGTCAAGTCATATTATTATTTATGACTTGACGAACATGATTTATCATTGGGGTTAATTATTTTTTTACAAAATAACAGTATAAACCTCTATATACAGGATATGGTTTGTTTTTTCTTAGGTTATAGGGGGATATTGTTCATCAAAAAGGCCACCCATCTCCCATCCTTAGATAAAGGGGTCGACAAAGTAAGTCCCCCCCCCCCTAAAATTTGATCACGTTTCTCCATTTCAATATCATTATTACTTTTCCCAAAATAGTCACATTTCACAAAAATGATGTTTTCAAAAAAGTGGCACTTTTCAAGATTCTATACGAGTTTGTGTGCATAAATCCACACACAATTAAGCGTTTTGAAAGATTGAAACATTTATGAAACGGAAAAACCCTTGGGTATCCACACAAAGTACTCTCTTTTCAATACCATGTTTACTCTTCCAAAAACAGTCACATTTCCTCAAAATGATGTTTTCCGAAAAGTTGCACTTTTCAACGATACAGGGAAGTTATTACGTGAATTGGCTAGTCATGAATGAAATAAAAATCATTTTTAATTTCAACTAAGGACCAGCTAAAGAAACAAAAGACTTTCTTTTAATTGAAATAAAGACAATTCAAATTAATTTCAAACAGCACTGGAGACAACAACAACAACAACAGTGGTGAATGTTTACTGCACAACACCATTTTGATGTTTGGCTTGCATTTTGTAACAAAATATTTACAATTTTCAGGAATGGGACAGGCCTACTAAAATTGGCAAATGTACAACTTTTTTAATATTCCTAAAGGAAAAGAATGTTGACCTTTAAAACTACAATAATAATGACGGTTTCA
The DNA here is from genome assembly GCA_035610835.1 of Ophiura sarsii. Lineage (NCBI taxonomy): Eukaryota > Metazoa > Echinodermata > Ophiuroidea > Amphilepidida > Ophiuridae > Ophiura > Ophiura sarsii. Next base: position 33,527,544 of record CM069449.1, read on the forward strand.
ATGTGGTTTCTAGAAAAGGGATTAATAATTAGAGACGCAAAATGCCTTAGGCTTATATCCAGACAATCATAATAATACGAATGAAATAAAATGCAAAGAAGAATGTTACTGAAACTAGGTCAGTTCTTTTGCTTTTTAGTCTGACACGATCTACCGTATTTGTCCAAACACAACTTAAAGGGACACTAAGAGATGTGTTGGAGGCTGCGCCCTCAATTATGATAAAAACTGGGATTAGTTTATTTTTATAATTGTATTACATGTATGAACTTACACCTATGAGGATTAAGAAAAATCAGCCCTCTTTGTACAAGAAAACGTCGATTCAAAAATGCTCTTACAGCCGGGACGAGCATTTTACGTCCGACAGTATCCCCCTGCAGTACGCGTGATACATAAATAAATAGCGATGATATTGTTTTAATCCAGTTTTGCTGTGTTTTTGTTAGTAGAAACAACAATAATGGCAATTTTTAATGTTCATCTTGAATTCTGAAGTAAATTTTTAAACATTTAAAATTTTCAACACCACTTATTGTCCCTTTAAGAAAATTAAAGAAGTCATAATAGCTCAACTAAAAGAAACATAATGATCAATATTAAAGAAAAAATAATAATAACTCTTGTCCAAACAAAAATTAAGGTAGAAAGTCATAGTTGCTGAATTAATAGAAACATAATGATCAATTATAGTTGTATCATATACAAAACAGATTTATCAGAAACCTTTCCCAATTTTCAAAGTCAAAGGATTACTGAACCAATAGTAGGCACGTTTGTACTTATTACTGATTCCTAATAAGGCCAACAAAAAAAGGTTGTGTTGCCCTCAGCGACCGACCTAAAATCGTAAAAACTAGGGTTGCATTTTTTTTTTTTTTTTTAGATTTAAATTTGATTAACCCTAACCAGTCCCAATGCCACAAATGTCCACGGTAAAGTCTGTCTGTGCCAGCTGGCGTGGCACTTTTTCGATGAAATAATGGCCCCAGGCTACATAGTTGGGCCAATATACTGGCCCAAGTATGGTTGGACCCCGTGGCGCACTGGTAGAGCGTTCGTCTCGCAACCGAGAGGTTGGGGGTTCGAGCCCCGGTGGCGGCGCTACTCTTTTTGTCCGCGTTTTTGTCGTTGAAAAAAAAATTCTTTAAAATGTGACTTAGGAGGTTAAAAGTGTCTAAATGTTACTATATCTTGCTTGAAATGAATAAGTAAGCCTAAATAAATGTTTTTTAGACTGTTGTCACGCTAGAAACATTAGTTGAATTGATATATGGGCCTATACCCCTATGCCTATTTTCAGCCCCCAAAATAAATTGAAGAAAAAAAATTGAAAAAAAAAATTGGAAGAAAAAAAACCGAAGAAAACAAACAAAGATTTCCGACCGACCGACCCAATTTTATATTTTTGGCACTTGAGGGCAACACAACATATTTCTTTCTTTTTTTGGCCTAATGGTGATGAAATTCAAGAACTTTTGTTTTTCAAGGACTTTTTTAAACATTTTGTGAACATTTTGGAAGTGTCTGCCACGTGGATATTGTTAAATAATATACAATATATAAGGTCACGCGTTATGAACTCGCCTCCCAATTAGGGTGGTGCCGTTACATTTCTTAGTTTCATGCTGTCATTTTCCTCAAATATTTTTAAAACCACAAAAGCTATCTCAACAAATTTGGTATCATTTTAAAGCCCTAATAACAAGCTGTTTGCTTGCAAAATGGCATTGGTATAGCTAATACAGAAAGGGAGATACAGCTGTTTGATGTTTGGGGACCAGGGGTGGTGCTGGAAGGGGTGCCGCCTGTACAAACTCAATGGGGATAATCCCATGCTTTGTTCTTTTTACAGTAACTAGTCATCTCCTGATCATGCCTTTAAGTATGTGGTTCAACAGACTTGTCAACTATTTGTAACAACTAATTAATTATGGATAAGACCATGATCATCAGCTTTCTTCCTATTCGCTACACAGTCAACATGAATAATCAGCCTCAATTTACCGGAATTATAAAAATGACTATAACAGAAAAAGTTTTCAACCTATGAATATGATAGCAAAAGTATACATTTTTGAAAAGCTTGTAACTAGAGGAATTCAGAAATGCAGTTTATATCAGGAAAGGGTTCATCATCCTTCAACAAATATTTCTGAAAATTCTAAAAATATATAAAATAAAATTTGGAGATATTCACTAGCCGGTATAATTACCATACCGACGTAGTAACTTTGACACTGATATATCATCTAATGGGTAATTTCATGAGGAATTCAAATATGTAAAGTAAATAATGATAGGGTATGTATAACAAAATATATGCTTGACAGAAAGGGTCAAAGGTCATGTAGGGGTCATAAAAGTCAATCTGTGTACACCCCATATTTACCCATAACTTTATTGTCACCAAGCTTGTTTGTAATGACCTTTAACCCCTTTCTGTCCAAACTTTAAACTATTTATTGCTGTTTGGGGAATAACCCAATCTGAGACAATCTGAGAATCAATCAATGGCGGTCAATCTGAGGATCTCTACAATGGCGGTCTGTATACAGCTAATAAATAGTGGGAGAAATGTGTAACTTTGCAAAGGGACTTTGTAAAGATGTCTGAAGGATCACATATCAAAATAAAGTTTCTGGCTCCTTCACTTCTGGGTGATTTCTAAAACTTTATGATAACCCCTCGTATAATCATTCATTAGGGACCGTTCATTATTTCTACCGGAGGGAGGGCGGTAGAATATAGGAGGGGGGATACTTTTGTTTAGGTGGTGAGGGGTCATAACCTTTTTGTACTTATATTTCAAACCAACATTTTTTTATAACAATTTTATTATACACCCATGATCCCCTTAACCCTTACTCTACCCCCACTTTTTTCCCGCAAGGCCCATGATGACAGCATGCCCACGCTGATAGCATGACAGTACAAATAAAATACAATAAGGCTATTTTTTCTCGCGCTAATAGATTTTCGGTGTATTAAAGCACGTTTAAAGCCAAAATAGACCTCAATCATGCATGAATAAATAGTAAATTTTTATTTGCTCGCTATGCGTGCATTTGTAAAGGGAAATCATGAAATTATGACGGACAAAAGTACAAATAAGGCTAATTTTCTCGCGCTATGCGCGCATGTGCCCACAAAATAGATGTTCGTTGTTTTAAAGCACGTTTAAAGCCAAAATAGACCCCAATCAAGGGAAAATATGGTGTAAAATAGTACATTTTCGCGCGTATCCACAAAATAGATATTCGGTCTTTTAAAGCACGTTTAAAGCCAAAATAGACCTCAATCATGGTGTAAAATAGTAAATTTTCGAATTTTTTAGTCGGTAAAGTATTGTCGGTTAATTTTTGCCCCACCAATTATATGAAAATCCTAGCTACGCCGCTGCATGCCCACGCTGACAGCATGCCCACATACACTGTCTGAAATTATACACTTTACTCAACAAAAATCACAAGTGTGTATAATAATATAATTGTTGTATTTTGTTGTTGTTGTATAAATTGTATATTTTGACTATTCTCAAAAATTCATAATTGAAGGGATGGGGGCAATAAAGTGCTACGCGCTAAGTTAAAAATATTGCACCCAACCCTTCAATTCAAGTGTATGCTTATTGTATTTGTAGGCCTATGTGTGTGTAAAAAAGGGGGTCATAACTTTTTTCTACATTCCAGAGGGGGTCAGAACTTTTCAGTATCTAGGGAAGGGGGTCATGGTTTTTATGGTTGTTGCTTTCTTCCAGCTACCACCCCACCCCACCCCCTCCGGTAGAAATAATGAACGGTCCCTTAGGTATATTTTCTTACTCCCACGCGGCATGTTTAAATATTGTTTATGCTCTAGGCCTACTTATGATTTATAATGTATTTATTTATGTGCAGCGATGGAAATACCCACATGACTTTCCACCCGGGGTAGAGCGACCCGGGGTAGACCGACCCGGGGTTGATCAACCCTAAGTCGACCAACCCTGGGTGGACTACAATAGCGCCCTCACGGAATAAACCATAATACTGTTAAAAAACACCTTGGAAACTATATTCATTCTAAATTATATGATAAAAAACTCAGGGGTTGGCGGTCGGGGAGGTTTTAAAACAACCCCGGGACTGTCCAGCCCCGGGACTGTCCACCAGCCCCGGGACTGTCCAGCCCCGGGACTGTCCAGCCCCGGGGACTGTCCAGCCCCGGGGACTGTCCAGCCCCGGGGACTGTCCAGCCCCGGGGACTGTCCAGCCCCGGGGACTGTTTCTAACCCTAAACCTAAACCTAAACCTAACCCTAACCCTAACCCTAACCCTAACCCTAGTCCACCCAGGGTTGGTCACTGAAGGACTAATACCGCTCAGTCACCCCTCCCCCGGCGTCCCCAGAGGGGGGTGTGGGGGGTGTGACACCCCCCCCCCCCCCCCCCCATTCATCAAATCTGTCGGCAAAATTATGGTGCTGTGGGCAAATCAAAGGAAGGAGGAAGAAAAGGGAGAAAGAAAAAAAGGAAAGAGAAAGGAAAAGGGAAAGAAAGAAGGGAAGAAAGAAAGAAAGAAAGAAAGAAAGAGAAAGGAAAAGGGAAAGGAAAGAGGAAAGAAAGAAAAAAGAAAGAAAGAAAGAGAAAGGAAAGAGGAAAGAAAGAAAGGAAAAGGGGAAGAAAGAAAGAAAGCCCTATAACAATTATCGTATGCGCAAATTATAATGTTGTGTCGGCATATACGGTATGTTATGTTAACACAAATCAAATCAAAAATGAACAAAGGCAATGTAGGCATATGAATTTGTAGGCACTGTGAACGAGCCCATTTTTATGAGATTTTGTGTCGGCGCACATGAACAGCCTAGGCCCAAGTCTTTGTTTTGCTCATTGTCAAGACACACAAACAAATTGTGTCGGAATAGTATCTCACGTAATGGTATAGGTCTATGTCGTTGTCGGACATACAGGCTGTAGGCCTATCATGCCTATACTGAACATTTGACCATGTTTTGTTAGCATTATTCAACAAAAACAAGATGGCTTCAGGAAAGTGTTCCATGACCATTTTAGTTTAAAAACTCAAAATCTTTGTGCGCTTCTCGCGCATTCTTTCTACAGGTTCCAACATTATAATGGATCTCGAACCAAACCAAATATTATGGGGGACGTTAAAAACGTCATACTGGACCCTTTTAGTTTTAGAAATGCCAAATGTTGTGCGCTTCGCGCATATTAGTTTCAATGTTTCATTATTCAAGCTGAACAAGATGGCTTCAGGAAAGTTTTCCATGACCATTTTAGCTTAAAAACTGAAAATCTTTTTGCGCTTTGCACGCATTCTTTCTACAGGTATCAACATTATAAATGTCTCGAACCAAACCGAATATTATATGGGTGACGTTAAAAACGTTATACGGGTACTGCACCACGGTAGAATTCCTCCTACAATTTTTTTTATATTCACTGTGAACAAAGTTTGAACGATTATAAGAACGAATCTCGAATAAAAAATGGGGGTCACCAGCTTACTTTTTGAGCTACAGCCATTTCAAAACACGTGTTTTTAGCCATTTTTGACTACTATTTAGTACACAATCCTATGGAAATAGAATTTTTAGGTCGAACATTTCTGTATTTAAAAAACAAACCGCTCCGCCAATTTTTTTGTAATTTTAATAAAAGTTGCGCATTAATAGGCACTATAGATTAATGAAATAAAAAAATAGGGTCACCAGCTCATATTTTGAGATAATTCCATAAAAAGGCCGATATTTTGGGGTCAACAATGTTGGAAAAAGAGAAGCGCGTTATTGTAAGGCGTAGAACGCACAGGAAAACAACGCGGCACGAGCGCAAAACTGGTCTGAGTCGCGTACTCGCGTCATAACAGACGCACTGTCACTGTGTCTTTACGCACGGCCATGACTTTCGTCACACATGGGATGGCTAGCGCCTCGACTTTTAAAGGATCGGGCAAACGGGCACTGCCGACAATTGGAGGGGTGTGGGCCCCAAGTCAAGAAATGTTCGCGTAGATCCCGACTTTAATGTATGTTTCCATCTGCTGAATTTAATACGGTCGGCCATGGTCCCTTGTACACAGGAACACAATTGATAGTATATGAAAACTTGATCAGCTAGCAATTTTAATGTTTTCTAAGCTAATGTAAAGCGTATGACACTGACCTTAAGGAAAATATGCGCAGTGGCGGTACTACAAGGGCAAGGGGGAATCCCCCCCCCCCCCCCCACACACACACACAACCCCCCCCCCCCCCCCCACAAAGATTGCTCCCCAATTCAATTTAGTTACAATTAGAAAACAATAGACAATTACGATCACTGGTTCGGTCAGTTCTAGTGGTTTTTCTTGATACTATGTAGATGGTTGTTAAGACTTCTTTTCGTGTGGACAATATCAGATCATCTTTTGGATGTGGAGTGGGGGGGGGGGGGGGTTAGGGCATGTTATCTCCGAAACACAGGCGAAAAATGGTCCTTTTTAAATGGTTATAACGCATATGCATTACATCCCGGCGGAGAGTGGGGTGGGGCAAGGAAGGGGGGGGGCACAACAAACACCTCTGTCAGGGGCGGCATTCCCACCCCATGCCCCCGATAGATACGCCACTGCCCTTTTAATCCCCTTAGCCCCCCCCCCCCCCCCCCCCCCCCCGCCCCCACCCCACCACTCACCTTTAGACTATAATAAGCATGTTACAGCTTCAATTATGTTTGATTCTGTGCCTTTTCAATTAATTCCAAAAATCTTATTATGGCATAACACTTGGGCATAACAATAGCACGGTAAGAATTATCGTAACTATAGGGTCTTCAGCAGTGTTGGGGGAGCATGAGTGGGTCAGCAGGCCTGTAATCAGGGGCGGGCACAATACATAATAGAGTTTTTCTTTTTGGGGTGGTAGGTCGAGGGGCGAGCCTTCTAGCAGGGACCCCTCTAGTTCCGCCCTCCTCCTATATAGTATTTAAGAACTTATATGCTCTTTGGCCTTCGGTGAAAGGGCATAGGCCTATCCAGCGCAAATAGCTAGACCTAAAACTATTTTTCACTTCTCCGTATTCCCTAGATGGTATTAACTGTGAAATCATATCGCAATACTGACCACTCTTTCTCCTCGGCTTCATTTTGAGTTTTCGCGGCATATGAACAAAATAGAAACGAGCGGGAAGATGCGCGTATAGCGCTTTTTGTCGATCGACGCGCATTTGGAATATTTTGAATCTTGTCAAAATGCGCTTGCGACGCAACGCCAGTAATTCACGCTCGCGCCTTTATTTGACGCTACGTTCGCATTTTCGAGTCAAAAAATCAGCTGGCACAGTGCCAGCGGCACTGCGCGTCGCTACCGTGGTGCAGTACCCTTAAGTGTTAGAAATGCAAAATTTTGCGCGCTTCGCGCGTATTAGTTTCAATGTTTCATTATTTAAGCTTAATTTATAGTATCTGAAGGCTTCCAACCAGTTTTCAATGACCATTTTAATTTGAGTTCAAACATGAAAAATTTTGCGCGCTCTGCGCGCATATTTTCTACAGGTTTTAACATTATAATGGCCCTCAATCCATACGATTTGGATCAGGACTTGATATGTGTAACTATGCAATATCAAACCGTCAAAAACGTCATACTTGGCTATTTTAGTGTTAGAAATTCCAATTTTTGCGCGCTTCAAGAAAGCTTCAGGACAGTTTTCCATGACCATTTTAGTTCAAAAACTGAAAAGTTTTGCGCGCTCAGGCTGCATCAGTGGCGTAACCAGCGGGGGGCAGCCCCCACTTTGAACCCTTGCCCCCCAAATGAATCATGGAATAATGATGGTACAAAGTAACAGATGAAAAATTTTCGCTCCGCGCGCATGTCTTCCCAAAATGCAATATTCTATGGTACAAGCTTGTTTAGAGCCGAAATGTAGCTCAATCGTACAAAAGGTAGGCGTAAAGTCGAAAATTTTCGCGCGCTACGCGAGCCCCATCCATTTCAAGTCACTGCCCCTTATTGCCCCCAAATGAAAAAGTCTAGTTACGCCACTGGCGCGCATATTTTCTGCAGCTTTTTGCGCCCTTTGTATTGGTTTCAATATTTCAATATTTAAGATAAACAAGATGGCTTGAGGATGTGTGCCCCCCCCCCCCCCCCCCCCCCCCCCCCTATCAAAACAGTCCTGGATACGCCCTTGGCTGCGCGCTGCTTTATTTAACATTTCAATTATCTTTATCAAATTAGTGTCCCCCGACCATGTCTGAAAACTGATTGACGGCGAGCGAAGCGAGTCGAAAAAAATTTGTGTCGGCACAAATGGCTCTGTCGGCAATTGATGACCTTTACACCCCCCTCCAATGAAAAGGGTCTGGGGACGCCTTGCCCCCCCCCCCCCCCCCTCTTGAAAATACCGCACCAACCAGATCAGCTTTGTTCTGTTGGCAAATTTTTAATAGTGGCGTTTGAAGTCTATATTTCGAATATAACCTGGTCTCATTTCATAACCAACTTTTCCTAATGCAAAGATCTTTTACAAGTCTATTGTAACGAACCGTTCTTCAAATCAGAAGAGTAAGACTTATTACGCTCTTGCGGGCTCGCGCCGAAACAGTCATACAAATTATACACGTAATGTTAAAACGCCACGACAATGCAGGCTAACTCTTGGCGGAACTGCGGCAGTCTTATAGAGTTCAAACCTTAACTGGATTGTCCCAAGTTCTTGCGAGGGCGCCCACACTGTTCTCGATTTCTAAAAGAGTAAGTCCTCCTTAGTATTCCTCCATGCCTCTATGGATTTGAATGGGAATCAGCCCATGATGACTTAACATAATTGAAGAGGTTTTTGCAAAAGGGCCTTTATCCACTTTGGCTCTTATTGAGAAAAAGTCAAAAAACTGTTTCTAAATATTCAAGTTGAGCAATTGAAAAACTGAATGGATTATGAAAGAGGTACACTACATACTAATTGAAATTGAAATAAATGTAAAATGTGCTAGTTTTCAATTTTTTTTAAATCATGTTTACATTTTGTGAAAATTTGGATGTAGGCCCTTTTGCAACAAAACTCCATCTGTTTGTACATAGAGAAAAAATTGTTCCCTATACATTTCTATATCTAACTCATTTTTGAAAAAAAATGCACCATAGCCCTTTTGCAACAAAGCTCTTCAATTATTTAAATAACATATTTAGGGGGAGTAAGATGTATAAAGCTACTTCATTACAAACATATTATACCTAAACCAGAGAACCATAACAAGTTGTATTGTTTAATAGCTCCCATGTTGCTTAGTATTTAATGATAACATTATACATGTCATCTGTTGTTATCTGTTTACTCAATAATTCTCCACCCGGCAGCTGTTATTGTATGGCTGTATTCATTTACTGTTTCTATGACTTGGATTAGTGCAGCCATGCGCGATTGAAGCAGCAACAATACACGCCACATTCCTCATAATGAATAGGGTCACACGTTATGAACTTGCCTCCCAATAGGTGCCGTTACATTTTTTAGTTTCATGCTGTCATTTTCCTCAAATATTTTTAAAACCACAAAGGCTATCTCAACAAATTTGGTGTCATTTCAAGGCCCTAATAACAAGCTATCTGCCTGCAAAATGGCATTGGTATAGCTAATACAGAAATGGAGATACAGCTGTTTGATGTTTGGGGACCAGGGGTGGTGCTGGAAGGGGTGCCGCTGGAAGGGGTGCCGCTGGAAGGGGTGTCGCCTGTACAAACTCAATGGGGATAATCCCCGGGGGGGGGGGCACTCCACCTTTTTTTTGGGGTAGGGGTGTGCCATCCAGGGTCTCAAAAAGGGGGGCTACAGAACCGAACTGAGTGGATTTTATGACGAAAAATAGGGTCTTAGGAACTGATTTTTTTTCAAAAAATAGGTCTTGAGAACTGGCCTATAGTTCAATTTTCGATTTATTTTGGTTTAAGAACGCAAAATTTTCGAAGAATTAAAGCTTTGGAACACAAAATTGGGGCTTTGGAACGCAAAATTTCGCGATTTTTGAATTTTCAATAAAATAAGGGGCATTAAGAACTGATGCAGGCTCAAAAGGGGGGTCATAAGAACTAGCAGCAGAGGGTGAAAAAGGGGGTCTTCAGCGCGGCACATACCTATACACAGAGAAAACGATGTACAAAATATCGCTGTTCAATTTCTGTTGTACACTTTTTCAAACAACAGATGTGTAAAAGTTATACATCGTTGTTTAAAGAAGACAACATTTTTTTAAACAGGTGTTGTTTACAGTATAAAGAACGCCGTTCACATCAATACAAAGTGATCTTGAACAACGTTGTTTACTTGTGACGTCACAAGTCACGTGTCACAATGATTCGTTTGCGATATGCTTCAAATTAACGGCCGCCGTATTTCATTCGGTAAACAAATTTCGATTTTAAATCATCATTTTAAAGATTTTGCTGACAAGATGGGGAAATACAATCAAGAAAATAATGAAATATGATGACCAAAGAACCGATATAGTTTGATGATAGACGGCGAAGATGGATATTTTTTGCACAAATATAATTTTAATTTCGCGATTTTGCTCCACAGACAGAAGGCATCCGAATTCGACAGTTCTGCCGTTCTGTCTGTGTACTTCAACACAAGAAATTCAAGTCTTCAAATCGTGCTGGAATTTTAAACAACTACCATTAAACAACCCTGTTTTTTTAACAACCATCATTTAAACAACCCTGCAGTTTTAAACAACCACCATTAAACAACCCTGGTTATTTAAACAGGCCAATTTCATCCATGAGGATTGAACAACTTTCTTTGAACAACCCAAGATGATTGAACAACTTTCTTTGAACAACCCAAGATGATTGAACAACTTTCTTTGAACAACCCAAGATGATTGAACAACTTTCTTTGAACAACCCATGAGGATTGAACAACTTTCTTTAAACAACCCTTGAAAATTGAACAACAATTTTTAAACAACACCAATGTGTAAAATCTGATTTTAAACATGTTGTTTAAAAAGTTAAACAACTAGGTGTTTAAAACTTTAAACAACCCCAGATGTTTAATATTTTGAGCAACAAGTTGCTCAGCTCACCCGTCAAACAGCAGTTGTTCAATTTTTTAAACATGTTGTTCACTTTTTTTTTTACTGTGTACCCTTTTCAAATGTCAGTGCCCCCCCCCCCCCCCCCCCCCCCCCCCGGGATAATCCCATGCTTTGTTCTTTTTACAATAACTAGTCATCTCCTGTTGTTACTAACACCGTTCTGGTCCCATTTTAAAGGATAGTTAGTAGTCTTTAAGTATGTGGTTCAACATACTTGTCAACTATTTGTAACAACTAATTAATTATGGATAAGACCATGATCATCAGCTTTCTTCCTATTCGCTACACAATCAATATGAATAATCAGCCTCAATTTACCGGATTTATAAAAATGACTATCAGAAAAAGTTTTCAACCTATGACAGCAAAAGTATACATTTTTGGAAAGCTTGTAACTAGAGGAATTCAGAAATACAGTTTATATCAGAGAAGGGTTCATCCTGAAACAAATATTTCTGAAAATTCTAAAAATATATAAAATAAAAATTGGAGATATTCACTAGCCGGTATAATTACCATACCGACGTAGTAACTTTGACAATTATATATCATCTAATGGGTTATTTCATGAGGAATTCAAATATGTAAAGTAAATAATGATAGGTGTAGGTATAAAAAAATATATGCTGCCCCACCACGACAGAAGGAAGTATGGGACAATTTGAATTTGTTGATATATGATGAAATAACTATTTTTGTGGATTTTTCATATTTTTTCAAACAATTAATTGCATTTGTTTTACTATTAAACAAACGTTATTAATTATTTAAAAATATATGAAAAATCCACAAAAATAGTTATTTCACCAAATATCAACAAATTCAAATTGTCCCATACTTCCTTCTGTCGTGGTGGGGCAGTATGGATCTCAAATTAAAAAACAAAACTCTGATATTTTTCCGAACATTTTCGATCATACCATTTTAATTCTTGGTCGTACTATAATTTTAATGGCATATTTGGTTTCCTCATGAAATTTCCCTTCAGGAAAATGTATACTTTTACTACCTCAGGGGGGTATACAAGCAAATATAATTTAATATAAATGTGTAAAGTTAAAATCATGTCGCGAAAGCCAAAATCCGTGAGTAACGCGAAAGGAGGCGACCTTAAAACACATGACCCTATAGCCATCCATTCAATTGATAGATTTTCCCCGGCCAAATTATAATGAAAATTATGTATGCAGCTTGAATTTTCTTCAGTGGCAATTCTGTTAAGAAAACAAACCCCATTTTAGTAGAAAACATTGAAAATGGAGAACCAACATGCCACTTAAATATTTAGATAATAATGTCTTACATTTTTTTTTATATCAGAGTCACTAATTGGTTCTCGGGGCAACGGGTTGCTATAGAGAAAAAGGATTTATCATTGTCTTCTATGAAAAAAAAAAAAAAAAAAAATGCAATATTTGTTGACTTTTAAAATTATATATATTGATTTTTTTGTATATATTATCAAAGTGTATATATTAGATTAACCTCTTACTTTTTTGACTTATTATGATTAATTATTTTAATTTAAAATCTTGTGTCATTTTTGGGAGTCATTGGGCTGATTCCCATTCAAATCCATAGAGGTCTTTTAAGTATAGGATCTAACCATCTTACCAACAATATCACATCAACTTCTTATAACTTTTGACCACAACCTTACATGTTGACGGCCATAGCAACCACTGGTACAGCCTGATTACATGCACTGCCATATGTATATGTTTAGAATCTAAACATTTTATCATGTTTCAGTGATAAACATATATACTAAATGCCACTAAACATGTATAGCATTTATACATGTGTCAAAAGTGTGGACAAACTGGTGTTTAGCTTTAGTGCTTAGGTACTAAACATGTTTAGATGCTAAACGTGTGTAGCATCCAAATGCGTTAAGCAATTCCACATGTGTCAAAAGTTTGTACAAGACGGTGTTTAGATTTGTGTTTAGGATCTAAACACGTAATTTACAGTGTAGCTATTTATCATGCTTATGTGTAATTTCATTGCGTATGTGTTTTATCTGGTAGGCCCTACTTACTAGCGGGAGGTCGTCCCGGTATAGTAATAATAATGTATAGCGCAAGTACAGGGTGTCTCAAAAAAACCGAGCACGTGTTTACCCAACTTATTGACCATGAACTTCTAGAATTTGGTGTAATAATTGTATAAAAAATTGATAGACCAAACACTTAGCTTTCATATGCCGTTTATTTCATCTAATTTGGTTTTGTCAATCCTGAGATATGATCAATTAACTAAAGCTACCTAAAGCTACCTAAAAAAGTTGTGCCACTTTTACGAAAAGAATGCATAAGCATTAAAACCCTCGTCCTCTTAAGGAAAGTTGGTCGCCGATTGCGCTAGAACGCAAAAAACAGTGACCTAGGGCGTCTAGTTGATCGCTTTTACATTCCCTGCGCTCATTTTGACGAAAACAAATTGAGGCTGCCACCTTACCCGGGGGTAGGGTAAGTCCGATTGTAGGGGGGGCGGTTGCCACCTTACAATTTTTTTTAAATCGCCATTTTGAAAAATATTTTTATTGTATGTTCCTGAAATATTTTAGCAGAGGCCTATGTTAGAAACACCATTTCCATCACTTATAAGCAAAAAAATCGGGTGAAATTCCGATATTTAGAACATTTTTGACGAAGATTTCTATGATATTTCACTGTCCAGCGAATACGGCGGGATTTTGAGGTCGGCCATGTTTGGTGACGTCATTGTGACGTCATGCGTGGGATGTTTGTACTTGTTTTAGTATGTATGGATAGAGGTAACCTCTAGCTATAACATGGTACCCAAATAAGCATACTCTGCATTTCGGATGCACGGATTTTTTTGAGACACCCTGTATCCGTCAAAAACACCGCACACGCGCGCTACAGACATCAGAAAAACGAGAAAAAAACATGATAAAAAGCAATACAAATGCAGAAATATAATAATACACTGCTATATATAATTATACCAACATACAACATTTCAAATCATTACTGTATAACACTTGAAAAAAAAAGATTTTTTACCTCAAAAATCATGAAAATCACACTTTTTGGCACTTTTTATTAGGATAGTATGATGAAATTTGACAAAATATATTTTGAGTTATCTTTGCAGAACCTAAAATGGGTCAAAAACGTGTTTTTTTATAATTTTCTCCAAAATGGTCAATTTTATGATCATGGTTGGATTCATTGAACGCGCCGGTTTGGAGTAAACCCCGTAGGTGCTGAATACGCCCCTGAATAAAGTGCATGACGATGTTAACATTGTAACATGAACCACTATATAAATATTATGGTGATAAATATTCACCATTCATATAAAACAAGCACAAAACATAGTATAGATAGATATTCCTAGCTTACTTACCACTTATACTAAAGAGCAATATAATTCCACAAGTCAGTAATGCCATTTCTATTGCCGTTGATATATATAATTATTCGTTATCTCATACATGTACATTCGTTGTAAACTGCTGACAAAATCTTACTTTTAGCATAGATCCTGCTTTTAGTAAATTCCGGGAATACACTGCCACACTTGTTAGGTAAATGTCATAGTTAATGGTTGAAGAAATTTAGTAATTGTTAGTAAGGCTTAAAAAGTTTGTTTGTCGCGATGCGTGTCACCCAATACATTGTTGCAGGACCTACGTATACAGACTGTAACAAAAAGAGTTATACAATCGCAATTTTATTTTTAATTTAATGTTAAAATCATGCAATGTCAAAATATTTTATACTCTGTGTTAAGTTCCGTTTTGGCTACCAGACTAATTTTATTTGGTCTTTTTAACTACTTGCGTTTAAAATTCATGACTATAAGTCGTCTAGAAATCGGGTTGGGCCACTTTCACAATATCATACAATCTTATATCTTGTATAAATTAAATGGTTAGGGTATCATGCAAGGAACATTAAAGAGAACAATATACATTTTTTTTTCAAATAGTTTTGGTTCATTTGAATAAATAAATTCATAAAACAAATAAATAATATTTGTAAAGACCTAACCTTCTTTGTAATACTTTGAACCACTTGAAATGAACCATTGTTGTCTAACAAGAGCGCTCTACTGCTATGTTCCTGGTTCGATTCCATTCATATTCATGCCGGTGGTTTTACCATTGATTAAACCAAAGTGGCCCAGGTGATTTCATGACTACTTTAGACAATTGATCATATCTCTGCTTACCGACCATCGATTGTCATGAAACAAAGCTTATTCGAAAGCTAAGAAAATTCCTCCCGCATGTCATTAAAAGTCGAAACAGAAATTCTACGGGAGATATTTTTAATATTTTTTTCAAAACTGTATAACTTTTTTTTTGTTACAGCCTGTATGGCAGGCCCAATGACCAATAATTACAGGGCGCCTGCCCACCCCCCTCCCCTCCCTTATTTTTGACAGGGCAAAAACGTGTAAAAAACGTGTAAAAAGACGTGTAAAAAGACGTGTAAAAACGTGTAACAACGTGCGAAATGGCTCTGCCCCCGCAAGGGCCTGCCGCCCCTTGACCCACGATTCCCCCCCCCCCCCCTATTGAGAAAGGCTAGATCCGCCCCTGGTTTGTTATGTTTATTGGTGATTCCGTTGTCATCGGTAGTGATATTAACTGGTATAATTAATGTATTGAAACATTAAAGGGACACAATGTAATGTTGAATTTTTTTAATTAATTTACTTCAGAATTCAAGATGAACATTAAAAATTGCCATTATTGTTGTTTCCACTAAAAAAAACCAGCAAAACTTGATTAAAACCATGTTTTAAATATGTCGGAATACCATCCTTAACCATGTAAAATGCTGGTTGCGGCTCTACCAGCATTTTTGAATCGACGTTTTGTTGTCCAAAGAGGGCTGAATTTTTCTTAATCCTTATAGGTGTCAGTTCATACATCATGTAATACAATTGTAAAAATAAACAAATCCCAGTTTTTATCATATATTTTTGTAATTGAGGGCGCTACCTCCACCACATCTCTTAATGCCCCTTTAAGCTATTCAATGACCCCTTTAAACGGACCAATATTGGTACTTTTATTGGTACACTCAAAAAAATAATTTGCTGCATTTACTCAATAAAATTAAGTGTGACCGGGTTACACTTAATTTTATTGAGTAATTATTATAAGTAATATTTTAAGTCATCACTAATTAGGTATTTTAAGTTCAGCTAACTCAAAATATTGTAATCAGTGTACTCATAATAAGTTTACAACATTTACTCAAAATTGAACTACCTTGTTGGACTCATTTATATCAAGTAAGTATATGAAGATATTATCAAGTTTGTCCTACGCCATTATCAAGTTGCTGCAACTTAAGTTATTGTGTAGAAGTTAGCTATCTTTTTCTCGCGAAGTGAGTCTTGTTATCACTTAACAAGCCTGTAGTGGTACATGTTCATTACGCTCGTTTCAGAGATCAACTTAACAAGGTCACATAATAGATCAGTGCCTGAATTTGGAACTCTGTAAAAAGAATAGTGTGAGATCAAGCCAGCCAAATTTTGAGTAAGCTTTGTTTCTGTTGGTTCCCCGATGCCACCATCCTTAGTAACATAATACACTCTGTCAGCCAATCACAGCAGTTTACATAACTGGTATTGGTCCATTTAAGGGTTTAGTGCAACAAGGGTCCATCTGCAACAGCTGCCAGATGTTATCATGTGTGGCAGTAGCAATTTGGCAATAATAGCATACCCCTTGATACAAACAAAAAGTAACACATGTCAGCAATAGCAGATACAACATTTTGCATTGCACTTACATCTCAGTTATGTGAATTGGCTGTATCTATAATAGCTGCCAATTGTTATATATTAGAGGTACTTTAAGTTGTGCCCTTGTGAAAACACAATTTCACAAGTTGCACTTATTGCAGATAAGCCTTTGTTACTCCATGTCTCTAAATATCCTCCTAGTCCTAATTCTCGGTGGGCTATATCATATTACTATTACTGTCGCCAATTGGTAATTTGGTCCTGTTGACAAACAGACCTCAACTGCTGATTTGACCCATTGAGCTATATATTAAACATGTTAAATGGATACTGCATTTCAACCATTTCCACTACGACACTTTCTCTAGTAAATATAAGTCTAAGGTTGATTGTTTTAGAAGAAAATGGTGCACTTTATGTCTAATTATTTGTCACCATGCTTAAGCCTGTACGGAAAGATTGGAATCCTCTTCAAGGACTGTACAGTTGGTGTTACTATTATAAGTTTAGAGTATACAGGGGGAGTCAAAATACTCAGGTCCCATTTAAAAAAAGGAAACATACTTCTTATTCAATTTCATCATTGTTTATAAAAGTAGGCATACTTCTACATACTTGGTGATGTTTTCAAGACAATACCATATTCCATGCCAGAACTACCAGAAAAAAGAGCGCGAAATTCAAAGTGTTCCAAGTTGGTGGATTTCACACTGAGTTGGTATAAATAAAACATTTGATAGATAGACCAAAACACTTCCATAATCATTTTCTTATGAATGTATCATGTTGACGGAATCCTCTGAACATTGGAAACTGTCAACAGAAGCTCCGTTGGACTTGCAGAATACTTCTTGTCTTTATATACACCGACAGCCAAAAAGGAGTCATCTGACTCCTTAAGTAGAGTAAAGACTCATTTTAATGTTAACTCAAATGTTCAGGGAGTTTGTTATGTAAAAAATCATGTACAATATAACTATGACTCTAAAGTTCAGGGTATAGTTTGTTTATGTAAACAATCATGTACAATATAACTATGACTCTATGTTATGATTTACTGTCCAGTGGCGTAGCTCAGGGGAGGGGGGCAGGGGGCATTCCCCCCCCCCCCCCTCCCCCGACGGAAAATCCCATTTGTGCCCCCCCCCCCCCCCCCCCCCCCCCACCCTCTCTAAAAATAAAAAAGGAGGGAAAAAAAGAAAATAGGGGGGAAAAAGGATAAAAGACCGTGATGGCGTGCGGAGGAACTGGTTATGTGTGTGTATATTCAGCCCAAATTGTCAAATATAAGGCAAATTAGTACATGTATTACATGTACTGTGCGATTTTTTTTGACTTTGATGTGATAAGTCTATTCATAATTATATACAAAATATTCCAATTTGGGACCTTTAACTCACCCCACGTTCAGTGGCGTTTGTGTGTGTAAACAACCATGTACAATATAACTATGACTCTATTATACAGTATATTATAAAAACAAATCTTGAACACTTAATTTCAAGAAAGAGAGTGCCCGTTTTGGCATGACGCAATTCTCTTCATGATACGCTTCCTTTATTTCTGCTTGCATTTGAACTTACCCCCTCTAAGCGAGTTTTGTCTTTTTTCAGACTCTTCTTGTTTAAGTTGACTTTACTCAAATGATAGAAAGAACCATTGGGTTGTACTCATTTTTATTTAGTAACCACAAGAAGTATCTATAGTTGTTACTACATGATTTGATTAGGTTGAGCAAAGTCATACTATTTGCATCAGTAATACTTGAAATAAATCCCTCAATTTTACTCCCAATGTTAATCTAATTTTTACGGTTGTACTCATTTATATTAAGTACAGTCAGCACGCAGGTATCGCTTTAAATGAGTGACCTTGCCGATTTCTAACCCACGCAAAGATCGATTTCAGGATGTCAACCTTGCGCTAAAACCTTATGAGAAGTTTGTTTTCCCTGAATTAATTGAGGTAGGGTTAGCTGGCAGCCATGATGGCGAAGTAGGTGGATTGTTCGTAATTTTCTCTATAATATGATGCCAAATCTGACATAATTGGTCCACAAACAGTTAATTTTAGAATTTAACAACTTTCGTGACTTTGCTTCTTGTATCTATTCACTTGACCAGACTAAAATTCGTACGATATTTTAAGAGCAATTTCCGTACTAACGGAATCTTAAGCTTTAATTTTATATTAAAAACATTGATGCCCGACTTTTTTGATGAGAAAAAAACGAGTTTGATTTTCACCGATTTTCGGTCAGAAAACGAAACTTACGATCCCCCGTTAGGCCTCGCCAACTTGATTTTTAGTTTCCCGTAACACGCCCGCGCTTCATTTTCATGCCCGCGTTTGAATTCATTATTGAAATTTTTGAAAAAAATACCGTTTTTCCAATGAAAACGTCCGAATTCATGCATTTTGTGTGATGAAATTGTGAAATGTTTATTCATTTTGACCAGAATAGCCTTTCTGTAAAAAAAATATCATATGACATTGTGTAGCGCAGAAGGATCGATTTCGAACCTCGGTCCTCTCGCTCCCAAAGCGGGCCCTCTACCATCTGAGCTATCAAGCAAATCTGAATATAATCGTGAGATTTTTAAATCTCACGATTATCAACACTTGATCAACAACCCGTCGACGCTACGAAATGAATTTAGATCGAGACAAGATTCGAGGAGCTATTTTATAAGCATTCACTTGACCGGACTAAATAATTTTATAAAATTGTAAGCATGTTTATAGTTACAAAAGACTATGAATATTATGATACGATGGATAAAATTGATGCCTGATTCTTCAGAAGCGACTTTTTACCGTGAATTTGGCTTTAGTTTCGTCAAGTTTTTCTTGAATTCGGGTTTGTCGGATTGCAATAATTTGCACCGAAAATACAACATGTCATGAAGTTCACAGATAATATTAGATAATATTATTTGCATAATATGCCTTTTTACTATACAATTTCATGGCAAATGTGTTTGAAATGTGTGATTATAATCATGAAAAGAGCTCATTTACATCGTGCTATTACGAGGTCAACTATGACTGCGAAGCGGTATCGCTACGGGTGAGTACTTCCGGGTCGCTTTGCTGGGTTAGAAAAGGAACGACTTTTCGCGTGGTTGCATACTGACTGAGTAGGACAACTTATTATCACATTGTCCAAACATAAGTATATTGGTTGCCGTAACTCAATATTATTATGTAGAAGCTACTAATTATCGCACATTTTTTTATCGCTTATGGTGTATGGGTATAGTGGTTGGGGGCTGCAGGCCTGGGGCATTGACTCTTTGATGTGTATGTTCTTGCACAATGTACTTGCATTTACATTATTTTAGAGAACATTTATTTCCTTCTTATAACAAGTGGAAAAAATGCATACATATCAATACACATTCCATGGTGTTAAATTAATGAATCTACTTATTTTAAGAAAAATAATAGGTTTAAATGAATAAAAGGTGCAAATTAGCTCATTAGCATAATTGAAATGGTACATATGAGCGCCGGTGCTAATTTTTGTACCATTGCAGTTATGCTAATGAGCGATTTGCGCAATTTACTTGGCTAATCTAAGGCCGAGTGATATTATGCAAATTAGCTCCAGACTGATTTTTGGAAACATGAGTTGTTACTACATTATTTGAGTAATTTGAGTGAACTCAAACGATTTGCTTTAGTAATACTTGAAATAAATTGCTCGTTATACTCAAATGTTCATCTGATCTTTATGGTTGTAATCATTTATATTAAGTATGGTCAAGTTATTATCGTTGACCTAACGTAATTTTATCGATTGCTGTAACTCAAAATATATATGTAGAAGATACTGGTAGTAATGTATTTGAGTTAGAAATGAGTAATAGCTACTCATAAATTACATTTATTTCAATGTTGCTTTCTGTCCTTGTTGGTTTTACGAATTATTTTGCTGTTATAACTTGAATTTATTGACTTTGGTTAATTTTCATCGATTTCAGTCTGGTTTACTCAAAGGTATCAATAAATGCAACAAAACGGTTAAATTAAGTAAAAGCAGCAATAGTGTTAAATGACCGGATGGTAAGCGGACCCGAGCCCCCGCCGCATGATGTTTACTCATTGCCCAAATACCATTGATTACCAAGCTATTAAGCAAAATGTCGAGAAAAACGTCAGAAAATATAATATCATGGAATGCAAGGACCAGTCTGGCAAGGACAAACGTCCTAGAAATGCCCTCAGCGAGCACCTAAGTTCAAACATTAGTGGGCCCACATGCCGTAACTCACACACGTATACACATTGGTCTCTTGACACCCAAATGAACGCTATTTCAAGCGGTCATTATAGCACAAAAAGGATTTCTGATAAAAAATGTTGAAATTTAATGAAAACTACGGGTTAATGAAGTCTGAAATGGCTGAGAAACTCCCCTCAGAGCCTATTCCAAATTCTCGCGGTCCTGAATTAATCGATCCCCAAGCCTTACTATAGTCTATTTCGCTATCACGATTCACGAGACAGTGACGTAACCGCGTATTCTACTAATTGCAGCACATAACGCGCGCGCCTACTTGCGGCGCTGGCGTTCACACACGAGCGTTGAAAGGCGGAAGATACACACGCGTGCGTAAAAGCTGCGCCTGTTAAGTTACGTCACTGTCCAGAGGAAGCCAAACAGAGTATACTCCGCTCGCTGCGCTTACACAGTAGCGGATCCAGGGGGTGCCGCCGCGGGGCCAGTGCCCCCCGGTAAAGTTTGTATTAAAAAAGGAGAGAGGGGAGAGAAAGGGAAAAGAGAAGGGGGAGAGAGCAGGGGTATTTGCTCAAGTATAAGGGGTCTACATTTGTAAAAACAATCTTGTCGGTTCACTTTCATTTCTTGCACCCACCAAATATGAAATACCTAGGTACGACACTGGTGTGTCGCATTTTTCAACCGTGTCGCATGCCGACTTAAAAATGAGCTAACACCTAAAAAGGCGCGTGTCGCAAATAAGTTTAGAAAGGCTTATTTTCTGCTGGTGTGGTCTCATATTCGCGGTACCGTTGGTACAGCGATAATATTATGACATTGCTGTGTGATGATGAGATGAGAAGCGGAATAAATACTATCTAGTAATAGATAATGCACATAATTAATGTTTTCAAGTTCGTGAACTTTCCTAAATGTATTGGCACTTGGTGTATATGTTGGTTATACAACTCTCCTTATTTCCGGGAATCTATGGGAGTTTTCAATAAAAATGTAGAGCAAAAACAACAAACTAAAACTAAAACTAAAACTAAAACGTGTAAAAAGGCGTGTAAAAACGTGCGAAAGGGCTCTTTCCCCCGCAAGTCATATAGAAACAGATGAACACATACAATAATTTGATTAATTCCATGGATTTGTCAATGCAAATTCAATAATGCAAAATGAGTAACATGTTGGAATGGTCTGGTGGCCCTTTTGCAACAAAGCTCTTCATTTATCAACACTTTTGATAGGTCAATGACTTAGGTATTATAACAGCATGTGCATAATGTAATGAAGTCATGATTTATGCAAAAAAATCAATTTTGCTGAAAAGTGAGTTAGGCAATTATCGTAGCAGGCTGACGATATGAAGGTTTCCATGTTGCATCTATGACTGAAGTTCAGAGTTTGATTGCAATTGGTTATTGTATGGAGAAGAAATGGACAAAACAAAAAGTGTATACCAAATTGTTGACACACAACACCC